>CP124710.1:34237500-34837500 GCA_031232105.1 Capsicum rhomboideum | reverse complement strand
TAGATCTTCTTTGATGGAGCAGATTCAAGCTCACCAGTTTGATGATGAAAGCTTGAAGATGATTCAAGATAAGGTGTTGAGTGGCGAGGCTAAGGCGACATCTCTCTATTAGGATGATATTTTGAGGATTTATGATTGATTTTGTGTGTCGAGAGTTGGTGGATGGGTAAGATTGATTTTGGAGGAGGCGCATTGCTCCAGATATTCTATTCATCTAGGGAAACCAAGATGTATTGTGATTTAAAGTAGTATTACTAATGGGGTGGTATGAAGAGGGATGTAGCAGATTTTATAGCTTTTTGTTTGTGTTGTCAGCAGGTGAAGGCCGAGAATCAGAGACAGGGTGGTTTGCTTCAGAGATTACCCATTCCTGAGTGGAAGTGGGTACGGATCACTATGGACTTTGTGAGTGGGTTGCCTCATACTTCTCGTGGGTCTGACAACATTTGGGTCATCGTGGATCAATTGACCAAATTGGTCCATTTCATCCCTATGCAGATTTCCTTCAGTGTTGAGAGGTTGGCTCATATCTGCATTCGAGATATAGTTTGCCCTCATGGAGTACCCATGTCTATTATCTCTGATAGAGGTTCAGTGTTCATTTCTAGCTTTTGGAGGACGTTTCAGAATGAGTTGGGTACTCAAGTTGACCTTAGTACAGTTTTCCACCCCAGACCAATAGTCGGTCAGAGCAAACTATTCAGATTTTGGAGGATATTCTACGCATGTATGTTATGGGCTTTAGAGGTCAGTGGGAGCAGCATTTAGCCTTGGTAGAGTTTGCTTATAATAATAGATTCCATTCGAGTATTGAGATGGAATCTTTTGAGGTGTTATATGGTAGGTATTGTCGTTCTCTGATGGGTTGGTTTGAGACTTCTAAGGCTAGACCCTGTGGTAACGACTTGCTTCGCAAGTCTTTGGATAGAGTTTGGGTGATTCAGGATAGGCTTCGGGCAGCCCAAAGTAGGCAAAAGAGCTGCGCCGACCACAGACTTTGGGCCTTAAAGTTTGGGATTGGTGATCGAGTCTTCCTTTATGTGTCGCCCATAAAGGGCGTGATGAGATTCAGAAAGAGGGGAAAGTATAGCCCTAGATATGTCGGGCCATTTGATATTTTTCTGACAGTTGGAGAGGTTGCTTATGAGTTGACCTTACCTCCAGATTCTTTAGTCATTCATTCAGTTTTTCATGTATCTATGCTTCGACGTTTTATTTTAGATAAGTCTCACATGCTTTGTTGGGATTCAGTTCAGTTTGATAAGAGGTTGACCTTTGTAGAAGAGTCAGTTTCCATTTTAGCCAAGGATGTTAGACAGTTGCATTTTAGAGACATTCATGTGGTTAATGCTCAGTAGAGAAACTGATCCATTGAGGAGGCTACTTGGAAGATCGAGTCCGATATGCATAGTAGTTACCCCCAGCTCTTTATTAATTCAGGTGCTTATTGGATTTTCTTAGTTCGAGGACGAACTAGGGTCTTAGAGGTGGAT
The DNA here is from genome assembly GCA_031232105.1 of Capsicum rhomboideum. Taxonomy (NCBI): domain Eukaryota; kingdom Viridiplantae; phylum Streptophyta; class Magnoliopsida; order Solanales; family Solanaceae; genus Capsicum; species Capsicum rhomboideum. The sequence continues at coordinate 34,836,007 of CP124710.1, read as the reverse complement.
ACTGTAATGACCTGGTTCTTAAGACTTTACTTTTTATATGATTTGACTATTTTTCCCTTCCTCGTAGTTGCTACATATTGATTTTAGGATGTGGGGATGGTTGGCACGGTCCCCGATGTGATTGGGAATGATTTGGAAGAGTTTGTGATTTTTAGAGGCTTTAAACACCCTATAGTTGACTTCGATCAAATGTTGAATTTGGGTTAGTAGCGAGGCTGGTTGGGGTTCTGAACCTTTATTTTACATTTCGACCCTTCATTTGGAAACTAGTTTAAATAAGCTTTTAGGGGTCTCGATAGTTAATTTGTTGAAAACAATCCTTTTTCAACAATTAGACTTCGTCATTGAGTCTGGAACGTCGAAAATAGCCTAGTAGCATAGTTCGTTTTTGTTCACAGGATTTGAACGAATCCCAAGGTTCCGATCAAAAACTTGGCATTTTGCTAAGTTGTTGGTGCAGCCACTTAAGTGGCCAATTGGTCGCTAAAGTAAAAGCCGCTTAAGCGTCCAATGGGTCGTTAAAGTGGAAGCCGCCTAAGCGGCCAAAAGGTTGCTAAAGCGGGAGCTGTCCATGCGAAGATGGGCCACTTTAATGGTGCCCTATTTGCTTTAGCGGTCACCGTTTTAGCAGAGACCGCTTTACCAGTTATTTAGCTTCTAAAGCGGCCAAGCTGGTATATAAACCATATTTTCACGATTTTCCTTTATTTTTGGATCTTTGAGCTTCGGGTTTGGGCTATTTTTGAGGGTTTCTTCACCATTTGAGCTTGGGTAAGCTCCCAAACCTTGTTTCCACTACTTAACATTGATTATATCATTAAAAACACTCTTTAATCTTGATTTCAAAATGGAATTTTTAGGATTTTGCAGGTAAAGCTTAAAATCAGTTTTTCTTCGATTTGGACCTTGTTTTTAACTCATTTTCACGTGGATTTTCAACTGTAGATTCCTATAACCTTGGGGAATGTATTTTTAAAATAAAATTCTGGTTTTACCCCTCTCATTTTTCGAGTCCATTTTGAACCCATCTTAAATATGGTCAATATGGGTAGTGTTAGCTTCCTTTTAATACGTAGATGCTTTATTTGTATTATTTAGTTGATTCTGAGACCGTTCAAAAGGGGAAAGCTCCATGTTCAAGGTCTTTAGGCTTGGATTTCATCACTTCAAGGTATGTTATGGCTTAACTTTCTTCAGGCTGGGCTGGATAGTTAATGAATAAGTAAAGCAAGCCATGGGTATGGGAAAATAACTATGAAAATGGTATATCAAGATTATTATTATTGTTTTGTGCTCGTGTGAGGGCTTATATTCTTATTGTTGTTGACTTGTGATGTCATATATTGCATGTGGCTCGGGTGGGGGCTTATTTGACATTATTGGCCTTATTTGTGCATTTATATGCTTTTAATTTTTATGTGATACAAGTAGGGGGGGCTTGAATAGATATTATAGGCCTTTTGAGAATTGTTTGCCTTTATCATGATAAAACACCTGAGTTTTGGGTTGATATGATATTAATGATGTCTTATATGCATATTTATTCCAATAGTACCAAACTAGAACTAATATCATGAATTATTGGCATATTGAGTTGATTCCTAAGCTCACATATACGCGTATTGAATGGATTGGTTATCTTCATAGTAATGAGATTGTGAGCATATTATCCTCATTTCAAACATACACATTCATGAGATATTGGTATCATTAAGAAACACTATTTTTTTAAAGAAAATGAGACACTTATTGAATGGCTATACCGAGGGATGTGCCATTCAGGTAGATTGAGATATGAGATTGAGATTGATGGAAATTTTGAGATATAGTATATGGGTAGAAAATCCCCCATAGGTCCTATCTTGGAAGCATTGAGGCGCGGAAGGTGTATACAGAAAGTTATATGATAACTTTCAAAACATTACAGTAGCATCATTATTGCATTCCATATGCATTTACATTTTTGGTGTTATCTACATTGTTTTCTTGGTGTTCATTCTGTTTATGCTTATTTCTGTGATTACTTGTTTTTCCCCTTTTACTTTCCATATTTATATTGGAACTATTAGTGGAAATGGTGTGAGCTATCATTTGGGAACTTTTCTGTTTGTAGGTGACGTGCTCATAGTTTTTCTTTACTTGTATTATTTTCTACTTTGCTTAATCGACCTAAGATTCCTACTGAGTATAAGTGGACCACACTCACTCCATCTTTTATGCCCTTTCAGTGAAGATCCCAGTTTGAGTGTGATCCGCGATGGATGATTCTTGTTATGATGCCGAACATTCAAGGTTCTAGTGAGCCCCAGAGTTCGGGCTGATTCTGGACCTTCTCTTATTCTACTTATGTCTTTAGTTACTATCAGAGACAAACTTAGGTAGTATTTTTAGATGTTCGAACTTGTATATAGATGCTCTTTGCACTTATGACACATGGTTTTGGGATTTGATGTACTTTCATTGGATCTTTTATTATCTATGTGATATTACCTGACTTTGTTCTGGAAGTCTCATATTTTACTGTTTAAATTGCATATTTCGGTCTTTCCTTGGGTTTGGGGTTTTCGGTTTACCCACCAAGGCTCAGTTAAGGTAGGTGTCATCATGACCTTAACTTTTGGGTTATGACATAGTCACTAGTTTCCCAATACATCCTACTAATCCTATGGCCGACATTATGACCCGTGAAAGTCCTTTTGATCTTACTTTTTAACGCTTGGTTGATTGAATGTTACACTAAGGTATTTTGTGTTTGCTTGAAACACTTTTTGTGAGAGTGAGTGTTGGTTTTGGTAAATTTGTCCCTAACGATTGAGAAGAAATGTGTGTGCAAGGGACATCACTAAATTGTGAGGGAACAAAATGGTTCGGAATGGTGTTCTATTGGTTGCATTGTTTGCACTTGATTATGTTGGCCTGAATTTTCTTTTTTGAGAGTCAATTTTGGAGTTTGAGTTGTTTCAAATGAAGTATTCCCGATTTATGATACTTGTATAATTGCATATTGAGTGAATTTCGCTTCATGATTAAATTATCTAGTCAACTTGAGTGTGGGTTGATAGAATCACTTGGTGGTTTGTTTAGTGAGCTGCATAATGGAGTGAAATGAATTATTAGAGGTCGAACAAGGATTTAAGTGTGGGGTGGTGATCTTGGGCATATTTATATGCCAGCTTATCGGTTTTACCCATCTTTATTTGCATTTTCAGAATAATATTTGCCTAGAATTGCTTGTTTTGATCTAATATCTTTAAAGCTAAGCTAACCAATGTGATTAGGTGTTTTATAGGTAAAGGTCATGGAAATGGACCCATGGAAGCATGAAGTAGGGTTCGTAACCTTTGGAGCTACTTTGGAGGAGTTTTCGGGCAAGAACAATGTTTGTGCTATGGTAGGCACATGGCCCCAGAGGCTAAACTTAAGCAAGGCACTCCCAGGCGCTGCAGAGGCACATGGAACCAGAGTAAGAACTCCAGCCAGCCATTAGAGGCACCTACACAGACACTGGGTACCAAGGCTAAACTCCAGGCAAGACCTCTTAGGCGCTACAGGAGGCGTCTAGCGCCTAGGTGTTTTCCCAGATCCGAATATCACTTAAAACAAGTCCAAAACCTATTGAGATTTGGGGTACTTTTTCCACTACTATATATAGTCCTTCCCCACATTTTTGTAAGGGTTGTTCATTATTTTTGGAGGCAAAAAACATAGAGGAGATTTCAACATTAGGTTCTTTCTTCTCTTTAATTTCTTAGTTGATTTCTTCATATAAACACATTAGATTATTGTGTTTATAGCATGAGTGGCTAAGAAATCCTTGTTTTGGGGTTGAGGCCGAATGCATGATTGTATTTTGTACTCTCGAGTTGGTTTTATGTTGATTTACTATATTGGTAGTTCTTAATATCTTGCTTATCACTATGTTAATGCTTGGCCAACATTAAGATAAATCTATAATCCTCTTGTGAATCCAGAAGGAGAATCATTAGGGTTGAACAAAAAGGTTAAGGGGTGAGTTCATATCTTTAGTAGGTGAAGGTTTGATTCGCGTGTAAGATAGGAATATACATAGAAAACCTTGTCCGGTTATAAGACAAGAAGATATCTTAATGCACCTAACATGAATTATTGCATCTCTGCTCAACGATGTAGTTGTGATATCCAATTAGGTAGATGATTAGAGGTTCGGAAGATCATAATAGTATTATCAACCCTCTAAACCAACAACCTGATTAATGACATAACTAACGAGAGAGAATTGTTGTACAAGATTGCAATGTGTTCCTTAACCCTGTAATTTCTCTAAAATATTGTTTATAACTCCTTAAGTATTCTATATCTTTAATTACTTGTTTTCATCTATTTAAAAATCAATCGACATCTTATTTCCTTTGGTTACAACTCTACTTATTTTATGCACCAGTAATAATTACAATTAGAAATTTACTGAAATCAAAGTCCCTGTGGGTTTGATATTTGGCTTGAAAAAAAGCTTCTATATTACTTACATGATCATGTACACTTGTGTGTGCGTTTGGATGCAACATCGATCAATGAGAAGACTCGGTAAATTGGCTTGGCTAAATGTTGTTCTCTGATTTGTTGATTCCTCACCCTCTTCTTGTGCCCGTTCACTTTGACAATCTTGTCGCTATCCATATCACTTGTAATCCCTTAATTCATAAATAGACAAAACATATTGAGCTTAAATGTCACTTTATCTGACAATAGTATCTATCTTGTATCATATCTCTTTCTTTCATTCCATTGAGGAATCAACTTATTGACATCAAGATAACTTTCTAGTCATTCTTATCATGATATTCTATACAAGATGTACAAGATGGGTCTCACTACTCTACCCTTCATCTTGAGAAGGTGTTGGAATTAAAGGAAATTCACTGCAACTGAAACTCTCAGAATAATCTAAAAATGAGGAAGAATGAAGAAGATGAAGATAGGATTTTAGGGAACACATAACATATTAAATTTAAAAGTTTTTGTTCAAAACATTGCCTTGATATTATCTCACAGAACATGTGTCCCACACAAAGATCATCAAAAGAAATCAGTGAGGGTTGAATTGATACATCCAACTCAGCATAAAATATAACAATATAATGTAGCAACCCATTCCATCATTGTATTATTTCCGAAGGTGTAAGTGTTAGGGTACAATTGGCCTTATGATAAGAGTTGTGAAAATCTTAGACCAGGGTGAGTTCAAATAATATCTGGGTGTCGTATGGTGTAGAGACCTTTTGTGTTGGTATGTTAATTTTATAGGTTTGGTATGATAGATAAGGAGTTTATTGATCCATAAAAACTTAGCGAATGAACTTCGGGCGTATAGAACTCCGATTATAGCCTATGCCGCGATAGGACAAATCTGTGCTATCAAAAAATAAAGATTGTATTGTAAAAAGGGTAAATATATAATTCCCTATAGTTACTGTTTAGGCTTTGTTGTAGCAGTCCTAGCTTGCTATTGTGGGACCACTGTAGCGGTCCATAACTTTAGCAGAGGACTGCTATAGTGGTCCTCTTGGCCGCTATAGTGGGTGGGGATCTGCTACAGCGGAAGTCAGGTAGAATAACTACCTGAATTTTGAGTTTTAACATTATTTTCTTCCAAAACTCATCCTAGGGCTGTGTGAGGTGATTTTCTCCACTTTTGGGTGATTTCCATTGTTGAGGTAAGATTATTCCACCAATATTCTGTAGATTAACTTTTTTAATATCCAAATCATTAGAATCATAGTGGTAGGAAGAATTTATGGGTTAAGCCCTAAAAAGGATGACCTAAAGAGAATTGCCCTTGGGTGGCGTAAAATCAGTTGTAAATGATTTTAGATTGCTAGATTTGACTTTCTAACATAAATTTTTTCCTCTTTAACGAAAGTTATGGAGAAATTGAGTGGATCAATTGGTGAAAACCCTGAATTGGGGGTTTAGGCTATGAACTTGGTTAAAACCTTTAGGTTTTAGTCCCTAATGCTTATAATTGGAGAATAGTGAGAAAAGGCAAGAAAAAGGAAATCTTTGGAAAAATAGAGCATTACGGGCTTGCATTTGAGGTAGGTTATGGTTTGAATGTAGTTACAGACATTATTTGATTTTTTTGCTTATCCATGAGTTGAACAATTGTGATTTGTCCTTCGGGCATACTTGTGATTGGTAAATTGGTTTGGTAATCGATTTCACTCATTTAAGTGATGAACCTTGAATTTGACTAAGTGTCTAGATAAATTGTGTTATGGCATATTTGGTGCACTTCATCATATTATTGTTGATAATGGTTGAGATGTTCATACATTATGATATTTGGTGGGTCGGGTACCATGTCAATACGTATTTCTTATAGCTTGATATGTCAGGATCTAAAAACTCAGGTCATGATAGCACCTACTATAACCCGCCAATAGGTAAACCAAGCCATAGCCCGAAACAACAAGTAACATTTAATAGGCAGAAGAGAGAAGAACAGGGTGAAAACAGTAAATAAAGTGACTAATAACCGAAAGAAAATGGACCATGCATATATATAGGGAGGGGAAGGAATAAAATATACAAAACTAGTCCCCAAAGACCTGGTAAAGTCAGTGCAAGAGCGACTAAACATAAGGAGTACTAGACAAGCGCAATATATACAGTTTAGTCTCCAAAAGATATAAAATAAGGCTTATCCCAAAACAAAAGAAGATGGATCAGCTCCGAATGCTGAAAGATCACCCTAATCTCTAATCAACAACTCCACTAGAGGGCAACGTCAATGGTAATGACTCATTCTAGGATCTTTATCAGAGAAAAAGATGCAGAAGTGTAGTATGAGTACCAAAACATGTGGTACTCATTAAGCATCATAGGTCAACTAAGCTCAAATAAAGTAAAAGCATAAAAAAGTGGGAATATACTCTAAAGGTAATAAAAGAGGGGTCGAAAAGAGAATAACAGGCTAAATCTAGGCAAACATGAGAATCATAAGTAAATAACTCAAAAAACATAAATAAGCACCTAATTATGACCTAGTTGGACTCCCATAAGCCCACAAGGTACACATAACGAAAAACAAACCCAACCGAGCTTCCACAGGCCCAATGGATGCAAATAACAAGTAATACTAACATAAACCAAATATAAAAGTAAGAAATGCAAAAGTAAGCCATGATATACAATGAATGTACTATGTACTCCACCTTCAGCCATACGTATAAACCATGTCCAGTCTCAAACTGGATTTCTAATCAGAAGTCAATTATAATGCATACCGAATTTGAACTGGGACTAAATATATAATAAGCAGTAAAATTGGGTGCCAGACTTGAACCAGAACTAAATATGTAATAAGTGGTAAAATCAAGTGCCCGGACATGCACCGGACTAAATGGTCCATCTTCATTTTTAGTTAGCCAAAATTCCTTAAAAGTGTTTCAAAATACCATTTATCAAGTTGAAATATGTACTTCTAGGCAAATATTACTATACCAAGGATACCGAATCAAACAAACACAACATAACGAGCAAAACAACCCAATTCAGATTATCAACTGACCTAGGTATTTTATAGTCATCTACAATAGGAAAGGACATTATCCTAAGGTGATTCATCTTGAAAAGAGTGATAACACTAGTTAAAAGCTCCGAACACCCAACCTAAGGCAAGAAACTACCCAGACCTAGGCTAAGGAGTCTAAGTACAACCCAAGGATCGTAGGTACGCTAAGTCAAGTCCTAAAGGAGAAGAGACTGTCCAGCCTAAAGATTTCAAGACAGAATACTACTCTAAAGCCCCCTAACTGACTATACATAAACACCTAAAAGATTATTTGAGCCACAATTCCCTCGTAAATAATTAGCAAATTATCACACCAATACATTAAATGAGCAAAGTCTAAAAGTAGCTATGCCATAGCTTACCTAAATGCTAAAGAACACATTTGCAATACACTAAATCGAGGCTTTACCCTTTCGAGAAACCTCCAACTGCTGTCATGCTATCAAAATAGTAATCTACTCATCAAAAGAATAATAATGATATCCATATCAATATAAAGTACTCCGAGTCAAAAATTGGGCTAAAAATCACTCATGAGGCCACTTATGGAATTTGAAAGTTGGACCCGCAATAACGTCCCTCGGGGGACAAGGAGCTTGTGCTCAAATTTTAATACCATCAGCTCTCAATCCATGCCCCCAAATAAGCCTTTAAAGTCTAAGAAAATTAAAACTTAAACTAGAGAATTAACTGAATCAAAGTTGGGAACTTACAAATTAGGCGAAGATATAATTCACTGGAACGAACCAACAACCCCTGATCTCAATGTACAATTTTGCACTGATTTTCCAAGCTCTAAAGTTCTCTAATGGTGGAAAACTTAGAGAAAAGTGAGCTCTAAATCGTGAAGGAGGGACATATATACTACAAGCATTAGCCGCTAAAGCGGCCTATTTACCTCTAAAGCTGAAGGGAGACCGCTTAAGCTATCACTGATGATGTCACCCAGCTCCGCCAAAGCAGACCCTTAGGCTAGTGCTGACGCCATCAGGTATCATTAAAGCGGCACCCTAGCCGCTTTAGCAACTCTGCCAAAATAGTAAAAAGAGAGCTTTAGCGGTTGCACCAGATTAGATACTTCAGCAATTTTAAGTTTTCATCAAATATCTCGATTGGGTGTTCGGGATATGTTCAAAGACCTGTGCACACAAAACAAATATGCTACCCTAATAAAATAGGCATTCTGGACTCCACAAAACCATTATAATTCCCAATAGAGGTCATTTCGACAAAAAATGGGCCCCACACCCACTCTTTCATTTTTACCAAATTCCAACCAGTAGCCAAAATGAAATCAGAAGCCTCGGGACCCTAACCAAAGGTCCTTCTAGCCTAAAGTCCAAATTTTGGAGCTAACTGAATTGTTGGAATCGCCAACTAAAGCCGTTTACCTGAAGTTTTAGCTGAAGACCATTTTCTCAACTTTAGAATCTCTAAAACAAAGAAACTAGCATAAAAAACAAATAAACTACCCAGAAACTAAACTATCAGTCCCAGCAAGTCACGAATCACCTGGGGCAGCTATAGGAAAGTTCCAAATTCAAAATTGTATGGAAAAGAGGAAAATGGCTAAAAGGGTCATTACAATATCCACTATTAAAAGGACTTTCATCCGCAAAAGTCAAGAGTCAAGGAGTACTGAAGGCTCGAACAAGTAAGGATACTGGGTTCATATGTCATGATTGGTCTCCAGGATAACTTTCTCGACTAGACGGTGTCTCTACTGAACTTTTACCACTGGAATCTCCTTGGAACACAATTGTCTGATACCTTTGGCAAGAATAGCAACTGGCTCCTCCATGAAAGTCAACCTATCATCCAACTAAACTGAATCCCACTGGAGCACGTAAGACTCATCTATAATGTAACACCGTAGTATCCAAAAATGGAAAATAGGGTGAATGACAGAGAATGTTGGAGGCAAGGCTAACTCATATGCTACATCCCCAACCTTATGTAGAATCTCAAATAGCCCGATATACCTGGGAAGAAGCTTACCCCTCCTTCTGAACCTCATCACACCCTTTATAGGTGACACTTGAAGGAAGACACGATCACCAACTCCAAACTCTAACACTCAAAACCTACAGTCGAAATAACTCTTCTGCCTACTTTGAGTTACACGTAACCTGTCCTTAATCACCCGAACCCTATCTAAAAAATCACAATGTAAGTCTGTACCCTGAGGCCTAGCCTAGAAAGCATTAAAGCACCCTATTGGAGACCTGCACCACCTACTATATAATGCTTCAAATGGAGCCATCTTGATACTCAAATGGTGGTTGTTATTATATAAGAACTCTACCAAATAAAGAAACTAATCCCACTGATCTCCAAAATTAATAACACATGCACACAATATGTCCTCCAGGACCTGAATATTCCACTCAGATTGGCCATCAATCTGAGGGTGAAATGTTATGCTATGGTCAACCTGGGTACCTAAATCCTTTTAAAAAGCCCTCCAAAAATTGGAGGTAAACTGAGAACCTCTATCAGAGATAATAGACATTGATACCCAGTGCAAATGGACTATCTCATGAACATAAATCTGAGCCAACCTCTCTGCACTATAGTACATCTGAATCGGTAGAAAATAAGCATATTTGGTCAACTGAACAATAATGACCTAATTAGAACCTCAAGAAGTGCATGGCAAACCTATAACAAAATCCATAGTAATCTGCTCCCACTTCTGCTCAAGAATGGGTAGCCTATAAAGCAAACCAAACGGTCTCAAATGCTCAGACTTCACCTACTGACAACGTAAACACCAAGATACAAAGTCCACTATATCCTTCTTAAACCCACACCACTAGTAATGCTGCCATAAATCTTTATACATCTTAGTTGCGCCAAGATAAATGAAATATCGAGAACTATGAGCCTCCTACAATAGCAACTAAATCATATCATGAACCCTCAGAACTCAAATACAATCCTCGAATCTCAAGACATACTATAAATCAAAGGCGGCCTTCTTAGCCTCGCCCCTTAACACCGGATCTCGAATGCCATACAAATGACTATCCTTAAATTTTTACGCTAAAATCCGCTCAATCAATATAGACCTCATCTTAATATTAGCAAGAATACTCCTGGGGTCTGAATTATCTAGTCGAACCAACCTATTAGATAAGGAATGGATGTACAAGGTCAACGATCACTCTGGTCCCCATACTCACTCAAGGCATCCTCTACCATGTTTGTCTTTCTCGGATGGTACAAAATAGAAATGCCATATCCCTTTAGAAACTCTAGCCACCTATGCTACCTCAAATTAAGCTACCTCTGACTAAGAATATACTATAGGATATGATGGTCGGTGAATATCTCATAACAAACACCATAAAGGTAATGCCTCTAAACCTTAAGCGCGAAAACTACCACAGCCAACTCCAAGTCATGGGTAGGGTAGTTGCGCTCATGTACCTTCAGCAATCTAGAAGTATATATAATTACTCAACCCTGTTGCATCAGAACACAACACAAACTAACACCTAAAGCATCACAATAGACTGAAAACCCCCAGCCCTCAACTGAAAGAGTCAAACCTAGAGTTGAAGTGAGTAAGGGCTTGAGCTTCAGAAAGCTCACCTCACACTCATCGAACAATTAGAATGGAATATCCTTCCTAGTCAATCTGTTCAGTGGAGTTGTTATGGAAGAGAACTCATCAAAAAATTGTATGTGGTAACCTGCCAACCCAATAAAACTATGAAGATTAATAAGAGAAGTGGCCTTAGCCCAATCATAAACTGCCTCAATCTTTGTTGGGCTTACCATAATCCTATCCTTGGACACTGCGTGCCCCAAGAATGATACAGATTCAAGCTAGAACTCGTACTTTGAGAACTTGGCATAAAGATACTGATCTCCTAAAGTGTTAGAGCACAATCTTCAAATACTGATCGAGTTCCTCCCTATTCCTTAAGTAAACAAAAATGTCATCAATAAACATAATCATGAATTAGTCCAAGTACGGCCTGAACACGTGGTTCATCAAGTCCATGAATGTTGTTAGGGAATTGGTCAACCCAAAAGATATCACCCTAAACTCGTAATGGCCATAGCGAGTCTTGAAAGTTGTCTTAGGGATGTCCATAGCTCGAATCCTTAGTTGATGGCAGCCAAATCTCAAGGTAATCTTAGAAAACATGGTTGCACCCTAAAACTGGTCAAATAAATCATCAATACGCGGTATTGGATACTTATTCTTTATAGTCACCTTATTCAATTGTCGATAGTTGATACACATATGCATAGTGCCATCTTTTTTCTTCACAAACAGGACAAAGGCACCCCATGGAGAAACACTTGGTCTAATGAAACCCTTACTTAGAAGATCCTGTTGCTGAACACTAAGCTCTCTCAACTCAGCAAGAGCCATATGGTAAGGTGAAATAGAAATAGTCCTAGTTCCAGGACCAACATCAATAGAAAAATCAATATCATGCTCAGACGAGAGGCTTGGCAAGTTGGTAGGAAAGACATCACTAAACTCACGGACCATAAGAATAGAATCAAATCAAGTGAAGGGACGTCAGCACTAGTATCACAGACATAAGCAAGATAGTCCACACACTCTCTCAACACTAACCTCTTATCCCAAATGTAAGAAATAATCTTTGTCGACATGTGACTAATAGAGCCCTACGACACAATTGAGGATATGCCAGGCATGGCTAAGGTAACAGTCATGGCAAAGCAATCCAAGACCGCATAATAGGGGGATAGCCAGTCCATGCTTAGAATAGCACTAAAATCTACCACATCAACCACAATAAGGTTAGCCCAGGTAACTCATGAAACCTATAACTACTATAACCAGGTGGCATACCTAGATAACTCATGAAACCTAGCCTCATACTCAGTACTATCATGAAACCCTACTCTAACCTTAAGAACTCATCCCTCAGATGCTCATGTATGTTGTAAGGCATAAACATCTATAGGAAAGCCTCAAAGAACTGAACTTAGGTCATAGGATGGGACCCAGCCAGTTTGCAATCAATGTACGCCCTCCACCACAGTCTCACTGCACTATCAAGTTGAAATATGGTACAATCCATACTATGAGAATCCACTAAGCCAAGATTATGCAACCTCTCCTAGCAGTTATTAAGGAACTCATGTGCATCCTCTCTCAAGGATCCTGAAAATCTCACCATACTTACCTAATCTAAGAAACTGACCTAATATTTTCTGCACCTTAGAAGTCATGGTTGGTTAGGATGTTGTTGGTTGTTCAACTAATAGTGTTAGTGGAACCTCTTCACGAAGAGTCACAATTACAGGATACGCCCCTATTCCTGCTCCACTTTGTGATGCCCCCTAAGCAAATGTCTGGGCCTCATCCGCCGGCTGACCTCCAATCAGACCTAATAATTAGACTAAGGTATCTCAAAGAACAGATGTGCTTATAAATTTGGGTAGAGCCTAGGCTAGTCCCTAGCATACTAACTGTTGTGGTGGTAAATTCTTTGGTGTAATTTCTGGCTCTGGATCACTAATTATCTCTAATGTGTACATTTTCTGGCCAGGCCCCAACCTAGTGCTATAGCTCTAACCTGACCTCGACCTCATGGTCGACCTCTACCTCTACCCCTAGCTGGAGCGCTAACTTTCGTCTTAGGGGCCTCGCTCTCGACTATCGTGGCCCTCATCCTAGCAATTTGCAAAATATTTAAGCAAATAGGAATCCAGAAACTAATATAGACACCATGCATAATAAAGAATCATAAGGTGAGATTTTCATAAGAATGTCCTATAGCCTCCCAAAGATAGATACAGATGTTATCGTACCGATCCGCGGGACTCTACTAGACACTTGCTCGTACACCAATGATACTCGATGAACCTAGGCTCTGATACCAAGAGTTATGACCCAAAAATACATGTCATGATAACACCTACTATAACCTGCCAGTAAGTAAGCCAAGCCATGGCCCAAAATGGCAAGTAACTAGCTAACAGGTGGAAAAGAGAAGAATAAGGTGAAAATAGTAATTTAAGTGACTAATAATGGAAAGAAAATGGAGCATGCATATATACATATATATATATATATATATATATAGGGAAGTGATGGAGAAATATGTAAAAAAGGAGTCTCGTCCCGCAAGACATGGTAAAGCCAATACAAGAGCCACTAAATATAAGGAGTACTAGACACATGTAATAAATACAGAATAGTATCTGAAAGATATAAAATAAGACTAATCCTAAAATAGAAGGAGATGGATCAGCTCTGGATGCTGAAAGCTCACCCTAATCTTTGATCAACAGTTTCGGTCGAGGGAGACGTCAACAACGATAACTTATACTAAGATCTGCATCAGGGAAAAAGATGCAAAAGTGTAGTATGAGTACCAAAACATGTGGTACTCATTAGGAATCATAGGTCGACTAAGGTCAAATAAAGTAAAATCATAATAAAGTGGGAATATATTATAAAGGTAATAAAAGAGGGGTTGAAAATAGAATAACAAGTTAAAGCTAGCCAAACACAAGAATCATAAGTAAATAACTCGAAAAACATAAATAAGCACCTGACTATAACCTAGTTGGACTCCTATAAGCCCAGAAGGTACACACAACGAAAAACAAACCCAACCGATCCCCTATAAGGCTAGTAAATGCAAAAAATAAGTAATACTAACATAAACCAAATACGATAGTAAGTAATGCAAAAGTAAGCCATGATATGCAATGAACGTATTGTGTACTCCTCCTTTAGCCATAGCCATACCCATAAACCATGCACGTACTCAAATCAAATTTCCAACTAGAAGTCAATAACAATACATGTCGAACTCAAATCGAGATTAAATATATAATAAGCAGTAAAATTGGGGGTCAGACTCGAACAAGAACTAGATATGTAATAACTGGTAAAATAAAGTGTCTGAACTTGTACTGCGACTAAATGGTCCATCTTCCATTTTAGTAAGCCAAAATTCCTTTAAAGTGTTACAAAATACCATTTATTAAATGAAATCTGTGATTTTAGGCCAAAATACTAAAATTCCAAGGATACCAAATCAAACAAACACAATTTAGTGAGCAAACCAACCCAATTGTGATAATCAGACCACCTAGGTATTTTATAGTCTTCTACAATAGGGAAGGACATTATCCTAAGGTAATCATCTTGAAAAGAGCAATAATGCTAGTTACAAGCCTCAAAAACCCCAACCTAAGGCAAGAAACTATCCACACCTAGGATAAGTCCTCTAAGTATAACCTAAGAATCCTAGGTAAGCTAAGTCAAGTCCTAAAGGAGAAGCAATAGTCGAGCCTAAGCATTTCAACACAGAATTTTATGCTAAGGCCCCCTAACCAGCTATAAGAATCATAAACACCTAAAAGATTATTTGAACCACAATTCCTCCACCAATAATTATCAAATTATCACATCAATACATTAAATGATCAAAGTCTAAATGTAGGTAAGCCATAGCCTATCTGGACGCTGAAGAACGCACTCGCAATCAATTAAACTGGGGCTTTTCCCTTCCAAGAAGCCTCCAACAACTCCTATGTTATCAAAATACTATTCCAATCATCAAGTCAAGAACAATGATATCCATAACAATGTAAAGTACTCTAGGTCAAAAATTAGGCTAAAATCACCCATGGGGCCCATTTATAAAATTTGGAAATTGGACCCTTAATAACATCCCTCGGGGGATAAGGAGCTTGTGCTAAATAATTGACCACCACCAGCTCTTCATTTATACCCCAAATTAGCCCTCAAAGTCTAAGAAACAAGAACTTAAACTAGAGAATTAACGAAATCAAAGTTGGGAACTTACAAATAAGGTGGAGATATATTCACAAGAATGAACAAAAAATTTCCCCTAATCCTCAATGAAAAAGTCCACAATGATTTTCCAAGCTCCAAAGTGCTGTAATGGAAAATAACATAGAGAAAAGTGAGTTCAAAATTGTGAAGGAGGAATATATATACTACCACTATTGGCCACTAAAGAGGCCCTTTTTACTGCTAAGGCTGAAGGGAGATCGCTTAAGTAGTCACTAGTGATGTCACCCAACTCTGCCAAAGCGGACCCTTAGCCACTAAAGCAAACAAGGGGTTGCCTAGGCGGCTAGTGGTGACTCCATCAAGTACAACTAAAGCTGCACTAAAGCAGCGCCACTAAAGCAAAAAAAAAGGGGAACTTTAGCAGTTGCACTAGATTATTTACACCCATAATTTTTAACTATCATCAAATATCCTGATCTGGTCTTCAAGATTCGTTCAGAGTCTCGTGTATGCAAACAAAATATGTTATCCTACCAAAATTACCATTCCAAACTCATCAAAACCATTAAAATTCCCAACAGATATTGTTTTGACAAAAAAAATGGGACCTACACCCACTATTTTATTTTTACTAAATTCCAACCAATAGCCCAAAACAAGCCCATAAGCCTTGAGACTCAAACCAAAGGTCTCTCTAGC
Source organism: Capsicum rhomboideum (assembly GCA_031232105.1). Classification (NCBI taxonomy): domain Eukaryota; kingdom Viridiplantae; phylum Streptophyta; class Magnoliopsida; order Solanales; family Solanaceae; genus Capsicum; species Capsicum rhomboideum. The sequence goes on along the minus strand of CP124710.1, from coordinate 34,819,988 downwards.
CTAAAGTCCACAGTTTGGAGCTAACAGAATTGTCAAAATTTCCATCCAAATCCATTTACCTAAAGTTTTGGCCAAAGACCATTTCCTTAACTTTAGAATCTCTAAAATAGGGAAAACTAGCATATAAACCAAACAAACTACCTAAAAACCAAACTATCAATTCGAGTAAGTCATAGATGACTTAGGACAGTAATAGAAAAGCTCTAAATATAGAAAAAATATGGAATAGAGTAAAATGACCTAGAGGGTCATTACATATTTATAGGTTTGGGTACCACGTTAGTCAGTCAGGTACATGGATTAAGCTCATGCCCTGTAGGTTATGACTATTTGGTAGATAATGCTCTTGCTATGTGTGTACACTTTCATGATTAGGTTGATGCCCATTATGCATTATTTCATATCATTCATTCATTATCTTTATGGTTGTTTTGGCTATAAGTGTTTTGTTGACTAAAAGTAGCTTAAGACTACTTGATGAATGACTTAATGAGCGTAACTTGGTATGTTACACTAGATATAATTAGAGGGTCTTAGGTTTTCCCCTTATCATGGTTTAAATTGGCTTGAGATGGTAGCATGATGATAGAATTAGACTATTAAAATGCATTATTGTATTGTTTGGTTTACATTAAGAGGTTGGATTTGAATGGTAGTAAATTGTAATTGCTTGTATGCTTGATGTCTAGTTGCTTTTATTTGATTTATGTTGACGTATATTTTTTAAGTTAATTCAGCCAATGATGCCTATCGATACCTAGTATTTGTATAGATACTACCTATACTCTTCCTTTTGTTGAGTGCAGACAGTATTCCAGCGACTGACACAAGTAGCTTATCGATTTAATAGTGAAAACCTATCTTAGAGCAACCATTATATCTTCTCACTGATCATGTCCACTTATTCGAACAATGATATTTCTTTATTTAGTTGTTTTAAGATATTATTTAGACTTTGGTTTTACGATTTTAGATGTTCTTGTACGGTGACTTTTGGATCTTAGGAATTATAATCGGTAGTTGTTGAATTTCTATATTTATTATTCATTAGTTTTTGAATTCTATTATTATTAATTTGGGTTTACTATTATTGTTTAAAGATAGCTAAATGATTAGGTTAGAAGTTGGGTTAAATGGTTCTCCCATTAGAGGGTTAGAGTGGGTGCTCCTCACGACTATTTGGGATGTGACAAAGATGGTATCAGAGCCCTAGGTTTGTCAATCTTATCATATAAGAAAGAGTCTAGTAGAGTCTTGCAAAATGGTATGGAGATGCCTGTACTTTCTTCGAGAGGCTATAAGGCTTTAGGAAATATCACTCTTCTTCGTTCGTTTGCGCTAGTACCTGATTCCAAATTGTATTTGGTGATCCAAATTGGTATCTAACTCTTTTCACTCTTATATCACAAATGGTGAATACTCTTGCAAATAAAGCAGCAGCAGCAGCAATACCCGAGATGGCCACTGAGGCTGCAATTTATGGAAGAGTCTGAATAAGAGGGAGAAAAAGAAAGAGAGATAGAGAGGCGAGACCCATCAGGGATAGAACCCAGGCTGCTGGAGGCTTGGATAGATAGAGATCTCCATTTTCTCCTCCACATGAGAATGTTTTGGATATGTTTCAAAATAAGGAGGTGATATTAGAGGATGGGGAGATATCGAATTATGGAGATGCTGTGCTCAAGTAGGAAGGTGAGACACAAGTTCAAATGTCATCAAAGTTGATTCAATAGGTTATAGGATTTTTTAATGGGTTAGCTGGTATAGGTGCTACCATGGTATTCCTATTTTTTCAGCATCCAGGGTTGTAGTATGCAGTAGCTATATCACCCTAGATGGATGTAGGGTCAAAAATAGGTGACATCCTATGCTAGGTATTAGGTCTGGTGATGATCGGAGATGAGCATGACTTGTTTTGTAAGTTTCTAAAGCTGAAACCTTTTATGTTTCATGGTACAGAGGATGTGTATGAATTTATCTTTGATTTTCATGAGAAGCTTCACAACATGGGTGTGGTAGAGAAGTATGGTATGGAATTCATTACTTTCCAGTTGCATGGGGATGCTAAACTATGATGGAGGGCATTCATTGAGTGTAGATCTGTAGTTTTGCCTCTATTCACGTGGGCTCAATTTCATTCAGTATTCTCAGAGAAGTGTGTGCCATATGCTTTGAGAGATAGAAAGAAGGATGAGTTCACCAGGCTTGAGAAGGGAAATATGTCAACTGTGGCTTGTAAGGCCAAATTTCATGTTTTGTCTAGGTATAAGGAAGAGAAGATCCATTTTTTTGTGAATGGCTTGAATGTAACCTTCAAGTTTCTACTCTCTAGATGAAATCTTCAAGTAATACCTTTCATTAGATGGTTGATTTTATGAAAAAGGTAAAAGGCATAAGATAAGAGGGTTATGCTAAGATGGGGGAGAAGAAAGCCTGCAAGGTGGGTAATTTTAGTGGATCTTATTCTCGGGGCCATAATTCATAGAACTACTCATCCTAGCCTATTTAGTTAATTATGCATCTGTCTATTGGGGGACCGTCTAGGGTCAACCAACATTTCTTATATTTTAGTAGTTATGTTCTTGCAGCGTCATCAACTCAGTAACCTACTCTAGACATATGCTATGAGTGTAGTGGGATTGGTCATATTAATAGGTATTTCCTTAATCTCAGACACACTGATCAGTCAAGTCAGTAATAAACTTTTCAAACTTTGGTTCCAGCAGGTAAAAGAGGTAGAGGTAACAATAAAGATCATCCACAGGGTGGGTGTGGTGGTCATCAGATAGGTTGAGGTGGCTATCAGGCTATCTGAGGTGGGGGACATATTGAATAAGGTGGTTCCTAGATAGATAAGAAGGCTCACTTCTATGCTTTTCCCAACAGATCGGAGGCTAAGTCTTCAGATGCGGTGATCACAGTTACTATTTTTGTGTATAACCACATGGATTTCATGTTCTTTGATATGGGTTCCACATTCTCATATGTTTATTTTAAATTTACTTTGGGTCTTTATATGGTGTGTAAAATTCTTAATACTCATATGTATGTGTCTACACTAGTTGGGATTTTTGTGATAGTTGATGTCAATCCCTAAATTCCAACGAGGCGGACTGTCACCCGAAGTCGTTGAGGCCTGAGAGAACCAATCTTTGCTCATGAACCTCCATACGCATGTCCCTATATGAATGGCATCTATATCATGTAACTTATGAATTACAAACTACCACTGGCGGAAAACATGGAAACACATGCTAAACATATGAAACCTGGCCGTTGGGGCTGTCAAGTCAACATGAACATACATATCTTACATTCCATTTCCCACGTACGTCTACAAAACCTCTACAGATACATAACTGTGACAAACCTAGAGTCGGTACAACACCTCGCTTTATACCCATATACAATACCAAACAAAAGTACATAATGACTCGAAAAAACCTGAAGCAACTGGAGCTCACCAATGATCCACAAATGATCTGCAACCTACGGTGGAGGTCTACTAACACCTGTGCTTGCAGTAAGTAAAGTAGGTCCCCCAAAGGGGTCAGTACGAAGAATGTACTGAGTATGAAAGGCTTTAAGAAACTTCATACAAGATACGAACTTCAATGGAACCAAGATAAGAAGATAGTCAATGTGGATAATTCATCATTTTGGATGTGTGGAAGCATGTACCTTATATTCATTTCTTTATTTACCTTTTTATCCATTACCATCAATATTTATAGATAAATATATATATAACCATCAATAATATATATAACCATCAATATAATACCGTCAATAATATATAACCCGGGCCCAACTGATCAGTGGGAGGATAATCTAACCGTCAATAATAAATAAAGCAGGTTTGGCCCTTAGGGCTACCCCCTGTCAGGTTCAGCATCAAGCTAGGCTTTTTCCCTACTTAGCTTTCCCCCTGCTACCACCCGGAAACCGGTGAAGCAGGTTCGGCATCAAGTTTGGCTTTTGCTTCACTGAGCTTTCCCCCTGATCCAACAATATCGGGATCGGCTTGAGTTAGGCTTGCGCCTCCACAAAGCTACCACCCGTACTCAATAAGTATAAAGAAATTATAAAGTAACTATAAGGAAATTATAAAGTAACCATACTGGAATTACTCCTTTTATTACTTCTTTGCATTACTTCTTCCTTTTTACTTTCAAGAGATGATACACTCACTTATGAGAGATTGATACTTTTGTTTGTGAGAGATTGATACCTTTGATAATCATAACCTTATTGAAAGCTTTGGAACCTACTATTATTGGGACTTTGGAACCATGTTCACAATTATGTGACACACGAGCAACAACGGCTACTGAATGAGGAATATGTGACTTAACAATAGATAACAACTTGAAATGAGATACCTTTGGACATTTCGGAATGAACTAGTACAACATCAATGTAACTACTAGGAACTGCAGAAAGATACGGAAAGAGTAACCTTAAATACCTTATGATCTCAATATGAATATACCGTCCTAGATGTGAATACAACAATCCAGTTCCTTCCTTACGTTTTACTCTACAACACAAGTACATTACGAAGCTCAAGTCAACCATTAACTATGTTGCAAGTGCATAAAACGAAAATGGATTACATGAATACCATACAACTTCATTTCTCCCTCTTATATTACCATAACATGTCACACATCAACCAAGGCATCACAAACCAATAACATTTCACCCCAACTTTACACTTTATACTCCCATATTAACACTACGTCACAATTACTCCTTCAAGTCATCTCAATACCTCCGTAACAACACATGAAAAACAATCCATAATTTATACCACCCAAAATACCTCCGGTATACTCCTTTAAAGTCATTGAAAAGGTATCACAAGTTGATAATTGCATCCATGAAGGGTATAGGGTTTTGGGGGGTCAAAGGGATGCAAAAACAACCGAAACGAACTTCTGGGCTGGACTTCGAAGCCACCTTCCCCCAAAGGTGGATGACCTGTGTCCACAGGTTCCCTTTGGCAGTAGCCATAGGAACCTACGAAGTCACCTGCGCCCGCAGGTGCTTCGTCTGCCAGGGCGGGTGCCCGTTTCGGCCAAAAAGGATCTTGTTTGGGTCTTTTTATGCAATGAATGGTCCATGATCATAACTAAACTCTCTTAACATATTTTAGATCATATTACATGCCAACTAACAGCCATGGTTTCACAACGCACATAAACATCACCAAACTACATGTTTCTTTCAATACGTTACCAATTCCATGCCCAATTTCGTAATAACAATTCCAAACATTATGTACAAGAATAAAACAAGTTAATACTATAATCACATCTCACATGTCAATATTAAATCCATCAAGTTCACTTCCTTCAAGATCATAAGTCCATGTTCAAGTTTACAAGGCAAAACCATTCTCCGATTTAGCAAACATGTAATATACACACATAGTGAACTTCTCACACTTCACCAACATAACCAACATGATATAAACCATATTACATGCATAAAATATATTTAACCATAATAATATACACTTACCAAGTCTTGCAAAATAATGATCTTGGCCAAAGGGATAAAGGTCTAGGGTTTGTGAAATGAGAGAATATTGTGGAAATGTCTAGAAATGAGACATGAGGGTTTTCTTGATTAAAAATCTGATTTTTCCCTTGTTATATAGTCTCCTAATGGTGCCTTTCCACCATACACATGGTCCAATCCTATTGTATTACATTGGTCCCTCAAGAATGGGTCAAATACCCCTTTTTGGGCCATGTCTTGTATGTCTCTTTGGGCCTCCACTGAGCCCAATAGTTCAAGATTAATTTGGCCCATCAAATTTAATGTATAATTCCTCAAAACTCCTATGTTTAATTGATTCCATAAATGTACATGTAGTCATATAGGTTCGACAACATACGGGGTGTTACACCTCCTACGAAGGTCTAATCCCATGTACTAGGCCCAATATCAATTATCTCATCAATAACATTACAAAATACATACTTTAGGCTCTCGACACTTAAGTAACCATTGTTCAACGTCATCAAGTAGGGTTTGGTAGGTACAGGGTGTTACAGTTGAATAGGTTTATTGAGTTTTCTCTATTATGTTCATGGGATATCAGACTTGGTTTGACTAATTAATTTTAGATATGGTGGATTTTAACATCATCTTGGGGATTCATACCATACAATTATTATATGTCCTACCAAGACAGTCGTTGTAGCTATGTCCAAGATAGATATATTGGAGTGGGAGGCGATTATAAGCCTGCTCCTTTGAGACTTATATCTTTTATTTATGCTAAGAAGTTAGTTGGGAAGGGGTGTTGGGATTTCTAGCTCATATTTGGGATACTAGTACTGAGGTCCCTCTTATTGCATCAATTCTAATGGTATGTGAGGTCATAGAAGTGTTTCCTAATGATCTACATAGGATCCACCTGATTATGACATCAATCTTTGCATAGACTTAAAGCTGGATACTCGTCTTATTTCCATTCCTCCATATAGGATGGAACTAACTGAGCTAAGAGAGCTAAAGGCCCAGTTGCAAGAATAGTTGGGTAAGGGTTTCATTTGTCCTAGTGCTTCTCTATGGAGTTCTCCAGTCCTATTTTTAAAAATAAGAATATTAGCATTCATATGTGTATAAACTATCGGTAGCTGAACAAAGTTGTGATTTGTAACAAGCACCCTTTGCCCAGGATTGATAACTTGTTCGATCAGTTACAGGGTGCTTTTATTTTCTCCAAAATTGACTTAAGATTCGGTTATTACCAGCATAAGATTAGGGCAAAGGACATACAAAAGACTACTTTCCAAACTCGTTACGGTCATTATGAGTTTTGGTAATGTCTTTTTATTTGACTAATGCCTCAGCTTCTTTTATGGGATTGATGAATCGGGTGTTTAAGCCATATTTGGATTCATTTGTCATTGTTTTTGTTATTGATATTTCCGTATACTCTAGTAGTAGGGATGACAATGAGGCTCACTTGCGCATTATGGTAGGGTTGCTAAAGGAGAAGAAGCTCTTTACTAAGCATTTGAAGTGTGAATTTTGGTTCTCTTTAGTGTTCTTCTTAGGGCATATGTTTTCTAAGAAAGGGGTTATAGTAAACCCCCAAAATTTGAGGCTATTAAGAATTGGACCAGTCCTACTACTGTGACCAGAATCTAAAGCTTTGTAGGGTTTCATAGTTACTATTCTAGGTTCATCAAAGGGTTTGCTTCTATTGCTTCACACTTGACTCAATTGACTCAGAAGGAAGTACCTTTTGTATGGGCTAATGAGGGTGAAGAGAGCTTTCAAAAGCTCAAGACTTTGTTAACTTTGGCTCTTATTCTTGCCCTGCCCATTGAATGTAAGGACTTTATTATGTATTGTGATGATTCACGTTTTTATTTGGGTGCGATGTTGATGCATGACAAGAATGTGATTGCTTATGCTTCAAGGCAACTGAAGGTTTATGAGATAATTATCCTACCCATGATTTAAAGTTACCAGACGTGGTATTTTCTCTTAAAATATGGTTCCATTATCTTTATAAGGTGAACTGTGAGGTATTCACTGACCATTGTAGCTTACAACCTATCTCACTTAGAGGGACTTGAATCTGAGATAGCGAAGGTGGATGGAGCTACTCAAAGATTATGACATTTTGATCCTCTATCATCCGAGTAAGGCCAATGTGTTAGCAGATTCATTAAATCAAAAGATAGAGAGTATGGGTAACTTGGAATATTTGGATGTTTTTATACATCTGATGGCTAAGGAGGTTAAGACCTTAGCTAATAGTTTTATGAGATTATAGGTGACCAAGAGGGGAGGACTTCTAGCTAATGTTGTGGTTAGGTCTACTTTTCTTGAAAATATCAAAGATAGATAGTTCAAAGATGAGAAATTAGCTAAGATTAGCAACAATATATAGCAAAGTGAAGTTAAGGTGGTCATTCTTAATGATGAAGGGGTGTAAAGGATTAGAGGCCGAGTTTGTGTACCTCGAGTGGGTGGTTTAACTTCAACCACTCTTGTAGAGGCTTATAGTTTGAGGTACTCCATACATCTTAGTGCAACTAAGATGTACTGTGACTTGAGACAACATTATTGGTGGCGGTGTATGAAGCTGGATATAGTAGATTTTGTGGCTAAGTGCCATAACCACCAGCAGATAAAGTATGAACATTGAAAAACTGGTGATACTTTTATGCCCAATCCTGAATAGAAGTGGGAGAGAATAGCCATGGATATTGTTATTTGTATTCCCAAGATTTTGATGAAGGATGACTCTATTTGGGTGATTATGGACCAATTGACTAAGTCTACACACTTTATTATAGTGCAGGAGACTTATAATACAGCCAAGTTGGCCAAGATCTATGTTAAGGAGATTGTCCAACTGTATGGGGTGCCCATCTCCATTATATCAAATAGAGTTACAAAGTTTACCTCTAACTTTTGGGACAAGTTTCAAGAAGAGTTGGGTACTAGATTAGATTTGAGTACAACCTTCCATCCTCAGACTGATGGGCAATCTGAGAGGATAATCAAACTATTGAAAAATATACTTCGGGCGTGTGTCATGGATGTTAATGGTCATTGGGATTAGTTCTTACCCTAGTGTGAGTTTGCTTATAATAATAGCTATAACTTGAGCATAAACATAGCTCTATTTGAAGCTTTGTCTGGGAGAATATATAGATCACTTATTGGGTGGTTTGATATCTTTAAAGTGAGGCCTTGGGGAACTGATTTGTTAAAAGAGTTGATGGAGAAGGTAAGGTTCATATAAGTGAAGTTAGCGGCAACTCAAAACAGGAAAAAGGAGTATGTGGATAGAACGGTGAAAGATATGCATTTCAAGAAGTACGAGTGTATGTTACTCAAGGTTTCACCTATAAAGGGTGTAATGTGATTCGAGAAGAAGTTTAATCTTAGACCAAGGTAGAGTAGACCATTTGATATTTTAGAAGATGTAGGGCCCATGATATATAGGATGGCTCTACCTCTTAGTTTATCAGGAGTCCATCATATATTTCATGTTTTGATATTTAAAAAGTATTATGGAGATGGTGATTATATCATCCATGGGGATTCAGTGTTGCTAAATGAGGACCTCTCCTATAAAGAGGAACTCATTGCTATTCTTGATAGCAATATCCGAAAGTTAAGAACCAAAGTAATTTCATCTGTAAAAGTCCAATGGTGGAACTGTCCTATTGAGAAAACCACTAGGGAGACTAAATCAGACATGCGCAAGCGTTACCCCTAATTGTTCATCAATTTAGGTAAATTCTACTTGTTTTCCTATCTTATTTTCTAGTTGTAATTGGGGAATGAATGATTATTTAATTGGTATCAGATATAATGACACATTCCTTCGTTATAGTATTTCTTGTAGTGTAAGTGTTCGGGTAGAGTTGGCCTTAGGATTTGAGATGTGAAAATTTCAAACTAGGATGAGTTTAGATGAATTTGAGTGTCATGTGGTGTAGAGACCTTTTGTGTCTTATGATGGTTGGTATGTTAATTTTATAGGTATAGTGTGATAGATAGGGAGTTTAGTGATCCATAGAAACTTATGGAAAAAAATTCAGGCATATAGAACTCCGATTATAGCTTTGTCGGGATAGGATAAATCCATGTTGTCAAAAAATAAAGTTTGCATTGTAATAAGGGGAAACTATAAAACTCCCTCAAGTTACTATTTAGGCTCCTCTGTAGTGGACCTGGCTCGCTACAGCAGGACCACTATAATGGTGGAGGGATCATTGTAGCAGTCCATAACTTTAGCAGAAGACCGCTCTTGGTCGCTATAGCAGTAACACTATAGTGGGTAGGGAACTTCTATAGTGGATGTAAGGCATAATAATTGCCTAGGTTCTGAGTTTTGATGTTATTTTGTTGTAAAACTCATCCTAGGGTTGTGTGAGGCAATTTTCTCCAAGTTTGGGTGATTTCCATCATTGACGTAAGATTATTCCACTAATCTTCTGTAGATTAACTTCTTTAATCTCTAAAAACATTAGAATCATGATGTTAGATAGAATTTTTGGGTTAAGACCTAAAAATAATGAACTAAGAGAACTGACCTTGGGTAGGCTTAAAATTAGTTGTAAATGGTTCTAGATTGATTTGACTTTCTTAAGAAGATTATTTTGGTAAGAACCTAAATTCAAGTTTGGCTAAGTTCTTGGAAGTAGGAGGTGTGAAAGTATGTGACTCAAGCTAGAATGTAAGATGAATAGAGTCAAGTGGTTAAATAATTGGCTATTGGAATAGTGTCTTGAACTTAGTGATGTCTTAGGTGTAAGGGTTACTAGTTAGTAACTGAATTTACCAGTTTCAATAGGAATAAAAGAGGTTTAGATTGATAAATGAAATAGGATGTTGAATTAGAGTGTAGATATCAATTTTGGTGGAATGTGCACTCCTTAAATGGATTATTAATTAATTGGTCTTCGAACATATTTGTGATTGATAATTGGGTTTGATAATGCTCATTTGAATAAGTGGTGAATTGGCCTTCAGGCATACTTATGATTTCATGTGTTAGTGGATATTCATTATTTACCTAGAATGATGAACATGTTAATTATTGAATGCAAGTTTGGAAATTGATAACCTATAATGAGGTTGGTAAAAAGGACCTTATTTGATATACAAGTGTGGTTGATTTATATCATTATATGATTGTACTGTTTGTGGTGCTATTTGTTGTTGTGAGATAAACTGGTAAACATTGATCCTCATGGAATTGGTAGATATCAGGGAGGATAAGGATGGGAACATTGGAATAAGGGTAGTATAATAGTTGGTTTGGGATAAGGGTAGAAGGCACTAGTTGTCTAGGATTGGGTGTCACTCCGACACTAATATTTGGATCGGATACCACACTGATATTGGTACATTGACTGACCTCATCCCCTATAGCTTATAATTGAGGGTCCCTCCTGACCTTAGTATATATGTACACCATATTTTGGAGTGTTTGCCGGTTCCTTGAGTGGATCGAGTTATGTTGATGATATATTATGGTTCCTTGTGTGGATCGGTTATGTTGATGGTTCCGATTGTACATTGCAGCAAAGTATGAATATAAGGTATATCCTAGATTATGTATAAATATTATTCTCTTATGTGTATAGTTATATACTGGTGTGTATTATACTATCCCTTCTTGTGAAGTTGTTGATGTTTTATTAATTGTCTTGGTTATTGCAATTCTAATAGTTAATGGTAGTAGAATAGGGAGAGAGGGTTGTCACAAAAGTGGATTAATAAGAGAGAAAGGTGTAGAATTGTTGTAACAAAGTGAGTGCATAAGAGATGTTGGTTAGGTTGATTCATGAAATTGTGTCAGCTAGTCACTCTCCGAGGTTAAATTAATAATGTTATAATAAAGAAAAGGCGGTAAGGTTGGAAGTTATAGTAAGTTAGGAATGTTCAGTTATTAAGCTTGTATGCTTGTCATGATCTCTTCTCATTTACTACATAATGTATATGTTTCTAACCCTAGTCGGCCGATGATACCTATCAGTTCATGTGGTTGTACTGATACTACACTTACTATATCTCCTTTTAGGGATGTAGACATGTTTCAGGTCTATTGGAGTTTCTATAGGTGCAGCGGTGATCATTGTTTAGCAGCTCCTGTCGTTCTACTCTTACATGGATATTACATCTTGAGTCATCCTTCATTTGTTTAGTGCTCTTGTACCTGTTTAGACTAGGTTCTGGGGAGTTGTGTAATTAAATTCTGCAATGTACTTTATAATAAGTTTTGTTTTAAAATAAAGAGTTGTTATTCACTAATGCTTAATGTTTATCAATATTTACCACATTGATTAAAGGTTGGGTGGTAAGGGTTCTCTTATCTAGGGTAGAGTTGGGTAGGTGCCCGCACAATTCGTGATTTGGGTCGTAACACCTGCAGGTCATGACTATTGGATATATAAGTACCTTGGTATGTGTGTACACTTTTATGATCGGGTTGATGGTCATGATGGATTGTTTCATATCATTCACATTGATTTTATGGTTTCTTTGGTTATAAGTATTGTGTTAACTAGAAGTAGCTTAAGACTACATTTGGAATGACTTGATGAACGTAACTTGGTATGTTGCACTAGAGATAAATAGAGGGTATTAGGCACTCCCCTTATCATGATTTAACTTGGCTTGAGATGGTAGCATGATGATGGAATTAGACTTTTAAAATTGTACTCCCTCCGTTTCAAAAAGAATGACCTATTTTGACTTGGCACGGAGTTTAAGAAAATAAAGAAGACTTATAAATCTTGTAATTTTAAATTAAAGTTATGTTGAATGTACCAAAATGCCCTTTAATCTTGTGGTCTTAAACATGCCACATGTGGGAAGTTGTAATTAAAGTGTTGCCATAAAAGAAAAGGGTCATTTTTTTAAAACGGACTAAAAAGGAAAGTAAATCATTCTTTTTGAAATGTTGGGAGTATTATTGTATTGTTTGGATTACATTGAGAGGTTGGTTTTGGATGGTTGTAAATTGTGGTGTAATTGCTTGTATGCTTGATTGCCAGTTGCTTTTATTCGATTTATGTTTAGGTATGGTTTTTAAGTTAAGTTGGACAATGATGCCTACAAGTACATAGTGTTTGTACTGATACTACCTGTACTCTTCCTTCTGTTGAGTACAGACAGTGTTCCAGTGACTAAGACGAGACCTCGAATTTAGTTCGTGACCAGCAGCTTATTGATCCAATGGTGAACACCTATCTTCGAGCAACCATTGGGTCTTCTCACCGATCATGTCCACTCATTTGGACAATGACATTTCTTTATTTAGTTGTTTTGAGATATTTGTTTAGACTTTGGTTTTACGATTTTAGATGTTGTTGTATGGTGACTTTCGGATATTGGGAATTGTAATAGCTAGTTGTTGAATTTCCACATTTGTTATTGCTAGGTTTTTGGATTCTATTATTATTAAGTTGGGGAATATTATTATTATTTAAATATGGCTAAATGATTAGGTTAGAAATTGAGTTAAATGGTTCTCCCAATGGAGGATTAGTGTGGGTGCCATTCACGACCCATTGGGTCATGACAATCAAGGAAACTTCTATTCACATGAGATGTACACAAAAGGGAATAAAATTTGGTAGGTTTTTATATAGCTATCCAACAGTAATTGAATAAATATATATGATTTTATTTTTCCATATCTCATTTGTGTGATTACACTGAGTATGTTATTGTATTTCATTTTAATTATTTATTCCCCTAGATATTTCTATAAACATATAGTCTTTGTACAAATTAAATACACAAAAGAAAATTTTATACACTGCTTTATATTTCTTAGTAGGCATTTGGACATGTGATTTGGAATCATGATTTCAAATCAGCGTTTAGACATGCAATTTGTGATCATAATTTTAAAATCCCAAATCCTTCAAAAAATAGGATTTGGGATTTCAAATCATGATTTCTAATGTATTTTAAATGTACAACTTGACTCATAAGTTTATATTTAAAAAAAAAAAAAAGAGACCTATCATTTTAAATTTTGCAAAAAAAATAGACTCATGCTTGGCGTGGAGAGATAGTTTGTATCATGTGAAATGATTATATTAAAGAAAAGCTAGTTACTATGATTGTTGACTAGTAGATTTTAAAATTTATGTGTATTTGAAAGTTTTTAGTCGCAAATATTTATTTACAAAAGGACATATGGAAATATGTGATCTATAAATGTGGCACCTTAGGATATTCCAATAGCTTGTTTATGAACTTGGCTTGCTCATTTGGTAAGATGGTAAAAGAATTAAGTAAATTTTGATAGTTTCCACAACTTGTAGGATATTCATGTTTATGAAAATAAATACAATTTAAGAAACTCAAATTGCGCATTGGCATTCAGCATAAAATGCATACATTTAGCCTATTTTTAGTCCTCATATGAGTTGTTCTATTGTCATTTGATTACTATTATAATCATTTTGTACTTATTACATGAGTTACTTTGTGGCAGTGATGTTAAAGTTCATGAGCACATTTAGAGTTAAAATGACTTCTTTGGAGCTTCGATGTCTAAGTAGAAGCCCAAGAAGAGTAAAAAAAACAAAGTTTGGGGCTTTATTTCCGTAGTAGCTCAGGATCTCTAAGTTCCATGTCTATGCCTTTGATCACATACTTTGCATCCACCAAGAACCATTTTTCCCTTAAGCGTAACACTTCAGTTGGACATCTTTTTCCTAAAAAGTTTTCACATGGTCAGTACCAAGAATCTCCCTATATAAAAAAAAATTCTTGGGCTAGGGTGAAATTCAAAGATCTACGAAGGAATGCTAGCTATATGCTTAACATATGCAAGTCAAACATTTACGAAAAAGCTATCATAAAGTTTCGTTCTTCATTCCTCTTTCTTGCTCATGTTGCTGAGAAAGACTATTTTTCTATTCGTGTAAGGGTTGGTAACTGGAACAAGATTAAGAGGAGATTGATTGGACTTTATATCGTACCTTACTTTGTCTTCCACTGGGACTAGCACTCTTACAGCTAGTTACTAAGATTTATTGGAGAGAGCATGCTAGTCTTAAAGGTTGGAGAGCCTACACGCCTACACTTCCATTTCAAAAAGGTCAAATGATATTACACGACAACATGTGCTTGACACAACTATGCTGCAAGGCCCACACCGCACCAACTTTAATGGGTTGCTGGAAAAAGAAGTATGTGCAATGCGGCCAAGCTACCAAGCCGCATCGCGTAAGACCTTTTTATGAAAATTTTAGGTTTCTTTCATTTTAAGGGTATTTTTGTCCAAAGATTTTGTGTGCGCGACATAAATATACCAGTATTTTGCTATTCAAGGTTTGCACTAACCTTTGTGAGGCAAGAACAATGCAAGGAGCAGAAGCGAATGGAATTAGGCCTAGACTTTTGTTCTCTTCTATTTTTCTAACTTGATCGTTATTGAAAATCTATGTTATGTTATTAAAAACTAGTATGAGTAGCTAGCTTATTTTCTTGCATGATTGATGGAACCTTTTGTTGGATGAACTTATATTATACTTAATTATAATCAACTCGTTCTTTTTATCTCTATTTGTTCAAATATGCAATGAGTGTAGTTAATTAAAGGGTCCACAATTAACAGTGTCGTTATATGTTGTTGTTCTTAAAAGAGACAGTGAAATGTGTAGTTAATTAAAGGGTTTTGTTGTTCTCAAAAGAGACAGTGAAATTAAGTTTAAGTTGAGAACCATTACTTTGAAACATTAACATATTAATGAATGAGATTATTAAGTGGAGGTTAGAGATAACAACGTTTTAACACAATCTAAGTGAATAGATTAATTAGTTAGCTAGGGTTCATTTGAGGGAATTATGCTAGGAGATTACTATACTTGGTCGAGAGATATTTGAGGTGAAAAAATATTCATGATCACAGATATAAGTTCAACGGATTATAAACACTACATTTCACAATTCAATTTTTAAAAAACCTCTCTTCTCTCTCCTAAAATATTTGCCTAACCCAAAACTATGAGCTGACCGACCACCGTACAACCACTTCCGGTGGTGGGAAATTAGTTATCTTTGGCAAATTTTCCTCTTTTACCATCATCCTCAAACAATGCATCGATTAATAACAACACTAGTCTGCCTAATGAGTTATCTTTCTCTAATACTATCAATCAGCCCAGAGCCTAACTACAATCAAATGAATCACTGAGAAAGGAGATCACGTGATAGAGGAAAAACCCCACATCGATTGGATAGAGAAAGAAGTCAATAGAATGAATCAAATTGAAGAGATCCAATTTGCGGTTATTGGAATGTTTACATTTTATTGGTTAGATTTGGAGAAGTTGAGGAAAATTGTCCCTCTACAATGCGGTATAAAAGGAGGTTGTCAGATTGGTTTGTTTCGAACCAAGGATATTCTTTTTTGTCTATTGCAGCAGGAAGACTTTGTAAATCTAATATCAAAAGGGGAATTTTATGTCACTTTCAAAGATGAATACTCATATCTTATGCACACTTTGATTTATCATTGTAGGTTCAAGGTTAATAAAGAGACCTCGATGGCTATGGCATGGATATCTTCTCCCGACCTTTTACCCAACTTTTTTGTCAAAGAATGTCTATTATCTCTAGCATCGGTAGTGGTATAACTCATCCATTTAGATCAAGCTACGATTAACAAAACAAGGCCTAGTTGTGCATGCGTGAAGGTGTTGGATTATCTAAAAGGATCTTTTCCTACGATGGTGCATAGAATATCAAGAACGAAGCTACTGGTGAAGTGAGAACTAATGTGGTTGAAATTAAGTATAACTATGTCCCTAAGTACTGTTCTGAATACAAAACGCAAAGGCCTGACAAGGATAATTGCATAATTCCCAATCAATCAAGGAGCAAGGAAATTCATAATTCACAGTAGATCAGAGACAAAAAAAAATGACATACAGAAGACTTATGGTCAGCAGGTTTAAAGATTGCAGAAAGGCAGAGCTAAAATCCTATATAGTGGAAGAGTGGTTGGTGATCCGAGAAACTGGAACATGGTTAGAGATAATAGAGGCATCAGCAGTAACAGTCATCCTCTTCTCACAGTGAACAAGTTTCAAGCATTAGATAAGGAAGAAAACATGCAAGCAAAAAGTAGTAACAACGGCAACAATACAAATGATAATATTTGTAGTCTTAAGGTTAATGATATAACTCAAAATAAAGGGAATAAAAGAGATGAACTAAAGAAATCAGCCAAGGAATGGGTTTACAAATCCTTTGGTCACACTTTGCAAGGAGAATTACAAGCCGCAGTGGTGAATACAGAACAGAGGAGTGAAGATGCAGCAATACATAGTGTTTCTGTTCATCGGCAAAATAGTAAAAAAGATTAGTAACAAGGGGAAGAAAATGTGAGCGGTAATATAGAAAAGAATGACAAGATTGCATATATGAAAAAGAGGGAACATAAGTACTACTTGATTTGATTACAGTAGACTCAAATGCTTCCCAGAACTGATTTCAAATACCTTGATTCCTGGAATTGAGAGCATCAAAACTTGTCACCAACCTGCAAAGCATGAAATTAGCAGAGTAGAGGAGGTGGATTGGGATATAGAGATGCATGGGAGCAACAATACTACATAATAGTGACACAAAATTGCAACAATAAGTCAGTGATGATAGTCCCTACATTAATTCAAATAGATGAATCATTAGGGGTGATGGTACAGACTAATTCTCCTAATACATACTTACATGATATTCTTACTCATAAATTAGAAGTCTTGGAGATAGAAAATTTAGCAGAAAGTAAGGGATTTGAAATTGTGACAATATCTGATAATAATAATAATAAACAGACCTTTAAAGAGGATCCAACAGTAAATAAGAGGTTTGACAATGCAGCAATATCATATTCTAGTGAAGAGCAGATTTTTAAAGATGCAGATCTTTCTCTTAGATTAGTGAAAGTAGTTAAGTCTGCTAGAAAGGGAAAAAAATAAGGAAATGGTGAGTTTGCTCAACCACTGAGAGTTCAACCAAAGAGACATGTTACTTCCCAGCAATCCAAAAGTTAATGAAAGATCTGATTTGGAATATTTGGTCAGTAAGGACTCTGAGTGCATTCCAAAGAGTTCAAATACTGCACAATTTTCACAAATTTGCTTTTGTTGCTTTAATGGATCATTTTCAGCTAGTTAATTGTATCAATAGATATAGAAGATGATTGAGAATGCCTAAGGTTTATCACAATAGTAATGAAAAGATATGGATTTTTTCAAATCATGGATATAAGGTCACTGTAGAGAGTAATTCAAACCAATAACTCACTCTTTTAATGCAGAATCAGTCCATGACACTTAGTTTTTATACAACTATTGTATATGCTAAGTCTAATAGTACTTAGAGGTTAGTCTTATGGTAAGATCTATACTCCTTTGCAAATGGAATGGATAGTCCTTGGTTAATTCGAGGTGATTTTAATTTAGTTCTTAGTGGTGAAGAGAAAATAGGGGGTCTCCCAGTTGTGGATACTGATTTTGAAGATTTCAAGACCTGTATTGAATCTTATGATCTTACTAAAGGAGTGTTTAAAGGAAGGAAGTCTTTTTACTTGGTGGAATGGAAGGGCAGGAAGTGATTGTATTTTTGAAAGGCTTGATAGAATTTTTCTTAATTCAGAGTTGCAGAATATTTTTTATCATATTGAAGTGGACCACTTACTATGAACCGGGTCAGATTAGGCTTCTATGCTCCTCAATTGTGAGATAGAAGTACCAATACTAAGAAACCTTTAAGGTTTTTGAACTTATGGACAGAGCATGAGTCTTTCAAGGAGGTTATTGTATTGAATTGGGACACTAATGTTTCATCAAATCCTTTTTTAGACTTCAAAAGGAAGATAAGGAAGATAAGGAATATCAAGAAGGCTCTCTCTTTATGGAGTAGGGAGACTTTTGGTGACATTTTCAGTAGCTAAACATCAGGGAAGAGATATCAAAGATTAAAGAAAATCTTTTTGAAGACTGCCCTTCCAGTGAGAATAGAGCTATCATGCAAAGAGCCAAAGCTGAGTATAATAAGTATCTTCATTTTGAAGAAATATTCTGGCAACAAAAAGTAGGGTATGAGTGGTTTGAAAGTGGAGATAGAAACACCAGATTCTTTCATAGTCTAGTAAAGGGAAGGAGAGCTAAGATGAAAGTGAACAAGATTCAGAACTCTCAAGATAACTGGTTATAAAAAGAAGGGGACATCATAGTAAAAATAGTAGATCATTTCCAAAAATAATTTCAAAAGGATAGAGATGCATCATGTTTTTCATTATTATCTCATATTCCAGAATCCATAACTAATAAGGAGAATGTTGTACTAGGGGTTATACCAGATGGTGAAGAGGTTAAAACTGTAATTTTTAAGCTCAATAGGGACAGTGCTAGTGGCCCTGATGGACTTTCTAGAAAATTGTTTCAACAATATTAGGATATTGTTGTCCATAAAATTATCAGAATAGTATAAGACTTCTTTGTTGGTAACACTATTTAAAAATCCATAACTCATGCTAATCTTGTAACACCCCGTACCTTCTCAACCCTATTTGATGACGTTGAACAATGTATACTTAAGTGTCGAAAGCCACAAGAATGTATTTTGTAATGTTATTGACAAGAAAATTGAAATTCGGCCTCGTACATGTGATTAGCCCTTCGTAGGAGGTGTTTTGTGATTTTTGTAGAGCATTTGTGGGGTTCAAAATGAGTCTATGAGGACCTCCAAACAAAGTATATTAAGGTTAAGAAGTAAGTTAAAGAATAGGACTTGAAGTATCTAACCAAACCCGCGAAGAAAAGTCAAAAAATAAAATTTTTAAAAATTCTAAGGGAGGGGCTCGCCAGAGGGCGTGCCACGTAGCTCTGGGCTAAAATTTTTAGTCCAGAGGCAGCAAGATGGCGCGCCCAAGGGCGTGCCACACTGGTTTTGCCACTTTTTCAAAGTTGGAAATTTTCTTAAATCCCAAGGGTGCCCGGGGACGTACCGGTCCAATTTTTGCCACGTTTCTTATACAACCATGAGTATATACATGAAATAAGTAAAGTATTATATTGGTCTGATAAAATTGTGCGAGAACGAATTTGGCATCAAAATGACAATTTTACCCTTTGATCCAAATAAGTCATACGTGGCTAGAATCACTTGTTTTTGGGATTGAGGCTACGGATATGAATGGAGTGAGTGGTAATATTGTTGTAACACGTATGAGATGATTTAAACACGAGAAATTATTGATATTATTGGGTTAAGTGAATTGGGCCCAAAAAGGACCCAAAAGGTGAAAGAAAACATGGGCCAAATGGGTCAAATGACCCATTCTCCCTTTGTCCAAGCAATTATTGATCACAAATGGATAAGGATGACTTTAAGGTCCTATAAAAGGCACCAAAAATCAGCTTTTATTCATTTAAACACACAAGCACTTCTAGTATCTTCCAAGAAACCAAAGGAGATATTTCTCATATCTTAAAGACCCTAAGCCAACTCTTTGAACAAGATCATCATTTGGTAAGTCTTGGTAAGTGTATATTCTTATGATTTAATATCTTATATGCATGAGAGACTATGTATATCATGTTGTTTATGCTTGAAAGTGTTGGATATGGAACTTGGGGTTTTTACAAAAAGATGTGCATCCTTGTGAATTAAACTTGAAATATGACTTGTGGGTTTGATGAAAAGGCATGGTATGGAGGAAATACCAACATATATGGTGTGATTATGTTATTAAACTTGTTATTTTCATGAATTCCGCTATTGACATTTTATATTCATTTGGGATAGTGTTGTATATTGAGTAGCATGCATAAGAGTGTACATGAGCAAAGATTGGTTCTCTCGGGCCTCAACGGCTCCGGGTGCCAGTCCGGCCAGAATGGGATTCGAGTCGTGACAAATCTGGTCCTCATACCAAAGACGGATAATGTTCAAACATTTTTGGATATAATACCAATTAGCTTGTGTAATTTTGTTAACAAGATTTTGTCTAGATTTATTCATGATAGATTTGAGGATATTTTGCCTCAGTTGATATCTGCTAATCAGTTTGGTTTTGTTACAGGGAGGAGTATTATTGAAAATGTCCTTCTCGCTCAGGAATTGGTGACAGACATTTCCAAAAGATGGAGACCTACCAATGTAGTCATTAAGATTGACATGGCAAAAGCTTATGACAGAGTTTCTTGGTTTTTTCTTATGAAAATTTTAAGAAAGATGGGATTTGTTTCCAACTTTGTAGATTTAGTATGGAGATTGATTTATAATAATTATTACTCTGTTTTACTCAATGAAAAATCTTATGGGTTCTTTAACTCTACTAGGGGAGTGAAATAGGGTGATATTCTCTCCCCAACTGATGCAACTCAAGGGTCCCAAAGGCCTTTCACTAGGAGTCAAGCTCGCGAGCTTCAAGATAGGCAAGGGTTATTCATGAAGAAGGATGCACTTGAGTGCATTATGGAGTTTTCTCAGGGATTCCATGTGTTTTTTATAGCATTTGATAGAGCATACCTTGAGAAGAAGAAGGAGGATCATGCTTCTTGATGAATTCTTAAATTCATCACAAAAGAAGGCATTCAAATAAGGCCCTTACTTCATTAAGGGTAGAAATATAATAACCTAGGGTATTCTTTATTTGCTTAGTATAAATAGCTTCCTTTTATGTTTTTGAAGACTTAGAATATTCATAAACCAAAAAGTCATTCTAATTGAGAGATTATGAGAGCTTGCCAAAGCTTTTAGTTGTACCTTATTTTGGAAAGAGGAGTTTCTTGGGATATCAATTCCTTTGAGGTTCTTCTGAGAGTTAGGCGCTTATTAAGATATTCGAAGGCCACTTTCATTATTAAAGTTAGTTTTCTTTTATTTTCTTTTTGTGTCTATCTTTTTATCTTCTTTAGTCTCCTTGTTAATTACCTGTTAATTTCTAAATTATGCTTTGTTTCTTCTTGTTCATATTAGTTCTCGTTTTTATGTTTATATCATTTGGTATCAGAGCTTAGATTGGGTTTGTTTGTAAACCTAAGTCTTGGGTTTTGGTATTTCAAAAAAAAAAAAAAAAATCCCAAAAAAATTTAGAAACTTTTTTATTTTGATTTGTTTTTTTTAACACTAGATCTTGATTCCCTAGTATTTTTTGCGTCTATATCTCGAATTTTGTTCTATTCGGAGTTGTAGAAAAGAAGTTTCCATTGGAGGGTTTGAAGCTTTTGAAACTTTGTTAATTTTGAAAGTGGGTTTTGTTGATTGAGGAGAAATTGGGTCTTAAAAACCATATGGATCTGTTCCCTAAGTCGTGGGGAAACTAATCCTAAATTTTGAGCCAATTTTGAGTTGATTTGGAGGTGTTGGGGATTAGTGTGTGTTGTTGGTGTTCTAGGTGTTCTTGGTTGTCTTCATATTATTCTTGAAGAAGAAGAAAGAAAAGGTACACTTTGATCTAAATTGTTCAAGTCAAAGTTGGTCAAAGTGATTGTGGGTCCATTTGTGAAATGTTAGAATATAAATATATATATATATATATATATATATATATATATATATTCAGAATTGCCTGGATGACCGGCCACGTTAGTTGCTAAGTCAGCAGTCAACTGCCAACACGGTAGCCAACAGTCTGCCATGCAAGTAGCTGACGTCAGCAAGCCAAGCCCCAGTGCCTGATAGGCGCGTGAATGACAAATCTAGAGAGTAGAATGTGCAGGTTTTCTGTACTTGGATTATCTTGGGGTACTAAATTTTTAGGACCCAAAAAAATTTTCTAAGTGTCCAAACTTTGAGATTTTTTTTCTACACTCTTTTTCCTTCGATTTCTCAACTATTTAACAAGTAATTAATATCTTTAATCACTTGTTAGCTACTTGTTAACTAGTTTTAAAACATCAAATCATATTTTTGATTCTTCAAACTAAGTAACAAGAAGTAATTCCTTCTACTTTTGTTACTTCGTTCTTGTGTCTGATTTTCTCGTGCTACTTTTTCTTTAGCTTTTATTCTTTATTTTTCATTGAAAGTTCTTGGTTCCCATCCTTAGCTTTTGATATTTCATTCTTGAGTTGACAAAAATCCATTCTTAACCTTCAAGTAGATATTGCACCCTTGCAACTCATCGGAGTTAAACAAGTTACAACCATTAGCCGAGGAGATTTGTGAGGCAATCAAAGGTGTGATTTCTTGAATGCTTATGAGATTTTATTTTTACTAACTTAACATGTTTGCTTGTTTTGTTTTAAGTGTTTTAACTAGGTACCTATGTTGAACCACGAAGAGGCTGACTCGGTTACCACACGTGATCCTGCAATACTTGAATTGTTGAACATGCACTCCACTTTCTCATACCGAATGGGAGAGTGGTTGGAAAGATTAGGTAATCAAGTAGAGACTCTTGAATAAAGAATTAGGGATTCCTCTTTAACTCTTCCGTCCACTCAACATTGTGAAAACACAAGTGGAATTCGCCATGACTCCTCAACCCCTATATCACCCGACGCTCTTCACCGAACGCTCTATCCCACATCCACCGGTCCACCAATTATCACCCAACCCATAAATAATACCCACCAATGTCACCAACCACCACCATATATTCTCCTCCCTATCCCCAAAAGTACCCCAACAACTATTAAATAGACCTCCACCACCACGAAAAAATCACCAACCACTCCAAAATGCCCCACCAATCTAAATCTCCAACCATTGGGTGATGAGCTACTAGAGAAGTTCCATGAGGATTTTGAGGGATTAGATGATGAATACAACAACCAAATAAGGGGTCAACGCATGCAATTCCATGGTGCTCATAGAGGTAGAGGAGGAATATATGGTCCTATCCCCCAAATGGGTAGGCAAATGGGCTTTCAAGAGAATTTCATGATGAAAACTACGGAGATGATCCTTATGGGAATAATGGACCTCATGGTCATCTTGGGGGTCGAGACACGAATCTTAACTCCATCAAGTTAACTCTTCCATCTTTCAAGGGTGAGGGAAACCTTGATGTGTTTCTTGATTGGGTGACACAATGTGATCGAATCTTATTGACTAATGAGATGTCCAAAGTGTGAAAGAAATCTTATTTTATTGCTCAATTTGAGGGGTTTGCATCTACTTGGTGGGAAACTCAAGTGAAACCTAGACAAATGCATAATTTAGCTCCCACTCCTACTTGGTAAGAACTCAAATCTATCTTGAGGTGCAAATATGTCACCGATTGGTATCAACAAGAGCAACTCAAGAAGGTTTACACTTTACAACAAGGCACAAAGAGTGTGAATAATACCATGATGAGTTCCAACTTTTAAAGATGAGAATAGACTTTGATGAGGATCTTTTGCATGCTATGACATAATTTTGACCAGGGTTGAGTAAAGAGATTGCGTCCAAAATGTGGCTCCATAATTATTATGATATTGATGAAACTCTTGAAGCGGATATTGAGATAGAGTTGGGGCTCAAAGAAGAAAAACTTGAAAAGTCAAGAGGGTACAAAGGGTCTTGGAACTACAACAAAGAAGGGGGATCTTTTTTTCCACTTGGTCAAATAACAAGGGCACTACACAAGAGACCAAGAAGCCATTGGTCAAAACCACTCAAGGTGAGAACGTCACTCTCAAATCCATTCCAAGTAAAGGAGGTACTTCTTCTAAACCTCTTTGATGTTTTAAATGTCAAGGATTTGATCATAGAATGAGTGAGTGACCCAACTGGAGGGCATTTGTTGTCATGGTTGAAAATTCTTGTAATGTTGATGATGCACATCTTTTTGAGGGGATTAACAATGAGGGTGCTCATGAAGAAGGTGATTTCGATGAGGAGGAGGAGGAGAGTGGGGAATATGGCAATGTTGTTGTTCCTTATGGGTAAATTAAAAGGGCCTTGTTCATCAAGGACATTCCTCAAGAATGGGATTTCACCCTCCCAAACTATGTCATGAGAAGAAAAATAGTGAGCAAGGCCATGGATGATCCGAACCAAAGGGAAAACCTTTTCCATTCTTTGTGCCTCATCAAGGGAAATATGTGTTCTTTGATAATCGATAGAAGGAGTTGTGCTAATGTTGCAAGAACTACTTTGGTGGATTTTCTTCACCTTCTCACCACCAAACACTCTACCCCTTACAAACTTCAATTGTTGAGTGAATATGGGGTGTTGAAGGTCAATAGGCAAGTTTTGATTAAGTTTAAGATTGGTAAGTACCAAGATGAATTTTTGTGTGATGTGGTTCTAATACAAGCTTGTGACCTATTACTTGGGTGACCTTGGCAATATGATAGAGCTACTAATCATGATGGCCGAACCAATCAGTATTTCTTTGAACATGAAGGGCATAAACATATCCTACATCCTATGACACTGGTACAAGTTAGTGATATGTATCACAAGTTGAAGGAGTTAAAAGAGAAGGAAAATGGTGTGGATTCTAGTAGTGAAGTCAAGGGTGTCGTGGAGGAGAGTGAAGGAAAGGGTAGTTCTAAGGGGAAAGAAAAGGTGGATCTTTTGGAAAGTTTTAAGAAGATTAATGAAGAGTTGGAGGAGAAGCATCCAGTGGTTCTTCTCATACATAGGGACTATTCTTTGCTTACTAATGAATTGACCTTTTCTTTGCCAAGTTTTTTTTCTTCTCTTTTGTAGGGCTATGAAGATGTGTTTCCTCTATAAGATCCAAAAGGAATGCCTCCAATAAAGGGAATTGAGCATCCAATTCATTGTATCCCTAGGCCCCAACTGCCAAACAAGCCGGTCAATAGATCCAAACCGGAGGACACCAAGGAACTCCAAAAGCAAGTGGATGAACTCCTTGAAAAAGGGGTGGTATGAGTGATAATAGAATGGATGGCATGGTTGAAATGAGCATAGATGGCATGGATGACATGTATGATTTTTATGAAAAGGGAATCTTAGGAGTTCGAGGGAGTGATGTGGATGAACAAAAGAGTCCATTTGTACAAGTGGCTAGGCTTTAAATTCGAGAATCCACAACAAAGACAGCCAAACACGGCCCTTGCCTCATGAAGGGGAAAATTGTAAAAATCCAATGTCTTCTTATTTCCTTTAGTATAAATAGGATATTTCTTTATTTTACATGAGATTTTGATGAATATTGAACAATATTGAGAAATTGTAGTATTCTTAGCATATTCCCTTAAGGAATTAGTGGTTAGTTAGTGAGTGTTTAGTTGGTGAAATCTTGGAATTGGTTTTGAACTATTTTTGGTTTGATTAATTTAAGGATTACCCATTTGTGGTTTTTGGTGTTTCCTTCAATTTCTCAAACTAGGGTTTGTGTTTGAGTGTTGAAATCAATTGGGAGGTGAGGGTATCAAGTCCCTTGTTACCCATAATTTCAATATTTAGATATTAATCCACATATCTCCTTTCTTTGTTTTCCTTCTTTCTAGTTTTCCTTGATTGACTCTTATCATTTTGGTATCAAGAGCCTAGGTTAAGGTTTGTTTTCACAAATCTTAATCTTGGGATTTTGATTTCCTCAAAAATCCAAAAAAATCAAAAATTATCCACAAAAAAAATTCATAATTTTTTTTGTTTTAATTTGTTGTTTTTGACACTAGGTGTTGATTCCCTAGTTTTTTTAAGCCTAAATCTCGAATTTTGTTCAATTTGGAGTTGTAGAATTGAAGTTACCATTGAAGGGTTTGAAGCTTTTGAAACTTGGTCAATTTTGAAAAGTGGGTTTAATTTTGGCTTGGTTTTGAAGGATACAATTTAGTGGGTTTGTTCGTGGAATTGAAAGGAACACGTGGGCGAAAATTTCATTGAATTTGGAGCAAAAACGAAGAAGTTGTGAGCATTTGAAGATTAGGGTTTTTTTTCTTGTGTTCTTGAGCATCTTCATCTTGTTCTTGAAGAAGAAGGTAGCAAAATTACACTTTGATCCAAAAATTTGAGGTTAAAGTTTGTCAAAGTGTTAGTAGGTCCACTTGTGGAAATTTTGAAAAAAAAAATTACAAAAAAAATAATTAATTAATTTCCACGTAGACATGCCACGTCAACAGTCAACGGTCAAAGTCAATCATTGACTGCCACGTAGCAGCCAGCGTGGCCGACAGCTCAGCACCACAGCAGCAACACCAGCCCACTGGCACCATGTGGCGTGTTTACCCCACTTTCCGAGAGCAAAAAAATGTGCAGGTTTTTACACTTAGCTTTTTTTGGAGGTCCTAAAGTACTTTGGACCTAAAATATTTTCTAAGTGTCCAAACTTCGTGATTCTTTTTTTGTTCTCTTTATCCTTTGATGCCTCAACTATTTAACAAGTAATTAATATTTTTAATCACTTGTTAACTAGTTTTAGTCATCAAATCATCAAATCAAACCCCTTTAAAGTGATGAACTTCTTCAAGGCCTAATATTTTCTAAGTGTCCAACTTTCGTGATTCTTTTTTTGTTCTCTTTCTCCTTCTATTCCATAACTAATTAACAAGTAATTAACATATTTAATTACTTGTTAACTAGTTTTAAAACATCAAATCACTTCTTTGATCCTTCAAATTAAGCAATACAAGTAACTTTTCTACTTTTGTTACTTAGTTTTTTTAAGTCCCTTTTTTTAGTTTGTTTTCTTTCGTGCTTATTTTCTTCAACTTTTTTCATCTTCATTCGTTGATAAAATTCATGATTCAAGTCCTTTTACCTTCAATCGATTCATCCTTATTTCAAGAGTCACAAGAATCCACTCCACCACAAAGGATAGGTGATCTTGAATTGATCAAGCAAAGCTAGTTCACTACCAATTTTGAGATGATGCTTTAGGAGGTGAGGTGAGAGTTTACATATGAGTGACGTGTGGCTTTTTCTACTAATATTGTTTGTTGAGTTAGGTACAATGTATTATCATTTTTCTTATAACCATGGAGGATGGAGCTCGGTGAATAACATGGGGACAAATTCCATTGTGTCAAGGAGAGTGACCAATGTGAATGAGAGGGTAGTTGAAACAAATGGGAGGTTTAGAGGTATAGAGGAAAGGGTGAAAAGAATGGATAGTATGATTGAAAGGAGGTTCCCTATGACAAGTCGAAGTGAATAAATAAGAAGGTCCTCGGGTCAAGAATCCAACCTATACTACCCCCAACCAAATTGAAACCAAACCTACCCTCAGGCTACATTCCAAATAAACACGAGCTATGTTAGGTAAGCCACCCCACATCCAAATACCCAAACATATCATCCACCATAAAAGAGTCCTTCTTTTATGGAGGCCTAAGTTAGAATCCAAGCATCTTCACGAAATGTATCACATACATCCTTGCATGTACCCTATGTTCCAACCCAACAATACTACCCACAAGTACCCTACTAAGATATCTATTATCAAAACCCTCTTTATGATAAAATTTATGAAGAGGTTAACCTAAGTGAATGCTGGGAAGGACTCGAAGGCTTTAGTATGAACCAAGGCATGAGATGTCAAGAGAAATGGGATAGTGGAGGTAAATATAGGGATAAAGGAGAAAGGTGTGAAGATTGAAGTTATCGACATGGTGGTCGAGGTGTTTCGAATCAAGGGATGGGTGACAACATGGTATGAGTCTTCCAATGTTTCAAGATGAAAGTCAAGATTTTCAAGATAAAGACAACACAAAAGGGGAAGACCAAGCCTATGGAGATGGTGAGCAATTGGAGAAGGATTTGAATTCTTATTATGATCTAAAGCGAATCATGGGGGATTTTTTTAAAGAGGAACTTGATCAAAGTATGAACCTATTCCATGCGAGGCTCAAGATGATTGATAGGGTATATTTCGTGGTCATTAATGGTAGGAGTAGTACTAATGTGTTAAGTTGCGCTATGGTTGATAGAATGAAGCTTTCTACACAAATACACCCTAAGCCATACAAACTTCAATGGCTCATTGAGAATGATGAAGTAGAGGTAACCAAGAAAGTGGTCATGAATTTTTGCATTGGCAAGTATCGAGATGAGGTGTTATATGATATTTTTCCCTTACAATCTTGTCATATGTTGTTTTGTAGACCTTGGCTAGCCGATAGGGATGTTCGATATCAAGTGGAGTCCAACAAATACTCATTTGTATTTGGAGTATGAAAGCACACTCTTGTTCCATTAACACCCTATCAAGTGTGTGAGGACTACAAGATAATGAGAGAGCTCCGAGAAGAACTTAAGAAAGAAGAAGAACTTGAGAAGAAGGAGAAAAAATTGGCTCAAGAAAGAGAGTTACCTACCAAGAAACCTCCTACAAAGAAGCGGGTGGACAGTCCGTGTGAAGCACGTGTACAAGACAAGAAAACAATCTCCAACCCCTATTCCCAAGGTATGTACCTAACCCCTTATATTCCTAGTGATCCTTGGAGACATGATGATATTTTCCTTATAGTAAGTAGAATCTTGGAAATGAGTGATCCCTTACCATACCATAAGAAGATTGAAGTCTCAAAGATTCTTTCATGGTTTATTTCTTTTGTGCTTAAATTGTGTGAGCTCCATGTTTTAGATATCAACTATACTTGTTGTTTGGAAAAGAATCCATGGTACATCCGTGATGCCCAAATTATGTGTTCTACTCCTTGTCACACTTATGTGATTAGACAAGTTAAGGTGATAGGATGGATTCTTAGGAGAATGCTCCTTGGGGGAGTTTGTTTAAGGAAAGACAATGAAGTGTACTTGAAATGCTGAATCTTATCCTCTTGTGTTCCAAATTATGAATATCATTTTTCTAACATCCTTGCCTTAAATTACTTTTTTACAATTGAGAACTTTCGGAATGAGTTGAATGCCTTTTATTTATTTCCTTACTACTTGTTTGCATGTGATGACCTTTTTCTCAAATGTGGTCTTATGCTTGTGGATGCTAAGTTGATTATTTGTTTTTGGGAGAGTCCATGGATATTGAAAGCTCATTGTCACCTTCATAGGGTTAGAAAAGTTGAATTTTCAAATGGGACTCTTGGAAGCATGCTTGGTGCTATGATAGGAGGGACCCCAACTCCTTAGGAGTATTATTTGGCATGGAGTAATTTGATTCCTAATAGATCCCTCGACTATTCTAGTAGCATGGCTTCGTTGGTGCGCTTCCTTCCTTTGGAAAGTTGCTTGATAGAGAGGGTTGTTTTGTACTTAAAATGTTTCTTCTTATCCACTGGTGTCCTTATCTTTTGGTATGCCCTAGATACGGATAGTGAGCTTAACACCTTTTTCTGCTACCTTTTTGCTTATGATGATACCCATGATGGTATGGGATTCATTTTGTATGGAGGTAGAGATATGTGGGTCTTTTACTTCTTTGACCCGGATGAACCCTTATGGGTGATCACACCACTTTTTATATGGACTTCTTGCTAGACAATGGAATAATTGTGTCTTATGGCTCTAAAGTTAAATGTGATACCATATTTTGGAATTGTTGATGCCATAAAGACCTTTGTGTTTGCCTTGTCTCTTGATGTTTATCATAACCAAAACCTTTGCACCTTGTTTGATGAGTTGCTTTTATTGGAAGCAAAGGATATTTGGTTGTATCTCAAATTTGTGCCTTCTTGGCATGGTGATATTATTTCTAACCCTTGTACTAACCCTCATGCTTTGAGGATGTTTTGGTTGTTGTCCTTCTCATGCGTTTTTAAGGTTTGGACTCGAGAACGAATCCTTTTCAAGAAGGAGAGGATGATACTAGCATGGATGGCATGGTTGACACGAGCATGGATGGCATGGATGACACGTATGATGTTCATGAAAAGTGAAGCTTAGGAGTCCGTGGGAGTAATGTGGATAAAGAAAAGAGTCCATTTGTGCAAGTGGCTAGGCTTTAAATTTAAGAATCCACAAAGAAGACAACCAAACAAGGCTCTTGCCTCATTAAGGTCAATATTGTAAAAAAAATTGATGTCTTCTTATTTCCTTTAGTATAAATAGGATATTTCTTTATTTTACATGAGATTTTGATGAATATTGAACAATATTAAGAAATTGTAGTTTTCTTAGCATATTCCCTTAAGGAATTAGTGGTTAATTAGTGAGTGTTTAGTTAGTGGAATCTTGGAATTGGTTTTGAACTCTTTTTTGTTTGATTAATTTATGGATTACCCATTTGTGGTTTTTGGTGTTTCCTTTTATTTCTCAAACTAGGGTTTGTGTTTGAGTGTTGAAATCAATTGGGAGGTGAGGGTATCAAGTCCCTTATTGCCCATAATTTTAATATGTAGCTATTGTTCAATAGTAATCAAAATCTCATGTAAAATAAAGAAATATCCTATTTATACTAAAGGAAATAATAAAACATTGGCTTTTTACAATATTTCCCTTAATGAGGCAAGGGCTTTGTTTGGTTGTCTTCTTTGGGGATTCTTGAATTTAAAGCCTAGCCACTTGTACAAATGGACTCTTTTCTTCATCCACGTCACTCCCACAGACTCCTAAGCTTTCCTTTTTATGAACATCATATGTATTATCCATGTCATCCATGCTCGTGTCAACCATGTCATCCATGCAAGTATTAACGAAAGAACATGAGCCCATGTGCGGTACCAGTGATTTTGGTTACCAAAAAGGATACCACTTGGCACATGTGTGTGGATTTTTGAGCCATCAACAAAATAATGGTAAAGTATCACCATCCCATTCCTTGACTTGATGACATGCTTAATGAGCTGAGTGGCTTTTACATATTCTCTAATATAGATCTTAGGAGCGTTTACCATCAAATTAGGATGAAGCCCAAGGATGAGAAGAAAATGGCATTAAAGACCAAATTTGGTCTATATGAATGGTTGGTGATGCCTTTTGATCTCACCAATGCTCCTAGTACTTTTATGTGATTGATAAATCATGTGATGAAACCTTTTATTGGTAAATTATGGTGGTGTACTTTGATGATATGTTGGTGTATAGTAAGACCATGGATGAGCATGTTGCTCATTTGAAGTGTGTGTCTGAAGTGCTTAGGCAAGAACAACTTTATGCTAATGTGACTAAATGCTCCTTTGGTGTTGATGAGGTTGTTTTTTTTGGGTTTGTATGAGCTCAGGGGAAGTTGAGGTTGATTAATCCAAAATAGACGTTATTAAGAATTGGCCAACTCCCACATCCATTGGTGATGTGCGTAGTTTCCATGGATTGGCTAGTTTTTATAGGCAGTTTGTTAAAGGATTTAGCACCATAGCTTCACCCTTAACTAAGGTGACCCAAAAGGATACATCCTTCATTTGGGGTAAGGAACAAGCTAGGGCTTTTTCCACTTCGAAACAAATGCCTAGTTCCTCACCATTATTGCAATTACCCAATTTTAATAAGACCCTTAAAATTGAATATAACGCTAGTAAGGTGGGTATTGGGGATATTTTGATGCAAGAATTAAAACCCATTACCTACTTTAGTGTGAAGCTTAGAGGTGCGATGTTGAATTACTCCACCTATGACCTTGAGCTTTATGCTTTGATTTGGGTTTTGGGTAATTGGCAACACTACCTGTGGCCTAAAGAAATTGTCATTAGAATCGATCATTAGTCTTTGAAACATCTTAGGTCACAAGGAAAGTTAAACAAGAGGTATGCCAAATGTGTTGAATTTCTTGAGACGTTCTCTTATGTGATTTAATACAAAAAGGGGAAGCATAATGTAGTGGCGGATGCGTTGTCAAGGAAACATGTTTTGGTTTCTACTTTGACTTCTAAGTTGTTGGGTTTTGAGAGCTTGAAATTATTGTACCCCGAGGACCCCATTTTTGCTCAAATCTACCAAGATTGTAGAGCATGGGAAAGGGACCATAAGCTGAAGGATAAACCTACTACCCTATTTGCTAAATTTGGTCGTTACATGTTCAGGAAAAAGTGACAATGTGCACCTATAAGCTCTTGGATGGAACTTTTTACGAGAGAAGCACATGATAGGGGTTTGATGGGGCATTTTGGTATTGACAAGACATTGGAGATCCTTGAAGAACATTTCTATTGGAATAAAATGCATAGTGATATTGCTAAAGTTTATGGTCAATGTGCTGAATGTCATAGTTCTAAGTCTAGGCTACTTCCCCATGGTTTATATACCCCTCTCCCCACCTCTCAAAGACCCTGACTTGACATTTTTATGGATTTTGTGTTGGGCTTTCCGAAGACTAGGAAGGGCCTGGATAGCATTTTTGTGGTTATTGATCATTTTTCTAAAAAATGTCTCATTTTATTGCAAGTCATAAGTCTGATGATGCTCCTCATATTGCATCCTTGTTTGTTGAGCAGATTGTCAAGTTCCATGGTATTCCCCAAACCATAGTAAGTGATAGGGATCCTAAATTCCTTAGCCACTTTTGGAAAGAATTATGGGGTAGACTTGGGACAAAATTGTTGTTTCCTACATCATGTCACCCACAAAACAATGGTCAAATAGAGGTTGTGAATGAGACCCTTGGGTCTATGCTTCAGGACATGGTTAAAGGAAAACTCACATCTTGGGAAGAGCAATTGCCTTTAGTTGAATTTGCATATAATTGTGTCATTCATAATCCTATTAGCATGTCTCCATTTGAGGTTGTTTATGGTTTTAACCCCCTAACCCCTCTTGATCTAACCCCTTTAACTCAAGATGTTATATTGAATCTACATGGTAACAATAGGGACGAACCCATGAAAACTTTGCATGAGAAAGTGCAACTTCAACTTGACAAGAAGAATCAAGAAACAGCCAAGAAAGTCAACAAGGGGCAAAAAAAGGGTGGTGCTTGAACCGGGTGATTGGGTTTGGGTCCATTTTTAAAAGAAAAGGTTTCCCAACAAGAGAAAGACCAAGATAAAGCCTAGAAGAGATGGCCCATTTAAAGTGCTTGAAAGGCTTAATGACAATGCATACAAAATTGATCTTCCCCTGGATTACCAAAAGCACAACACATTTAATATTTGTGATCTTTCTCCTATAGATGTGTGTGATGAAGACCCCTTGAATTTGAGGGCAAATTCTTTTCAAGAAGGGGAGAGTGATGCAACCCAAGGGTCCCCAAGTCCTTTTACATGCCCTTTCATAAGGAGTCAAGCTCGCAAGCTTCAAAATTAGCAAGGGTTATTCATGAAGAAGGATGCAATTGAGTGCATTAGGGACTCCTCCCAGGGATTTCATGTGTTTTTGATAGCATTTGATGGGGAATACATTGAAAAAAATAAGAAGGATCGTGCTTCTTGATGAATTCTTGAATTCATCACAAAAGAAGGCATCCAAACAAGGCCCTTACTTCATTAAGGGTAGAAATATAATAACATAGGGTCTTCTTTATTTACTTAGTGTAAATAGCTTCCTTTTATGTTTTAGAAGACTTAAAATATTCATAAACCAAAAACTCATTGTTACTGAGAGATTATGAGATCTTGCCAAAGCTTTTAGTTATTCCTTGTTTTGGAAAGAAGAGCTGCATGGGATATTAATTATCTTGAGGTTCTTCTTAGATCTAGGTGCTTATTGAGATATTTGAAGAAGGTCACTTTTATTATTTAAGTTGGTGTTCTTTGATTCTCTTTTTGTGTCTATCTTTTTATCTTCTCTTGTTTTCTTGTTAATTACTTGTTAAATTCTAGATCGTGCTTTGTTTCTTCTTATTCATGTTACTTCTCATTTTTAGGTTTATCTCACCAACTCTTTTCATTTTATTAGCAGAGCTCTTAACTCTTTGTTTGAGGATCCTCAACATGTTGGGTATGGGACACCTAAATAGAGTGTAGCATATGCTGATGATATGATTATCTTTGTTTTTGATCATATTGTGTTCCTTGGGGAAAATAATGTCTATTTTACAGGAGTATGAGAACCAATCATGCCAGAAGGTGAATAAAGATAAGAGCTTTTATTATTTACATCAAAATATTGATGCAAGGGTTCCTATTCAGGTGGAATGGTATATAGGAATGGTTGGGGGGGGGGGGTTCCTATGAAATATTTAGGGTGACATATTATTCATACTAGAAAAAGGAAAGAACTCTACGTAGAGTTGATTGACAGAATTAAAGGAAAACTTCAAGCATGGAAAGGAAAGATGCTCTCTTATGGTGGTAGAGAAGTTTTCCTTACTAGTGTTGTCCAAAGAATTTCTATTTATGTATTGTCCTCCATTAATCCTCCTAAATGTGTTGTTAAGGAATTACACAGGATTTTTGCAAGGTTCTTTTGGAGCAACAAGGAGTCAGGAAGAAGTAGACACTGGTCAAAATGGATAATAGTTTGTCTTCCAAAGTAGGAAGGGGGTCTTGGCTTTAGATCTATATTTGATGTTTCACAGGCCTTATATGCTAAGATGTGGTGGTGATTTAGGATACAAAATAATTTGTGGTCCAATTTTCTTTGGAATAAATATTGTAAGAAATAGATTCCAACTCTTATTCAATGGATAGGGGGATCTCAAGTTTGGAAGCATATGCTACTAAATAGGGATAGTATTGAACAACACTTGTAGTGGAAACCAAATGGTGGCACTCCTACTATTTGGTATGACAATTGGACCAATCTTGGTCCATTACATTTGCACCAGTCTGAGTCACATACTTGTCATCCTATAAAAGATATTGTGGATTTATTCACAGAAGAGGGTTAAGATTTTGATGCTTTTAATGATGTTGTTCCAATGTTTGAAGTGGATCATATCAAGTGCAATCTGAATTATGTGCAGATTAGCAATCAGGGAGATAAACCATGGTGGACAAAGATAGGTACTAGAAAATTCAGTATTAAAAGTGCATGGGAGTTGCTGAGGCAAAAAAGAAGATATTAATGAGGATTTGAAGTGTTTATGGGTACAAGGATTACCTTTCAAATTCTCCTTCTTAGCTTGGAGAATATGGCAAGGTAAAGTACCTGTGGCTGCATTAATGCATGTTTGGAACCCTAACATTTCTTAGAATTGCAGATGTTGCTCCATTCCAGAGGTTGAAACCATTGAGCATTTATTTTTAAAAGGTGATGTAGCTATTAGAATATAGCATCACTATTCCAAAGCAGCTTATATTCTAGGCTCTATGCTAAAATTAAAGCAGACCATGAAAAAGTGGTGGTCCACGGAAGGAAATCCTAGAATAAAGCCGATTTATCAGGATGTGCCCATGGTTATTCTGTGGTTTTGGTGGAAAAGAAGGCATACTATTTTTCATGATGGTTCATGCTCAGTTGGGAAGACCTTTTGGGATATTAAGGATATTTTAATGAAGGTGGTTAAACTCGAATTAAAGAGTGTGATTGGAACCAACAGTTGGCCTCATATAATAAGTGTTCTTGAAGTTTATAGGGCTAATTATTCTATCAAAATTGTGACATAGTCCCCTCCTCCTATGCATTGGTTGAAATGCAATACAGATAGTGCATCCAGGGGTAACTGATGTGAGGCCAAAATTACATTTATTTAGTCATTATTTGCCTCACAATTAGTATTTTTATTTGTCCTTTTTGAACATTAATTTTATGGATAATGCTTAATATTATATTTTTATTTGTAGGATTAAATTAGGGAGAAGATGAAGAAATTTGGAGCAAAAACAAAATTAAAATATAGAAGTAATATAAGAAAATCAAACAGGCAACGTAATGGATTAAATGTAATATTATATTATTATATACATAGGGAGCAGCAATGTACAAAAGGAATAGAAAGTGAATTAAATATTGGCTGCCACATGGAAGCATGCTTTGAGGAATGTAACAGCAAAAGAGGTAGCCACTGAAGGGTGTGATACAGTCCAAATCAGACTGGGTTTTATTTTCACGGTCTATTTTGGACTTAGTTATTTTATTTGGGGGGGGTTTCTACACCTACAAATATTTCATAAAAATAATTTGTACATAACTTTTGATCTAGAGAGAGAGGAGTCATCGTGAAGGCCGAAAAAGATTGGTTTATTCTTTTCTTCTCCATATTTATAAATTTTTCCTTGATAATTCAGGATTCCATATTTATTCTACTCAATTTGTAAGTTCATAATTATAATTTTGTCTATAATTTCTAAATGTGATTTTCAAGCCATGAGTAACTAAATCAAACAACTAGGATTGTGGAAACCACGATGGAATAACAAAGTAGGGTTCGATGTACACGGTGATTCTTGAATGGTGTTTATGCATGTATTGTTATTCCTTTTGTATTGATTGTTTTCTAATGGTGTGCAACATTAGAACTCGACTTATTCTTACTTGCCTTAGACGAGGAGGTAACGGATGGGAAAAGGGAATAAACAATGGAGACTTGGATGAGTAATTGAGGATAGTCATCTAATAGGGGATGGATGGTCGTTTAGGTGAACTTAACTTATCAATTCTACATGATAAGCACCGGGATAGATCACTAGTACGTAGAACCTAAGAAATTATGAAATTATGGAGAACACAGTCCTAGTGTCTCACTCTTATTGATTACGAATCTGAATAATTTTCTACTTGTTACTAAATTTTGTTAATTGTTTATTTTTTACTTTCAACCCCTCCCCCCCCCCCCCCAAATTTTGGAAATAATTTACTAATAGCTTAGATAATTGCATCGACCGAGTTTCTAGCCTATTACTTGTGGTATCAACCCCAATCTTAGTTGGGTTCTATATTTGACAGCGACCGCTTTATATTTCATTATGAGGTGTAATTTGGACGACATTAATATTGGCACCGTTGTCGGGAAATACGGTTTAGGGTTAGATCAATTGTGTTTGTTTGACTATTAGTCCTTATTTCTTGTAGATATTTCATTTATTTTATAATTTTTATTTTTTTTATTTTTTATTTTTGAATATTCAACTACTCTTCTTGATATGACATCTTTAGAAGATAAAGGGTGGAGTGATGGAGACTCTAGTTTTATTGATCCGTGTCCTTTTGATAGAGTGCGTTATTGTAGGATAATGATAGATTTATTGTGGGATCACAATGAGAGCATGATAGAAATGCTGACACATCTCGCAAAAGAAAAACTTGAGTTCATTCAAGAGGTTGATAGGTTTGGCTTAGATTTTCACAACTTAAAAGAAGATTTGAGTGCAAAGGTTGATGTGTGTAATGTCCAACAATTTAGTTATGAGTTGTGTGAGGCTAAAAAAATTCTTATAAGCCAAATTTAGGAGCTAAAATTGGAGGGCCAATTACTCGACCATACTTTTATTGATGTTTACACTGTTGAGACGAGTACATTAGCGTTATGTGAGGAAGTAGATAGTATTATTTTTAAAACTCTAGTGTGTGTGAATATGAGGATGTAAATAATAATGCAATTCATAAGTTAGGGCGTATTGGATCTCATTCTAACCATTTTTCCATATTATGTTTAGATAGTAAGATATTAATCGAGACATCTTAGCATATGGAAGAGTGTAAGGAGGAGGAAAATATGTCTATATTCTTAAATTTGTTGTGCCAAAATCAAAGAATGACATTCCTCACTTAAGGACCAAAAAGTTCATGATACGACATGTATTGCTTGGTTTCCTTATATTTATACCACCGCCCCTTGAGCGTAGTAGAAGACTAAAAAAGAAGTTAGGGTGCGGTTCATAAGTTTAAAGTGGAAGGAAAAGGTGGGAGGCAACCCAACTAGTAGTGTAACTTCTTACTTTCTATTTATTTTTATAGTTTCATTTTTTTTTGGTTGTTTTGTTTTATTTTTACAGATGTAGGGGAAATTTGAGTATCCAAATTTGAAACTAGGAAGCTTGTTTGAGCTTAAGTGTAGGGTGCATACTATCCTTGATGAAAATTAAAGAAACATGTTGCTAGCTAGGCCCTAGAGGGCCTCAGGGAGTATCTTTAACCCTCATTTTATTTATTTATCGTTTTAGGAACAAAGCATGATTCTAAGTGTGAGGTGGGATATCTTCCGATATTTTGTTAAGGGTGAAGTATGCTATAGGATTTTTTTAATTTATTTATGTATTTATTTATTTTTAGTATAAAATAAAAAATAAGAAGAAAAATTGAAAAAGTCTAAAAATACAAAAAGATTTTACTTTTATTCTTTAGATTAAAATAGTTTTTGTTGGTTTTTAGTTTTTTAGTCTTTAGTAGAGCGTACTTCACCTACCCCTTGGTTTTTCTTTATGATTCTATTTTGAGGAGGGCCCTTTGAACTAAGTTATTTATTTAGGAGTATTTTTTATTTTATTATTTTTTCTAGGAGTAATTTTTTATATATATATTTTTTATTTATAGGAATATTTTTTATTTTTAAAATTTTTAGGAGAGAAAATAAAAGATTTTTTTATTTTTTTTTATACTAGAAATTTAGGCCTAATCTTAAGCAGTACTTTTCTGTGAGTGCTTGAGTATAAAATAAAATAGCAAACTTTTTGACATCTAAGCTCATGGTTGTGACTCTTTTTATAGCTTACTCTTATTTTGAAGTTTGCAATGACCCTGTCTGTCTTAGAAGTAAAAATTGATCCATCTTGATTGATACTCGTACCATGTATGATGAGAATTTTTTACATATAGTTCATGTTTTTCATCTGTAATGACCCTCCAGGTCATTTTCTGTATTTTTGCACTATTTCGACATTTAGAGCTTTCTTATAGCTGCCCCAAGTCATTTATGACTTGCTGGAGCTGACAGTTCAATTACCAGGAAGTTCGTTTGATTTTTAGAGCCAATTTCATGTTTTGAAGTTCTCACTGTTAAGGATTGGGTATCGGGCCAAAACGTTAGGTAAACGGCCTCGTATTTCAATTTTGACATTTTTGTTAGCTCCAGAACGTCAATTTATGGCTAACGGAATCCTTGCTACAGGTCTCGAGGCTTTCAAACTCATTTTGGGATATGGGTGGATTTTGGTCAAAATGGCCCTTGGGTGTGGGACCCTTATTTTATCAAAATGACCTTAGTTGGGAATTTCAATGGCGCCATTAAATCCAGAATGTTGAATTTGGTAGGGTAGTATAGTTCATTTGCATTCTCGGGATTCCAAACGAATCCCGAGGGTTCGATCGGAGTTTTGGCACTTAGCCAAATCTGCTAGTATAGCTCAGCTGGTGCAGACCAAAAATGGCCTTTGCATTTGTGAGGCCTTGGCCTCGTTCACAAAGGCTAAGGTAAATGCCTATCGCGATTGCGAGACCTTGGTTGCATTCTCGAAGGCCAAGTTTATCAGTCATCGCGTTCGCGAGCTTGGCTCCTCATTCGCAAAGGGTCTCTGCCAGACTAGACCAGAAATCCTCCTTTGCGATCACCGTGGACTGGCCATGTTCATTAAGGGTAAGTAGGGTTATGTGTTGCGTTCGTGATGGGGTCCCCGCGATCGCGATGAAGGGACCTCTGGCAGTGTTAAATACTGAGAAACCTAATTTTCTCTCATTGTTTCCAAGTCTTAAGTCTATTAAAGTCCTAAAGAGTTTAGAGAAAGAGGAGAGAGGTCCTTGGGTGTTCAGGGTGAATTTGAGGCGTGATTGTAGTCATTTTCCCGTCGATTATTCTGTAAGTTTCCTTTAAATTCTTGGTTAATTCTCAGACTAAAATCCAAATTCCTAGTTTACTTTGTGGGTTGATTTGGATGATTTAGATACCTTTTTCATCCCTTGGATAGACTTGTTATCTAGTATTTGCTTTAAAGTTTCAGTTCGAGTCCGGTATTTACTGTTCACTTATAATGCTAAAGTTTGGGTTTGAGTCCGTCAGTTATGGTACGAAGGGATTTTCAGATATGATTTTGGTTATCACTCACTTTAAATTTACTACTGTCGGTGACTCTTCCTTGGTTGTACCTATTGGGCTTATGGGAGCTTGATTGGGTTAATCCTTTCTTGTTTGTGTCTTCTGGGCTCATGGGGGGCCATCTAGGTTGTAGTTAGCTTGTATTCTTTTTGAATTGTTTATCTCGTTTACTTATCATTTATCAGTCAAAGCATTATTTCAGGTTTGCCCTTTTATCCCTGACCTCAGTTTACTTTCTCATATTTTATTATACTTTTATTATGATTAAGCTCAGTTGGCCAAAGATATCTATTGAGCACCCATTGTTTTGGTAGTCATACTACACTTCTGCATCTTTTTCTATATCCATGTCGTGCGTCGAGTCTGTGCTGGTTTCTAGCTTTCTCATTGTTTCACTCTTTAGTGGATGGTTAGGATGCGAGCTACCACGATCGGGGATGAGGACCTCGAGTCTGCAGTAAAAGCAGCCGCTAGAGACTGTGGCCGACCAAGAGGTCGTGCCAGGCTAGAGTTGCATCCCCCACTAGGGGTCAGGGTAGGGAGGCATCACCCGATCCTGTTATTGCTCTCGAGCCAGATATTCTGCCACCCCAGCCATTGGTGGACCAGGGGGCAACCCAGGCCACACCGAGGTTTATTTCTTCTTCAGTACTCTGAAATGCCTTACTTTAGTTGTTGGGATTGGTATGTCATGCCTCGTCTAATGATGCTCAGTCAGCAGACTAGAGTGGTATTGATTTAGGGGCACAGCCTGCAGTTGTGGCCTCAGAGTTGAGATTTCTCCAGCATCGGTAGCTCCACAGTGGGCAGTTTCTCATCCTGTTATGTTTGCCGAAGAGCAGAAGATGTTAAGCCAATTTTAAAAATTAACTTTATCTAGATTTATAGGGGCCCTATGGGAGGATGCTTACAAGTTTTTGTCTAATTGTGAGGAGAATCTTCGTAATTTATGGTTGGTTGAGTTGTGCGGAGTGGATTATATGGTATATCAGCTTGACAGGGTAGCGCGATAGTAGTAGAGGGGTTATCTTGATTCCAGGCCAGCTGGATCTCCACCTATGACTTAGACTCAGTTCTTCGAGGCTTTCTTGGAGAAGTACATGCCTCTTACTAAGCATGAGAGCCTGAGGGATGAGTTTTCAGCTTTGAGACAGGGTTCTATGACGGTGGCCTAGTATGAGGTGAGATTTCATGAAATAGCCAGACATGCCACCATGATTCTGCCTACAGAGTATGAGAGGATTTGGTGCTTCATCAGAAGGTTGAGTCAACCACTTCGGGCTACTCAGAGTTTGGTGACTTTAGGAAAGTTTTTTTCTGATATTTCCTCTCATGTCTATTCTATAGCGGAGATAGATCATGAGGCCCAAGGGGTAGCGATAAGAGGCGGTGTCAGTAGGGTAGTTTGAGCAGGAACCAGTGCGGCTCACAATTCAGGGGTAGAGGTTTTCAGGGTAGGTACCCTCAACATCAGTCTTATCAGCACCAGGGTCAGTCTAGTAGACCTGTTCAGGAAGCACTTTAGATTACTAAAGAAGGTCAGTCCAACTATAGAAATTATCATGGCCCGATCGGTGGCCAGTCTTTGAGAGGTGCATATTTTGGGCCTTCTAGCTGAGGTGGCTATTCCAGGTTGGTCGAATCTTCTGGATAGAGTAGAGTGCTCGGGGCTTACTATGATTGTGGGGTTGTTGGTCATTACTCCAGAGATCTATTTTGGGCCTTCGAGATATTTGCTAATATTATTGCACCTATGACCAGAATGACGAGGAAGGAGGTTCCTTTCCAGTGGTCCGATGAGTATGAGTTGAGCTTTCTGAAGCTCGAGGACTTACTCACTTTAGCTCATATTTTAACTATTCCAATTAAGGGCTAGGGGTTTACTGTATATTGTGATGCTTCTAGTGTTATTTTGGGTTGTGTTCTGATGCAGCAGGACCGAGTTATTACTTATACGTCTAGGCAGCTAAAGGTGCACGAGTGCAACTACCCCACTCATGATTTAAAGTTGGCAGTGATAGTTTCTTAAGATTTAGAGGCATTACATGTATGGTGTTTGCTGTGAGATCTATACTGACCACCGTAGTCTTCAGTATATTATGAATCAGAGGGAGCTTAATTTGAGGTAGCACATATGGATGGAGTTACTGAAGGACTATGGCATCTCTATTCTATACCATCCGGGCAAGGCGAATGTGGTAGCGGATGCCTTGAGCCAGAAGGCAGTAAGTATGGGTAGCTTGGCTTCCATTTTAATTTTGGAGCGGCCGTTGGCTTGGGACATTCAGTCCTTATCCAACTTGATGGTTCGACATGACATTTCAGACCCCAGGAGGATTCTTACTAGTGTTGAGGCTAGGTCTACGCAGCTTTAGAGTTGTCAGTTTGAGGATAGTAGACTTTATGGCATTTGTGATCAGGTTCTAAGGGGTGAGTCCAGGAGGGCTACCTTAGATTCAGAAGGCATTCTAAGGTTTGATGATCGCATCTATGTTCTGAGGGTTGGAGACTTGATTTAGTTAATATTGTGGGAGGCTTATTGCTCTAGATATTCTATTCACCCTAGGATAACTAAGATGTATAAAGATCTAAGGCAACATTGCTGGTGGAGTGGCATGAAAAGAAATGTACAGACATTGTAGCTTGTTGCCTACGTTGTCAGGTGGTAAAGGTTAACCATCAGAGACTTGGTGGCCTGATTTAGATTACCCATTCCTGAGTGGAAGTGGGAGCGGATTACTATGGACTTCATGAGTGGTTTGCCTCGTACTTCTCGTGGTTCTGATGGCATTTGGGTCATTGTAGATTAGTTGACCAAATCAACCTACTTCCTCCCTATTCAGATGTCTTTCAGTGTTGAGAGGTTGGCCTGTATCTATGTTCGTGAAGTAGTTTGCCTTCATGGGGTACCCATGTCCATTATTTTAAATAGAGGTTCAGTGTTCACTTGTAGCTTCTGAAGGGCATTTCATGAGGAAATGGGTACTCGATTGATCTTAGCACCACATTCCACCCCTAGACTAATGGTCAGTCAGAGAGGACTATTCAGGTTTTGGAAGATATACTCCGAGAGTGTGCTATGTACTTTGGAGGTCTGTGGGAGCAGTACTTAGCCTTAGCAGAGTTTGCTTATAATAATAGATACCATTCGTGTATTGAGATGGCACCATTTGAGGCATTGTATGGTAGGTGTTATTGATCTTCGATTGGTTGGTATGAGACTTCTGAGGTTAGTCCCCGTAGTACCGACTTGCTTGATGAGTCTTTAGGTTTGGGTGATTTAGGATAGGTTACGGGTAGATCAGAGCAGGTAAAAAAGTTATGTTGACCGGAGGCTTTGAACATTGAGGTTTGGAGTTACTGACTGGGTTTTCCTTTGATTATCGCCCATGAAGGGCGTAATGAAGTTCGGGAAGAGGGGCAAGCTCAGTCCCAGGTACATTGGTCCATTGGACCGTAGGAAAGGTGGCTTATAAGTTGGCCTTGCCCCTAGATTTTTCAGTTGTTCACCCAATTTTCCATGTCTCCATGTTGCGGCTATATATTTTGGATGAGTCTCACGTGCTTTGTTGGGACTTAGTTCAGTTGGATGGGAGCTTGACCTTCATGGAGGAGCCAGTTTCTATATTAGCAAGAGATGTCAGGCGGTTGCACTCTAGAGAGATCCCAGTGGTTAAGGTTCACGTGGAGACACTGTCCAGTCGAGGACGCTACTTGGGAGATTGAAAGCGAGATACAAACCCAGTATCCCCACCTGTTTAAGCCTTCAGGTACATCTCTATTCTTTACTTTCTCGAATGAAAGCCCATTTAGTAGTGGAGATTATAATGATTCTCCAGGTCATTTTCTACATTTTCGCATTATTTTGGCATTTAGAGCTTTCTCATAGCCGCTCCAAGTCATTTATGACTTATTGGATCTGACAATTTTGTTACTGGGCAGTTCATTTGGTT
Organism: Capsicum rhomboideum; assembly: GCA_031232105.1. Taxonomy (NCBI): domain Eukaryota; kingdom Viridiplantae; phylum Streptophyta; class Magnoliopsida; order Solanales; family Solanaceae; genus Capsicum; species Capsicum rhomboideum. The sequence goes on along the minus strand of CP124710.1, from coordinate 34,775,864 downwards.
TTTAGATCCAATTTCATGTTTTGAAGTTCTCATTGTTAAGGATTGGGTATTGGACCAAAATGTCAGGTAAATGGCCTCGTATGCCAATTTTGACAGTCTCCAAAACATTAATTTTAGGCTAGAAGGAACCTTGGTTTGGGTCCCGAGGCTTTCGGACTCGTTTTGGGCTATTGGGTAGATTTTGGTTAAAACGGTCCTTGGGTGTGGGACCCTCATTTTATCAAAACAACCTAGGTTGGGAATTTAGATAGCACCGCTGAGTTTGAAATGTTAAATTTGGTAGGTTAGCATAGTTTATTTGTGTTTGCGGGATTCCGAATGAATCCCGGTGGTCCAATCAGAGTTTTGGCACTTGTCCAAAACTGCTGGTGCAGCTCAGCTGATGCAGGCCAAAACTGGCCTTTGCGTTTACGAACCTTGGCCGCATTCATGAAGGCCAAGGTAATACCCTATCACGATCGCGAGACCTTGGTCGCGATCGCGAGACCTTGTTCGCGTTCGCGAAGGCCAAGTTTATCGAATGTCGCTTTTGCAAAGGGTTTCCTCCAGTCCGGACTAGAATTTCTCCTTCGCGATTATAGTGGACTATCCACGTTCGCAAAGGTTAAGTCGGGTTACGTGTTGCATTCGTGATAGGGTCCCTGCGATCGCGATGAAGTGACCCCAAGCAGTATTAAATACTGAGAAACTCAATTTTCTCTCATTATTTCCAAGTCCCAAGTCTATTAAGACCTAGAGAGTATAGAGAAAGAGGAGAGTAATCCTTGGGTGTTCGGGATGAGTTTGAGGTGTCATTGTATTCATTTTCCTGTCGATTATTCAGTAAGTTTCCTTTAAATTCTTGGTTAATACTCTGACTTAAATACAAATCCCTAGTTTACTTTGTGGGTTGATTTGAGGTTTGTTTGTGCTCAGAATTTACCCATTTTTTAGGATAAATGATCCTTGAGCTTAGAGGGGAGTGTTGAAAGTTTCAAAGTTGCGATTCCGCAAGTTGGCCCTATATGAAATTTTTAGCTCAATTTTGGATTTGAAGCATTTATTTTGTAATATGGGTATTTTTATTCACATATTAATGTGTAGATTATTATTTTGATAGTGTGGCATCGTGTGGATGTTTCTCAAAAGGGAAAAGCTCCAATTTAGTGGACTTTCTCGAGCTTCGTCGGCATCCAGGTAGTCTAGGCTTACTTTCCTCGTAGATTAAGCTTTATTAAGGTATTAGTATCGCAATATGCTAGATTTGGGTTGGGATTTACGGCTTGGTTGCATATTTAGTGAATCTTAGATTATTTATTAGAGAGCCGTTTTAAGTAGAATTGACCCATTCCTCTTCTCTTGAGTTAAATTGACGTCTTAGGGATAGTTTAGACCTATTTAACACCTTATAACGGAACTTTAAATCCTTAGTCTAGTTTTGGGTAGACATTTCCTTAGTATAGTCTTTCAAGGTTAGTAGCGGCCCCTGTCGGCCCTATTTTAGGACAAATATCATAATTAACTCCTTGTAAAACTAGGAGGCCTTCTTTCATCATCCTTTATATAATCTCAAACCTTAGGATGATTTAGATAACTTTTTCATCCCTTGGCTAGACTTGTTATCCAGTATTTACTTTAAAGTTTCGGTTCTAGTCTGGTATTTACTGTTCACTTATGATGCTAAAGTTTGGGTTCGAGTTCGGAAGTTATGGTACGAAGGGATTCTCAGATATAATTTCAGTTGTCACTTACTTTACATTTACTACTGTCGGTGACTCTTCCTTGGTTGTACCCATCGGGCTTATGGGGGCTCGATTGGATTAATCCTCTCTTGTTTGTGTCTTTTGGGCTTATGGGGGCCTAGCTAGGCTGTAGTTAGCTTGTATTCTTTTTGAATTGTTTATCTTGTTTACTTATCATTTATCAATCGGAGCATTATTTCAGGTCTGCCCTTTTATCCCTGACCTCAGTTTACTTTCTCGCATTTTATTATACTTTTATTATGATTTAGCTCAGTTGGTCGATGATGTCTACGGAGTTCCCATTGGTTTGGCACTTATACTACACTTCTGCATATTTTTCTTATGCAGATCTGAGTACGAGTCACCTCCACTGACTTTTTATTCCAGCTTGTTTGTGGGATTCAGAGATTGGGTGAGCTTTCAGAGCCGGAGCTGATTCTCTCTCTTTCCATTACTTTTGGATAGTCTTTAGTTATCGAGGCTATATGTACATTAGATACTATTTAGTACTCTTATTCTTTTGGATTTAATGGCTCTTGTACGTACCTTGCTAGGTTGTGGGATATTCTTTTGTGCACTTTCTCTCTCTCTCCTTGATATTTGTATTGTTGCTCTCATAGTTTATCGCCTACAATTATATTGTATGCTTACTTTTGGTATTTATTATACCTTCCACCAACTAGACCATTACTTATCGTTCCGAGCTATGGTTTGGTTTGCCTACTGGTGGGCTAAAGTAGGTGTCATTATGACTCGCTAAATTAAGTCGTGACAGCATCTTAGTCTAGAACATCCCCTGCATGTTATAGGGCATGTTATTGAAGCGAAATAAAAAGTATTGTTTTGTTTAGAAGATGATAATAGGCTTTCTTTGATATATCTTGTAAAATTTTAGCCTTTTCAGATATTATATCACTAGTTAGCCCCTCTAAGACTATAGCCTTTTTTTGGTAGCTATATTTTTACCTTGATTCATTTTTGAATCCCTAATTTTTGCACCTATAAGTTTTGCACACTGTTTCCTTGAGCACTGTAGCATACTGTGTTGAAATTGTTAAATCTAAAGAAAACGAATGGTTGAGTGTAAAAGGTGACCAATTGTAACACCCCAAAAATTCAAGTTATGATTAGAACCATGCTTCAAGTACATTTAAAATTAAACATCATGTTTTGTTAGTATGAGAAGTGATTTAGACATGTATTAACGCCACAAGTAACTCCTAGCTCATAGCCAAGTTGAAATCTTCCTTACCGGTGGTTTTCTTGTGAAGAATCTTGCTATAGTCAACTTCAAATGAGCATAAATTCTATATTCAGATGAATTTCTGATCTCAAGACCCACCAAATGATGGATATTTGAATTATCTTTCCAACGCATCTACATTCGCCTTAATCCGATGTCGTAGCTAAGAGTTATGGCCATTTTAGTGCAGCACTGCCCAGGAGAGAGAACGTACGAGCAAAAACCATGACTATGGTTAAAATCCACGACCGTACCATGCTCCCGTCTAATTGAAACAGCCCCAAAAATCTGAAAGTTGACATGTATACCTTCTAACCACGAAAGGGAACCTCGACAGTGGTTAGAAACCACAATCTTAGGTACGATCTTGACTTCTAAAATTGACCCAATTGGAACCTACGACCTAGAACCAAGGTACGATCATGAGTGGGTCCCACGATTATACCATGGCTCATCTAATCATATCCAAAGAAGCCTCACTCCAGCATCCCAACCACGAGCACCACCCATGATCGTAGGTGGGTCCCATGATCATAAGGTGGCTCATACGTCCTCCCCTACAGATTTTTCAATTACATTTTAGAAGGGGCATTCCAGTTTTTTATCATTTTTTCAACCCTTAAACTACGTCGTTTAAGCTATCCTAACTTGAATTATAAGCCTAAGTTTACCCTAAGTCCCTCATTACTCAAATTCAGTCTGTACTTAGCAAAACAAGAGAAAAAAAAAGTGACTTCTCTTCCTCAAAACAAACTAGGGTTCATCTTTTTCAAGCTCCAAGTTTAGAGATTTCTTTAAGGTTCTTATCTCTAGGCATGTGGGATTTCATCAATGGGTCTCCTTTCACCCATTAAGTCCCAAAGTTAACTCAATTTCTCAGTTTAATTCCTTCTTTAGAGCATAAGGTTCATAAATGTTGTGAATATCTTGATATTCCAGTTCCTTGATCTCATTGAATCATAAACACATGTTTTAACTTGAATTTCAGTATCATTGCATGTTCAATATTATAAACCCTAATTACATAGTTAAATCCATGACTTTTGGACTTGAATTATTAAATTCCTTAATTCACTCAGTTTATGGAATTGTCATAATAGTTGCTTTCTTATAAGATGGCGGGTTATGAATACCCAATGACCTAGGATTTCATGCATATACTTACGAGTATTATATCCTCCAGTTTACATGTTTTAAATGCTCTCAGATAATGCATTTATTTTCAGTCTTTAGATTATTACTTTTATTGAGCATTTCAGTTGTCAGTGTTATTTAGTTGGGAGTAGTACTTAGCACCGAGCAGACGTAGAGATGAAAGATCACCTATCAGTTAGGCTGAGACCTTTAGTAGAAGTCCCTATATCCCAGATCTACAGAGCCACTGTAGGTTCTAAAGGGTCACCCGTTAGACTAGGCTTGATACCTTAGTCCTTTGGGACATCAGTTTAGTGGATCCACGTCAGTCAGTGTTCATACCTTTGGCAAGGTCACTGAACACCTTTCCAGTTGGGGTTACAGGTTGGACCTCGATTAGTTCATATTGGGGTATGTCAGTTATCAGTAGCTCCCACAGTCCACAGTTCGAAGTTCAAATTCAGATACTTGCATGACCTTGTATTCAGTTGTTCAGTTTATCATACCGTACATGTTATTACTTGGTTTGCATCAGTTTACCATGTCACATGCATCATGTTTAGCTTATATTAGTTATTTCCCATCTCATTTACCCAGTACATTCAAAGTACTGATCGCATACTTTTCCACTTTGAGCTATATTGTCTTATAATATAGTGTAACACCCTGTACCTACCAAACCCTACTTGACAACGTTGAACAATATTTACTTAAGTGTCGAGAGCCAAAAGTATGTATTATGTAATGTTAGTGATGAGGTAATTGTTATTGGGCCTAGTACAAGGGATTAGACCCTCGTGGGAGGTGTAACACCCCGTATATTGTTGAACCTATACGACTAAATGTACATGTATGGAATTAATTAAACATGAGAGATGTGAAGAATTATGCAATTATTTGTTGGGGCTTATATGAGTCTTGAGCCATTGGGCCAAATGAGGCCCAAAACAAGAATAAAAGATTAGGCCCAATGGGGCAAAACATGATTCAATCTTCCATTTGACTAATCAACCATGCATTTAATGCCAAGAGATGGATAAGAGTGACTTGAGGGATATATATATATATAAGGAATTATTCATTCACTTGGTGGGCTCAATTAACAATTTGTAATGAGCTAAATGAGGCACAAAAAAATTAGCATGCAAGACATGGCCCAAAAGGGGTAATTAACCCATTCTTGACCCATTCTTGCAAGACCAAGTCCACAAATCAATTATTGACCAAAGGTATGGGATAAGGATGACCTTAAAGGGGATATATAAGCAAATAAAAATCAGATTTTATATCATTTGGACACCCATGCCTTTTCTAGAATTTTCTCAATATTTCCACATACCCTAGACCTTCATTCTTTTGGCCAAGATCATCAATTGGTAAGACTTGGTAAGTGTTTATTATGATGGATTAATATATTTTATGCATACTATATGGTGTATAGTATGATGGTTATGTTGGTGAAGTATGAAAAGGTCACTATGTGTAAAACAATTTGTGTTTGCTAAATCGGAGGGTGGTTTTGTCTTGTAAACTTGAACATGGACTTGTGATTTTAAAGGAAGTGGACTTGATGGATTCAATATTTACATGTGAGATGTTATTATAGTCCTACCTTGTTTTGTCATGGTGTATAATGTTTGGAATTTCTATTGTGAAATTGGTTATGGTTTTGGTGGCGTTTTGGCTGTAAAGTGTAGTTTTGAGTGTTGTATGTGTGTTGTGCGACAATGGCTGATGGTTGGGGTTCAATATGATCAAAAATATGTTAAAACAAGTTTGGTTATGATCATGGACCATTCATTGCATAAAAAGACCCCAAAAAGACCATTTCGGACCAAAACGGGCACCCGCCCTCGCAGATGAAGCACCTGCGGGCGCAGGTGCCAATGCAGGTGCCTCTGGCTACTGCCAAAGGTCACCTTAGGATGTATTTCATCCACCTGCGGTCACAGGTGGCTTAGCAGATCGGCCCAAAACTCCGAATTGCTTGTTTTGCGTCCCTTTGGCCCCCCGGAACCCCTATACCCTTCATGGATGTAATTATCAACTTGTGATGTCGTTTTAATGAATTTAAAGTGTCGTATGGAGGCATGTTGGACTATTTTAAGTATGTATGATTGTTCATAAGTTGTTATGAGGCAAGTTGATAGGGTAATTGTGATGGAATGATAATGAGGAATCATAAAGGGTAAGTGTGATGCGAAATGCTATTGTTGTATGAAATCTTGGTCAATGAGTGGAATGTTATGGTAGTGTTGGCATGTTGATGCAATAAATGACATTGTAAGAAGGCGAAATGACGTTCTAAATTAACTCTGTGATTCATGGTCATCTTGTACACTTGTAAGGTAGTGGGTTGCTAGTATAAGCTTTGTTATGTACTTGTATTGTAGAGTGAAACGTAAGAAAGAAGCTGGACTATTGTATTTCCATATAAGCTTGTGTATGCATAGTGAGACGCAAAGGTATGTAAGGTTACTCTTTTCGTATCCTTCTGCAGTATATGGTGTTCACATTGTCATAGTACTCATTCGATTCCGAAAATGCTCTAAGGTACTCCGTATCCGGTAGTTGACTAGTATTACTCATAAGTTCCTTATTCATTGATCAATTGTGAATCCCATGTATCATGTTCATGAATAGTATTCCAAAAGCCCAATAAGGTTATGTTCCAAAGTTTCAATAGTGCTTATACTCATGGATCTCGTTCATTGATTATTGTCCAATGGGTCCAAGAGTGTTATGTTTCCAATGAGGTAATGTTTCCAATAATGCTTAATCTTATGTCTCTCACTCATTGGTTAATGATTCAAAGCTTCAAACAAAGTTATGACCATCATTGTACCAACCTCAAAGTATCAATCTCAAAGTAAAGATCAAAGTAATACAAATGTGGTTAATGATTGAGTACGGGTGGCAGCTTTGGGGGCGAAATGCCTAGCTCAAGCCGATCCCGAGACTATTGTATCAGGGGGAAGATTTGGGGGCAAAAGCCTAGCTCAAGCCGAACCTGACAGGGGGCAGCTCTAGGGGTGAAAACCTAGCTCGAGCCGAACCTGACATGTTTATTTATGGGTGGCAGCTTTAGGGGCATAAGCCTAGCTCGAGCCGATCCCGATGCATTGATTTATGGGTGGCATCTCTAGGGGATTAAGCCTAGCTCGAGCCGATCCCAACATAACGATATGTTATGTAAAGGCCCACTGATCAGTCGGGGCCCGGGTACATTGTGACACATATATTGACAAGTAAGCATTGAGGTAAAGAAAGCAAAGAAAGTAATGAAAGCAATACACATGGCTTCAAAAATGCAAAATGGTGACTTATTCACATTGATTATTCATTTGTTTTGAGCTCATTGAAACATTCATATATTGTACAGTTTCATTTGAGCCTTACATACTCAGTACTTATTCCGTACTGACCCCTCTTGGGGAATTTACCTTACTTGCTGCAGGCGCAGGTACCAGTAGGCCTCCTCAGTAGATTTCCAGTTGTTAGCGGTTCATTGGTGAGCTCCAGCTAATTCGAGGCTTCTCCGAGTCAGAGTTGTATATATGTTTTGGTGATGTACATGTTGTATAAAGCGGGGACTTATCCCGACTCTTGGTTGATTTGGTCAATGCATCTGTTAGAGGCTTTGTAGATGTATGTGGGTATATGTATATAAGATGACTCATGAAGTCTTGTTTGATGGCCTTAACGACCAAGTTTCTCAAATATGTATATATATGTCACATGTTCCATGATTTCCGATATTAGTCGTTCATGTTCTTATGTGATGGTGGTGTTTCCTACGACATGCATATGAATGTATAGAAGCACAGCTTGGTTCTCTCGGGCCTTATCGGCTACGGTTGCCAATCACACCTCATTGGGATCCGGGGTGTGACATATAGGTTATGACGTTCAGCATTAGGATTGTACTTAGTACGATTCCACACCACATCAGCAGTAAAGTTGGTGAGTCCTCATCATTCGAGGGCTAGTTATCAGCATCTCTTTTTTTTTATATATTTTAGTTTTTAGACAGTTGGAGTTAGTTAGGGGTTTATCCCAAAAACTTATTTTATTTAGAGACTTTCAGATAAATAGTTAGATTTTTCAGCATGTTGAATATGTCAGACAGCCATAGTTTTGACATTGAGTATGGATTTTGGTTTTTATTATAATCATGTCATTTCAGTTCAGCTTCCACTCAGTATTTATCAGTTTACTTTATTATTCTTTATATCATGCCAGGCCATGGGTTAGCTTGGTATCACTTGTGACTCTAAGCATCGTGTTACGACTAGGGGGTAGTCTTGGGTCGTGACAAACTTGGTATCAGAGCATCAGGTTTAAAGTATCCTAGGGTGTCTGAAAACTGCGTTAAGTAGAGTCTTGTTTATGGGTGTGAATCACGCCTCACTTATGAGTGAGAATCTATGAAATGTTTTAGGAAAAGTTTTACCTTTTTCATGTTCATATCATGCGATAGGGTGTGAACTCTATTAAAATCTTCTTCTAACTTGTACTCTACACATTTATAGAATATGCCTCACAAGAAAGCTAACTGAAGGAGGAATGGCAATGGCAACGAAAATAGAAATCAGCAAGCACCACTATCTCCCACAAACCCTCTGAATGAACAAGTTTCCCATGCCAAATTCAGGGTTGCTTTCACAGCGTTAGCCCAGTCCATGACCACTCTAAATAACCAGCAGGCTAATGTACCAGCCAACCCGATTATGAATACGGAAGCCTCCATAATTCGAGACTTTACTCCGATGAATCCTTCGGCATTCTTTGGTTCTAAGTCTGAAAAAGATCCACATGAGTTATTGGATAATATTCAGAAAGTCACTGAGATCATGGGTGTCACTCCAACTAAAAGTGCTGACTTGGCTTCTTATTAGTTGTAAGGAGTAGCTCACATTTGGTGCCAACAGTGGAAGAAGGATAGAGGTGTTGATGCAGGTCCGATAGAGTGGGATGTGTTCATTGTTGCTTTTTTGGATCGATTCTTCCCACTTGATCTAAGGAAGGCCAAGGTGCAGGAATTCATCAATTTGAAGCAGGGAAACATGAGTGTTAGGGAGTCTTCTCTAAAGTTTACCCAGTTGGCAAAGTTTGCTCCAGCCATGGTTTCAGACACCAGGGCTCGCATGAGTAAGTTTGTGATAGGTATTTCTGAGGATGTGGTTAAAGAGTGTAGGACTGTGATGTTGGTTAAGAAGTTGGTCATCTCCAGGTTGATGGTTCATGCTTAACAGATTGAGGAGGAAAATATCAAGAAGAAGGAAATAAAGAATAAGAGGGCCAAAATAGGTAGCTTTAATTTCTCTCAACAGAGGTCTGATGGTGGTAATTATTCTCATTTCTGCCAGAAATCATCCCTTTCAGCCCCATCTTCTTCTAGTGCTCTAGTGCCCAAGTTCAGGCAGGATATCGGGATAAGGAACCAAGCTCTAAGTCCCAAGGCAGCATTACTAGTGGTCGTACTAACCATTTTACAAAAAGTATGGTAAGGACCACAAGGGTGAGTGTATGGCTGGTAGTGATACATGTTTTGGGTGTGGCAAGCCAGGCTACAGATTGAGGGAGTGTCTAATGGCTTCATAGAGAGGCAGAGATACTCATTAGCAGAATCATTCTAACTCTTCAACAGCTCCAGTAGGTCACCTAACTCAGCAGGGTGCCTCGTCTAGTGCAAGTGATGGACAGCGTCACGGCAGGTTCTATGCACTTCAGACTTGACTGGATCAGAAGGGTTCTCCTGATGTAGTTAATGGTGCGTTATAGGTCTTTCATATTCATGTCTATGCATTATTAGATCTCGGAGCCTTTCTCTCTTTTGTAACTCCCTATATAGCAGTAGACTTTTGTGTTAGTCCCGAAACTCTCTCAGAACCTTTCTTAGTCTCTACTCTAATTGGTGATTTAATCATAGATAGACGGGTATACAGAAATTTCCCAGTCATAATTTCTGAGAAAGTCACCTCAGTTGATCTTGTAAAGTTATACATGACAGATTTTGATGACATTCTTGGCATGGATTAGCTCTACTCTTGATATGCCTCTATTGATTGTAGAAATAGAGTAGTCTAGTTTCAGTTTCCAAATAAACCAGTCATAGAGTAGAAGGGTAATACCTCAGTGCCTATAGGTCTGTTTGTCTCTTACCTTAATACTAGCAAAATAATTTTCAAATGATGTATCTATCATCTTGTTTGGGTTAAGGATTCAAAGTTTGAGACTCCAACTCTTGAGTCAGTTCCAATGGTTAATGAGTTTCCAGAAGTGTTTCCCGAAGACGTGCTCGGAGTTCCTCCTGAATGAGAGATTGGATTCAGAATAGATCTCCTTCTAGATACCCAACCCATTTCAATTCCACCCTACAGAATGGCCCTAGCCGAGCTTTATAAATTAAAGGAGCAATTGAAAGATGTTTTAGACAAAGGATTTATCAGGACCAACATCTCTCCATAGGGTGCTCCAATTTTTTTAGTGCTCAAGAAAGACGATTCTCTCAGAATATGCATCGTCTACCATCAGTTGAATAAATTCACAGTCAAGAATAAGTATCCTATTTGTAGGATTGATGAATTGTTCGACCAGCTTCAGGTTGCCCGTTGCCTCTTTAAGATAGACCTCATATCCAGCTATCATCAGCTCAGAGTCTGAGAACGTAACATTCCAAAGATAGCTTTCAGAACTTGGTATGGTCACTTTGAATTTGTTGTTATGTCTTTTGAACTAACAAATGCTCCTGCAGCTTTTATGGACTTAATAAACAGGGTATTCAATCAGTACTTGGAAATGTTCATCAATGTCTTTATTGATGACATCCTCATTTATTCTCGGAGTGAGGATGAATATGCAAACCATTTGAGGATTGTTTTACAGACTCTCAAAGATTGCCAGTTATTCTCTAAGTTCAGTAAGTGTGAATTCAAACTGAAATCAGTAGCATTCCTTGGTCATATCATTTCCAGTGAAGGAATTAGGGTTGATCCTCAAAAGACCGAAGCAGTTAGTAATTGGCCTAGACCTATCTCTCCATTAGATATCAAAAGTTTCTTGGGTTTAGCTGGTAACTACAGATGGTTTGTTGAAGGATTTTCCTCTATTGCTTCTCCCATGTATAGATTGACTGAGAAAAAAGTCAAGTTTTAGTGGTCTAATTTTTACGAGAAGAGTTTTCAGGAGTTGAAGACTCAATTCACCTCCGCTCCCATTTTGAATCTACTAGAGGGTTCAGATGGATTTATGGTTTATTGTGATGCTTCAAGTGTGGGACTAAGTTGTGTTTTGACACAGCATCGCAAAGTTATAGTATATGTCTCTAGACAGCTCAAGTCTCATGAGAAGAGTTACCACACTCATGATTTTTTGTTAGTAGCAGTTGTTTTTGCCTTAAAGATTTAGAGGCATTATATTTATGGGGTTCATGTTGATGTGTTCACTGATCACAAGATCCTTCAGTATGTGTTTAGTCAGAAAGATCTAACTCTTCTTCAGAGGAGATAGCTAGAGTTGTTGAAGAACTTTGATATGAGTGTCTTGTATCATACGGGCAAAGCCAATGTTGTGGCTGATGCTCTTATTAAATTATCTACGGGAAGTGATACTTATATTGAGGATGAGAAGAAATAGTTAGTTCGTGAGGTCCACCAGCTTGCTAGATTGGGAATTCGATTGGTTGATTCAGCAGAAGGTAATATTTTGGTGTAAAATGGTTTGGAATCTTCATTAATAGCTGAGGTGAAGGAAAAGCAAGATAGTGATCCTATTTTGCTTAAGTTGAAAGAAGCAGTCCAGAGTCAGAAGGTTGAGGTTTTCTCCTAAGGGGGAGATGGTGTTCTTCGTTGTCAAGGTAGACTATGTGTTCCAAATGTGGATGACTTGAGACAACGGATGCTAATATAGGCTCACATTTCTTGGTATTCTATTTATATAGAGCCACTAAGATGTACCGTGACCTACGGGAAGTCGATCGGTGGAATGGAATGAAGAAGAATATCGTGGAATTTGTGGCTAAGTGTCCAAATTACCAGCAGGTTAAGGTTGAGCACCAGAGACCTGGTGGTAAGCTTCAGGATATCAGTGTCATGCCTCAAATTCCAACGGGGCGGACTGGCACCCGAAGCTGTCAAGGCCCGAGAGAACCAATCTTTATTCATGTACACTCGTACGCATGTCACTCAATGAACATCACTATCCCATATAGATACAAGATGCCAATGGCGAAAGTCATGGAAAAACATATGATATATATGAAACTTGGCCGTTAGGGCCATCAAGTCAAAAGCATACGTTCCTTACATTTCCTTCATTTATCCCACAACATCTACAAAGCCTCTACAGATGCATAGATATAACCAACCTAAAGTCGGGATAAGTCCCCCTCTTTATACAAACTTTACAACACCAAAACAAATGTACACATGTGACTCGAAAAGCCCCGAACCAACTGGAGCTCACCAATGATCTGCAAATGACCCGCAACCTACTGTGGAGGTCTACTAGCACCTGTGCCTGCAGCAAGTAAGGTAAGTCCCCTAAGGGACGTCAGTATGAAGAATGTACTGAGTATGTAAGGCTATAAGAAACTACATCATACATAAGTATTTCAAAGGAATCAAATATAAGAGAATAGTCAATATGGATAAACCATCGTTCTGTATGTGGTTGGAAGCATGTACATTACATTCATTACTTTACTTTGTCCTTCTTTGCATTAAGAAATTGTAAAGCTACCCATGCTAGGTATCTTAACCCCTGGGATGAGATTAACCCATGCTAGGCTTTTCTGTCGCCCCTGGGATATGATTAACCCATGCTAGGCTTTTCTATCTCCCCTGGGATGTTATTGTGATAACCCATGCTAGGCTTTTCTGTCGCCTCTGGGATGTTACTCAAGAGTATACAAACAATTATACATTACTTCATTCTTTCATTATAAGAGTGATACATTGGTGATTGTACATTATTGGAACTTTGACACATTAGTCAATGAACATGAGACATGTGAATCACAATTGGTCCTGTGGGTAATACTATATGACAACCTGAAATGAGATACCTTTGTACATTTCGGAATGGAACAAGTACAATGTCAATGTGAACAATATGTGCTGCAGAAGGATACGGAAAGAGTAACCTTACATACCTTATCTTCCTAATATGAATACACAGTCCTACATACGAATACAATAATCCATCTCCTTCCTTACATTTTAGTCTACAACACAAGTACATAAAGGAGCTCACGTTAACAACTAACTACCTTACAAGCGCATAAGACGATAATGAGTTACATGATTGTCCTATAACGTCGTTTAACCCTTTACAATACAATTCACGGCATCGTCATACCAACATGACCACAACATTCCACACATTGACCAAGACATCATAAACCAATAGCATTTCACACCTAGTTTCTCCTTTACGCTTCCTCATTAACACTACGTCACAATTACTCCATCAAGGCACCTCAATACGTTTCATAACAACAATCCCATAAGTTATACACATAGAAAAAGAAAGTTAAGGAACATAACCACATCATACATGTCGATATTTCATCCGCACCATTTACTTCCATCAAAACCTCAAGTCTCCTTTCAAGTTCAAGTCACATAGATGACACATCTTTTAGCAAAAAGAAAAATTACACTACTCAACACCTTTAATAACATAACCATCATGATATACACACCATATTAAGCATATAATGTATTAATCCATGAGAGTATACACTTACCAAAGCTTTCAAAGTGATGATCTTGTCCAAGGGAGTGATGGCTTAGGGTTTGAGAGATAAAAAAAATATTTTGGAAATGTCAAGAAATGGCATGTGTGTTGATATGAATAAAAATCTGATTTTTTGACTTTATATATCCCCTCAAGTCATTCTTATCCAATTCTTGGGCATTAAATGCCATGTTTACTTGGTCAACACAAGAATGGGTCATTTGCCCCATTTGGGCCATGTCTTTTGACTTAAGTTTGGGCCTTAAATTGAGCCCATGACTTAGGATTCATTTAGCCCAATAAAATTAATGCATGATATACCTACTTTATCATGTTTAAATACTTCCATAAATGTTAAGACAATAGTCAACCTACGAGATTCATGTTCGTAGCCTCAACCCCAAGAATAAGCGATTTTAGCCACTCATGGCTTAATTTAACATAAATTGATCAACCCTAATTTGGATGTCAAAATTGCTCAAGAGTAGGCCTACCAAGATGGAATAATGATACAATAACCCAAGAGTCCTATTTATAGACTGGTGGTCGGAGAAGAAATTTGGCAAAAAGCACCCCGACACGCCCCTGGGCGCGCCTAGGACTTAGCCAAATTTCTGCACTTGAAAGGGTGAGCATGAGCTGCCTGGCACGCTGCCTGGCACGCCCCTGTTCTGTCCATGCCATCCAAATTTCTGTCAAAAGTGGCCCGGCACGCTGCCTGGCGCACCTGACACTAAATTTCCGATTTTCTTCCTTTCTTCGACTTTTCTTTGCGGATTTGGTTGGATTCTTCAAGTTCACATCTTTAGATTGCCTCTTATATTTAATATCCTTTGCTTGGAAGTCCTTCAAGCCTCACTTTTCACTCCACAAATGTTCCAAAAAGTCGCAAACTCTTCCTACAAGGGTCTAATCACATTTACTAGCACAATATCAAATGTTCCATCAATAACAATACAAAATACGTACTTATTTCTCTCGAAACTAAGGTTTATAAATACACCCTAAATCACCAATCAAGTAGGGTCGGAAATGTACGGGGTGTTACAATCAGTATTCCTACTTAGAAGTGGAAAGTGGTGAGTATGGATTTCATTACAGGGTTGCCTTGTACTCACTGATAACATGATTCTATTTGGGTTATTGTAGATAAAGGACTAAGTAAGACCATTTTCTGCCAGTTAACACTCAGACTCAACCAAGGATTATGCTAGACTCAATCTTAGGGAGTTAGTGATGTTACATGGTGTCCCTCTGACCATCATTTTAGATAGGGGTACTCAGTTTACCTCTCAATTTTGGAAGACCTTTCAGAAGGTTCTTGTTACCCAAGTTCACCTCAGTACAGCTTTTCAACTTCAGATAGATGGTCAGGCAGAGCAGACCATTCAGAATTTAGAGGATATGTTGAGGGTATGTGTGATCAATTTCAAAGGCAGCTGGGATGATCATTCGCCTTTGATTAAGTTTGCTTATAATAACAGTTATCATTCTAGTATTCAGGTGGCCCCATTCGAAGCACTTTATGGTAGGAGGTGTAGATCTCCTATTGGATGGTTTGAGGTTGGTGAAGCTACTTTGATAGTGCCTGACTCAGTCCATGAGGCAAGGGAGAAAGTTCAATTTTTATTAGAGAAAGACTGAAAACCGGTCAGAGTCATCAGAAATCCTATACAGATGTGAGGAGAAGGGAGCTTGAGTTTGCTATTGGTGATTTTGTCTACTTGAAAGTTTCACCCATGAAAGGGGTGGTTTGGTAAAAAAGGGAAACTCAGTCCCTGCTATGTTGGTCCTTATAGGATTGTGGGTCATTTTAGCAATGTAGCCTATGAGTTAGATTAGCCCAGAGACTTAGCTTTAGTGTATCCAATTTTTCATGGGTCTCAGTTGAAGAAATGCATTGGTGATCCCGCATCAGTTGTGCCTTTAGACAGTGTGGGTATGAAAGATAGCCTTTCTTATGAGGAGGTCTCCCTATTGAGATCCTTGATCGTCAGGTTTGTAAGTTGAGGAATAAATAGGTCGCTTCAGAAAAAGGTTCTATGGAAAAATCAGTTCATTAAGGGAGCTACTTGGGAAGAAGAGGCAGATATGATGACCAAGTACCCTCATCTTTTCTCTTCGAACTATGTTCCAGCTTAAGGTAATAGTTTTCCCTTAATTAATTCTTTCTGTCTCATGTCATCCAGTTATTTTCATGTCATATCATACATTCATGAGTTCAAATCAGTCCATGTATTAATTATAGACTCAACGTCATGTCAGTGTTCAGATCTTAGAGTTTCAGTGTCACGTCCCGAAATCCCATTCGGGCCGGACTGGCACCCGAAGCCGACATGGCCCGAGAGAACCAATCTTTGCTTATGAACACTTGCATGTATCTCCTCATATGGACCTTATGAAACCCCATGCAACTATGCAAAAGTCATGGATATGGAAACGGATATGGAATTATATGCCATATATATATATATATATCTCAACTTGGTCGTTGGGGCCAACAAACCAAAATGAGCATACATATCTTACATTCTATTCCCACATAAGTCTACAAAGCCTCTACAGTTACATGACTATGACAATCCTAGAGTCGGGACCACACCCCGCTCTACACGCATATACATACCCAAATGAATGTACATAGCAACTAAGGAAGCACCGAACCAACTGGAGCTCACCAAAAGTCGGCAAAAGATCCGCAACCTACAGTGGAGGCCTACTAGTACCTGCGCCTGCAGCAAGTAAGGTAAATCCCCCGAGAGGGGTCAGTACGAAGAATGTACTGGGTATGTAAGGCCATAAGAAACTTGTTATAAATACATCAATAGAATCAAAATGTAATAGGATAGGCAACATGAACAACTCATCGATTTGCATATGTGGAATAGTGTAGCTTACATAAATTAAGTTCTTCTCTTTATGATTTATTCCTCATTGCTCATATCATAACGTAACCGGGCCCCGACCGATCAGTGGGTCTTAACATCACATCATGTGATGTTGGGATCGGGTCGAGCTAGGCTTATGCCCCTAGACCTGCCACCCATCGGGATCGAGTCGAGCTAGGCTTATGCACCTAGACTTGCCACCCATAAATCAACACATCGAGATCGAGTTGAGCTAGGCTTATGCCCCTAGACTTGCCACCCATAAATCAACACATCGGGATCGAGTCGAGCTAGGCTTATGCCCCTAGACTTGCCACCCATAAATCATAACCAACAACAAATGTATATTACTTTATTCTTACTTTTGATAGAGTGATACTTATGAGGAATTGATTCATCCTCTTATAAGAGAGTGATACAATCAGTGATGAGAGATTAACGTATATACATAGCCACAACATTCTTGGAAACTCAAGAACACAACATGATTGGGACTTTTGGAACATGTCCATAATTATTTAACCCATGAACCACAATAACTCATGAATGAGGAGTATAGGACTCAACTATGGATACCATTATTGGAATCATTTGACACAAGTCAATGAACAAGAGGTATGTATATAGCCACTATTGGCACTTTGGAACATAACCTTTTTGGGCTTTTGGAACATTGACTAACGAATATGAGACATATAATTCCCAAGTGATCAATGAGTAGGGAATATGTGATAATAACCATTTCTAAATGGATATAGAATACCTTAGCACATTTCGGGATAGGACTAGCATAATGCCAATGTGAATACGACGTACCGTAAAAAGATACGAACAAAGTAAACTTACATACCTTGTATTCTCAATACCAACACACAATCTTAAATGCGCATACAATCGTTCCACTCCTTCCTTATGTTCCACTCTACAACACAAATACACAACGGAGCCAATATTAACCACCAACTACTTAATGCATATAATAAGTATCATTCTCATGTTTGCCTTTAAACATGCCATGTCCCACTTGACACAACCATTCATGAAAGTATTATTCCAAAAATCCCACAATATTCCCAACATTTACCAACACATGATAACCAATAGCATGTCATGCCAAGTTCACACTTTCCACTCTCCATTATCACCACATCATACTTATGCCATCAATTTCCTTCAACACACCTCACAACAACAAATAGGCCAAAATCCCCTAATTGACACTTATATGAAAATAACATGTTTAACAACAAAATAACACCATACATGTTCATATTTTATCCATACCATGCTTTTTCATTAAGACATCAAGTCTCTTTTCACCTTCAATTCACAAAGATAGCACATCTTCCACCAAAAGCAACAATACACCATTCACCACCTTGCCAACACAACTATCATGATATACATAATCTACCATACATATAATATGTTAATCCATGAGAATAAATACTTACCAAGGCTTGGAATAGGATGATCTTGCTTCAAGAGTTGTCTTTGAGCTTCTAGGGTTTGAGAGAAAATAAATTGAAAAATAGACCAAAAGGCATGAGCTTCCAAATGACCAAAAAATTAGATTTTTTGGTCCCTTTTATAAGCATTTATGTCCATCCTTAGCCACTTCTAAAGCATTAAATGCTTGTTCTAGAAGGTCTTGAAAGAATGGGTCATTTGACCCATTTTTGGGCCATGCATTCTTTTCATTTTTGGGCCCAACCCAGTAAAAGCAATAATTTCTCGTTGAGCATTTCAGAACTCCGTATAGTTGTACTTCCTCTTTAATAACTAACCTTGCATATTCGTCAACCATGTTAGTGGTCTTGAAAGGCAACATGTGTTATGTAGGTAAACCTATCAACTGGCTCTCCTGTGGAATCAAAATTCCCAAAATATATATAAGGCAACCCTTATGTGTATGAGTCAAACTTGCAATAAAACCCATGTTAACCATGTTTTATTTTAACTTGGACAGCATATACCTGGCATATAACCTCCAGGTTTTCTGATGCTCTGCTATTACCTATTGATAATTCGGTCAAGGAGTTACACTTGCTTGTTCTTTTTCTTTATATTGCCTAGCCAATGTCTTCTTACCAAACCATGGTACGTTTTTGTTTCTCTCCCAATGACAATAGAATTTTGTGAATGATGTGCTTCGGTTCTCCTTCCTTTCCCTCGTGCGTAAGGTCAAATCTCATCAACCCTTGTGGTACGTTTTTTTTGCCGAATCAAACATAGAATTCGCATGTTGCTTTTCCTTCACCTCAAATTTGAGTCCCTCTGTTTAAAGTGTATGCAAACTCTTATGAGCAATAGTCATATCTCAATATGAACCCTAAGTAGTAGTGTCATATTTCATATCTCCTATCTGTCAAATAACTCCCACACCTGTTACCTCAAGATCATGTGTGATATAGTTTCTCTCATATGTCCACAACTGCCGTGAGGCATACGCTGTTAGCGAAGCATCATACTACATCAACACACATCCGAGGCCAACCTCGGAAGCATCACCATACATTGCATAACCTTTGTGTCTTAGCGAAATATAAAACTGGTGTAGAAGCTAATTTACCTTCTAACTCTTTGAAACAATTAGCGCTGGTAAGGGTCCAGGGATAGAAACTCCTTTAGTCATTCTCCTCGATCACCAACCAACCCAAGGAAACGATGAATCTTTGTAAGCCTCGCAGGCCTTAGCCAATTCTATCTTTAGCATATCAACCTTCATTCCGTCATCCTATACAATGTGACCCTAAAACGCTATGGATTTTATCCAAAATTCATATTGTAGCAAACTTTGCATTCCACTTACGATCCCATCTTGTACCACCTGCCGTACGTAATTGGCATGGTCCTCTTGTGATCTTGATTAAACCAAAATATCATCCATGAACACGGTTACAACTACATTGAACAATAGTTTGCACACCCTATTCATCCGCTCCAGAACAGCAGCTGGTACATTTTTTAGTCCCAATGACACAACTTAAGAACCATTACAGGCAGAACGTGGTCGCAAGTCTGTCTTGGGTACATCTTTGTTTCTAACTCTGACTTGGTGATAACCCGAGCCCAAGTTACTTTTGTTTCCGAGACATTTGGTGCAAGAACGAGTGAATACAATCCTTTTGATAACAAGGAACTACACACTTGGCACCGTGTAACTGATCAACCAATCGTCAATTCTTAGGAGGGGATAGTTTTTCTTAATCGAGACTTTACACAACTGTTAATAGTCAATGCATATTCTCAAGTTCCATTTCATCATATTTTTTTCTTTGTTTATTTTCCCCCATTCACATAGATGCGCTCTCTTAATTACTCTGTTTCATTCCGATAGCGTTACTGGGGCCATGGTATATAGAAGAAGAGAGATAAGCGGAGGGTCTGAAATCACAGCAATATGAAGCTCTACTTCCTGTTTCGGGGGTAAGCCTGGACATTTGTCAGGCATGATATCAAGAGAGTCATTTGACCACCGGAACCTATTGAGGACTTGGTGGTTTCGCATCAATCGCTCACTCTCGGATTAACTGGCATACATACCCCTTGGCTATCAATTTTGTCACTTTACAATAGACAGTAAAATGTTTCCTTGGTGCCCCCACATTACTCTTCCACTAAGGAACATGTTCGTGTGGATAGTGAAAATATACCTTGGCAAGTCACCGTGGTATAACAAGAAACCAACTAATCCATTCCCATGATCACATGAACATCCACCGTTTGCAATTCATAAGATAGCCAATGTATTATACCCCACGTCGTTACCACATAATCATGACGCATTTCTTTTAGCCACAATAATTTCCCTTTTTTGGTGTAGAGTTGTTTCAAATGGATTAACTAAAACTTCTACTATCCTTTCACAAAGTTTTTCTTCTTTTTTTTTTTTTTCAACAATCAATGGAATAACATAGGATAGGGTAACTTCCCAAATCAATCAATGTAAATACGTTAAGAAATAAAAATAGATCATATACCTGCTGCATCATCAAGAGAAGCCTCAAATTTCTGCCGATCCACCACGGCGTAGGTACTGCCCTGGATGTTACTAGAACTAGCTTCTCCTCTAGCACCCTTGGCACGACCAGCAACTTGTGCACCTCTACCTAGAGGAGGCACATATGATGTCGATGCGAAGGTTGGTCCCGTGGGTCGTGCCATGCCACCTGTGTTCCTTCGTGGACACCCCCTTGCCACATGCCCTGGCATATCGCAATAATAGCAAACATTCTGTCCAAACCGACATTCACCGGCATGAAACCTCCCGCAGCGCTGGTACAACCGACGATGAAACCTCGGGCGGTTCATACTGTCTTGTGCTTGGTACCCCACTGTACGTAAACCCTGAATCTCACCTCCTTGCCCAAACTGGTTGCTTTGAAACCCTTGGAATAGAGGAGGTGTAATTGTGGTGGTATGGGTAAACGATGGCCTAAGTGGTTTGTAAAAAGTCCTATGCCCAAATCCTCCTTGGGACGTCATTTTTTGTCCCATGGGTTTAGCCTTTTTTGGCGATCTTTCTTCCACTTCTTTCATCCTCTCTCTCTGCCTCTGTCCCCCCTTCTGCTGTATAAGAGCTTGTGTTTAAGCTTGTGCAGCAACTACACGGGTCAATATTTGCACTGCACTCATCAAGTCCTGCTCAATGGTATTGTCGGGCAGTCCTGAAGATACTACTCTCTTTCCCCGCTCTTCTGGAGCTGGAAAAGTAGGAGAAACCCGTGATGCAAATTCAGTATCAGCACCACCTAGACTAGCTGAGTCAGGTGGTGATCTACTCGCTCCTTCCTCGGCAAGCATGTCAACCTGCTTACCCTTGCCTTTATCTCTTCTTGTCATCGGCAGTTTCTATATCACAGAAAACCAATCGACATGGTCAGATATAATCTAACTTACAACACTGGCTCTACTGCACGATCTAGGAATGAAGAAAAGGAACAACATCCTAAATATCCCGTAGCCTCCTACTTATAAATGTGGTGCATAACACATTGATAAGTAAGACTCTACTCAAACACGGCTTTGTAGACACCCTTAGAACGAACTGCTCTGATACCACTTTTGTCACGTCCCGAAATGCCATTCAGGCCGGACTGGCACCCGAAGCCGACATGGCCCAAGAGAACCAATCTTTGCTTATGAACACTTGCATGCATCTCCTCATATGGACCTTATGAAACCCCATGCAACTATGCAAAAGTCATGGATATGGAAACGGATATGGAAACATATGCCATATATATATATATATCTCAACTTGGCCGTTGGGCCCAACAAACCAAAATGAGCATACATATCTTACATTCTATTCCCACATAAGTCTACAAAGCCTCTACAGTTACATGACTATGACAATCCTAGAGTCGGGACCACACCCCACTCTACACGCATATACAATACCCAAATGAATGTACATAGCAACTAAGGAAGCACCGAACCAACTGGAGCTCACCAAAAGTCGGCAAAAGATCCGCAACCTACAGTGGAGGCCTACTAGTACCTGCGCCTGCAGCAAGTAAGGTAAATCCCCCGAGAGGGGTCAGTACGGAGAATGTACTGGGTATGTAAGGCCATAAGAAACTTGTTATAAATACATCAATAGAATCAAAATGTAATAGGATAGGCAACATAAACAACTCATCGATTTGCATATGTGGAATAGTGTAGCTTACATAAATTAAGTTCTTCTCTTTATGATTTATTCCTCATTTCTCATATCATAACGTACCCAGGCAGATCAGTGGGTCTTAACATCACATCATGTGATGTTAGGATCGGGTCGAGCTAGGCTTATGCCCCTAGACCTGCCACCCATCGAGATCGAGTCGAGCTAGGCTTATGCCCCTAGACTTGCCACCCATAAATCAACACATCGGGATCGAGTCGAGCTAGGCTTATGCCCCTAGACTTGCCACCCATAAATCATAACCAACAACAAATGTATATTACTTTATTCTTACTTTTGATAGAGTGATACTTATGAGGAATTGATTCATCCTCTTATGAGAGAGTGATACAATCAGTGATGAGAGATTAACGTATATACATAGCCACAACATTCTTGGAAACTCAAGAACACAACATGATTGGGACTTTTGGAACATGTCCATAATTATGTAACCCATGAACCACAATAACTCATGAATGAGGAGTATAGGACTCAACTATGGATACCATTATTGGAATCATTAGACACAAGTCAATGAACAAGAGGTATGTATATAGCCACTATTGGCACTTTGGAACATAACCTTTTTGGGCTTTTGGAACATTGTCTAACGAATATGAGACATACCATTCCCAAGTGATCAATGAGTAAGGAATATGTGATAATAACCATTTCTAAACGGATATAGAATACCTTAGCACATTTCGGGATAGGACTACCATAATGCCAATGTGAATACGACGTACCGCAAAAAGATACGAACAAAGTAAACTTACATACCTTGTATTCTCAATACCAACACACAATCTTAAATACGCATACAATCGTTCCACTCCTTCCTTATGTTCCACTCTACAACACAAATACACAACGGATCCAACATTAACCACCAACTACTTAATGCATATAATAAGTATCATTCTCATGTTTGCCTTTAAACATGCCATGTCCCACTTGACACAACCATTCATGAAAGTATTATTCCAAAAATCCCACAATATTCCCAACATTGACCAACACATGATAACCAATAGCATGTCATGCCAAGTTCACACTTTCCACTCTCCATTATCACCACATCATACTTATGCCATCAAGTTCCTTCAACACACCTCACAACAACAAATAGGCCAAAATCCCCTAATTGACACTTATATGAAAATAACATGTTTAACAACAAAATAACACCATACATGTTCATATTTTATCCATACCATGCTTTTTCATTAAGACATCAAGTCTCTTTTCACCTTCAATTCACAAAGATAGCACATCTTCCACCAAAAGCAACAATACACCATTCACCACCTTGCCAACACAACTATCATGATATACATAATCTACCATGCATATAATATGTTAATCATGAGAATAAATACTTACCAAGGCTTGGAATAGGATGATCTTGCTTCAAGAGTTGTCTTTGAGCTTCTAGGGTTTGAGAGAAAATAAATTGAAAAATACACCAAAAGGCAAGAGCTTCCAAATGACCAAAAAATCAGATTTTTAGTCCCTTTTATAAGCATTTATGTCCATCCTTAGGCACTTCTAAAGCATTAAATGCTTGTTCTAGAAGGTCTTGAAAGAATGGGTCATTTGACCCATTTTGGGGCCATGCATTCTTTTCATTTTGGGGCCCTTTTTCGGCCCAATTCACTTAACCCAGTAAAAGCAATAATTTCTTGTATTCAAGTCATCTCATACGTGTTACAACAATATTCCCACTCATGTTATTCATATCCGTAGCCTCGATCCCAAGAACAAGCGATTCTAGCCCCGTATGGCCTATTTTGCCCAAAAAGGTAAAATCGTCATTTTGACCCCAAATTCGTTCTCGAGTAATTTTATCATGCCAATATAATATTTTACTCATTTCATATATGTTGTAGAAGATACATTGCAAAAATCGGCTCGGTACGTCCCCGGATACCCTTGGGACTTAGAAATTTCCAACTTTTGGAAAAGTGGAAATCCCAAGGTGGCACGCCCCTGGGTGCGCCAACTTACTGCCTATGGGCTAAAATTTTTAGACCAGAGCGGTGTGGCATGGTCCCAAACGCGCCCCTCCTTCAAATTTTTCAAGAATTGCATTTTTTGACTTTTCTTCGCGGGTTCGGTTAGATACTTCAAGTCCTATTCTTTAACTCACTTCTTAACCTTAATATCCTTTGTTTAGATGTCCTCTAAACCTCGTTTTGAACCCCACAACTGTCCCATGAAAATCACAAAACACTTCCACAAAGGTTTAATCCCATATAAGAGTCCAAATTCAATTTTTCTCATCCTTAGCATTACAAAATACACACGTATGGCTCTCGATACCTACATAATCATTGTTCAATGGCATCAAGTAAGGTTGGGAAGGTACGAGGTGTTACATTCAGTGTTGGGATTGCAGATCTTTCCCTAAATTTTTAGCTTAGTTAGTTTTCATTTGGGGATGAATGACCCCAAGAGGGAGATATTGTAACACCCCAAAAATTCAAGCTACGATTAAAACCATGCTTCAAGTATATATAAAATCAAACATCACGCTTTACTAGTATTATAAGTGATTTATACATGTATTAAGGCCATAAGTAACTCCTAGCTCATAGCCAAGTTGAAATCTTCCTTACCGGTGGTTTTCTTGTGAAGAATCTTGCAATATTCAACTTCAAATGAGCATAACTCATAGATTCTGATGAAATTATGAGCTAAAAATCCACTAAATGATAGATATTTGAATTATATTTCCAACGCATCCAGATTCACCTTAGTCCGATGTCGGAGCTAAGAGTTATTGCCATTTTAGTGCAGCACTGTCCAGTAGTAAGAATGAACGAGCTGAAACCACGACCGCACCATGCTCCCGTCTGATTGAAACATCCCTAAAAACTTGAAAGTTGACATGTATACCTTCCAACCACAAAAGGAAACCACGACCGTGGTTAGAAACCACGATCTTGACTTCTAAAGTTTACCCGGTTAGAACCTACGACCTATGAAGCAAGGAATGATTGTGAGTGGGTCCCATGATTGTACCATGGCTCATCTGATCATGTCCAGAGAAGCCTCACTCCAGCATCCCAAACACGAGCACCACCCATGATCGTAGGTGGGTCCCATGATCATGGGATGGGTCGTACATCCTCCCCAGCAGCTTTTTCAATTACATTTTAGAAGGGGGCATTTTAGTCTATTCTAATTTTTTAAACCCCTAAACTACGTCGTTTAAGATATACCAAACCTTAATTATAAGCCTAAGTTTACCCTAAGTCCCTCATTACTCAAATTCAGTCTGTACTTAGCAAAATAAGAGAAAAAAAGGTGACTTCTCTTCCTCAAAACAAACTAGGGTTCATCTTTTTCAAGCTCCAAGTTTAGAGATTTCTTCAAGGTTCTTATCTTCAGGTATGTGGGATTTCATCAATGGGTCTCCTTTCACCCATTAAGTCCCAAAGTTAACTCAATTTCTCAGTTTAATTCCTTCTTCAGAGCATAGGGTTCATAAATGTTGTGAATTTCTTGATATTCCAGTTTCTTGATCTCATTGAATCATAAACACATGTTTTAACTTGAATTTCAGTATCATTGCATGTTCAATATTATAAACCCTAATTACATAGTGAAATCCATGACTTTTGGACTTAAGTTATTAAATTCCTTAATTCACTCAGTTTATCGAATTGTCATAATAGTTGCTTTCTTATGAGATGGCGGGTTATGAATACCCGATAACCTAGGATTTCATGCATATACTTATGAGCATTATATCCTCCAGTTTACATGTTATAAATGCTCTCATATAATGCATTTATTTTCAGTTTTTAGATTATTACTTTTATTGAGCATTTCAGTTGTCAGTGTTATTCAGTTGGGAGTAGTACTTAGCACCGAGCGGACGTAGAGATGAAGGATCACCTGTCAGTTAAGCTGAGACCTTTAGTAGAAGTCCCTAAGTCCCAGATCTATAGGTTCTAAAGGGTCACCCGTCAGATTAGGCTTGATACCTTAGTCTTTTGGGACATCAGTTTAGTGGATCCATGTTAGTCAGTGTTCGTACCCTTGGCACGGTACTGAACACCCTTCCAGCTGGGGTTATAGGTTGGACCCCAGTTAGCTCAAATTGGGGTATGTCAGTTATTAGTAGCTCCCACAGTCCACAGTTCGTAGTTCAGATTTCGATACTTGCATGACCTTGTATTTGGTTGTTTAGCTTATCATATAGTATATGTTATTACCTGATCTTGCATCAGTTTACCATGTCACATGCATCATGTTCATCTTATATCAGTTATTGCCCATTACATATATTTGTTACATTCAAAGTACTGATTGCATACTTGTCCATTTTGCGTTGTATTGTCTTATAATATAGGTTTTGACGTTCAGCATCAGGATCACGCTTAGTACGATTCCGCACCACATCAGCAGTAAAGTTTGGTGAGTCCTCATCATTCGAGGGCCAGTTATCAGCATCCCCTTTTTTATTTTAGTTTTCAGACAGTTGGAGTTAGTTGGGGGCTTGTCCCAACAACTTATTTTATTTTGAGGCTTTCAGAGAGACAGTTAGATTTTTCAGCATGTTGATTATGTCAGACAGTCCTAGTTTTGACATTGAGTATTGATTTTGGTTTTTATTATAATCATGTTATTTCAGTTCAGCTTCCACTCAATATTCATTAGGTTACTCGACTATTCTTAGTGTCATGCCAGGCCATAGGTTAGCTTGGGGTCACTTGTGACTCTAAGTACCATGTTACAACTAGGGGGTAGTCTCGGGTCGTGACACCAATGAAAGCTACAAACGGTTGAAAAGGCCCTCTTTGAAAGAATGTGTGACATGAAAAAAAATTGTGTGAAAAAAAAAAAGATTGAAGCATTCTTGATATGATAAGAAATACTAGTGAAAATAATTGATGAAGAGAGAACTGGAAAAAAAAATGAAAAATGATGAAAATAATGGGTAAAGAAGTCTAAAAAAGTGCAAAGTACTTAGGAAAGTATAAGTCACTATTATATAGTTTTCCTACCATCCCCTAGACAACATTACAACCCGTTAAAGTCCTATTTGATTATGTTCAAACATACTTAATTAGTGAAGATGTACATAATGAGCAAGTGTATGATTCTTTCTGCATACATGTGAATTCTTTTATGAGTGTGAGAGTTGTTTTTTGATGTTAAATCCTTAAATTATATTCGATCATTTGAATTGAGTGTGTGGACTACTTCTTCTTGTGAAAGTACTTGTTTCATGATAGATAGGTGATGTTATTAGCTTTCTTTGATAAGAATAGGTAAGTGAACTTAAATTTGATGCGTTAGAGTCCATCTTTGAGATCAGAAGGTTAGATGTTTGTTGTTTGTTTGTATTTCTTTCCTAATGATTGGAAAGTGTACTTGATGTTGTGAATTATTGTATGGTCTAATTGTTTGTATCAATCATCTTGTATAAAACCTGATTATAATGGTGGCACTGATGTTGTGCATCTTAATATTTATTTAAATCCACAAATGAATATTGCTTTATATTGGTACTTCGTGACCAGCATGCCAAACCCTTGTGCTCTGGGCTGTCCAATGACACTGTGGCTAGGCACATCATTTTCTCATAGGGGTTCTAGAATCTACTTCTTCATTTTACAGTCAATCCTCTTTGTAAGCTTTAGCATACATAATTATTCAAAATCTTGAATTAGATGCATAAATTTAATGGAAACCACATGTACTTTATTTGCAAACCCCTTTTCCCATGGGACATGGTTGGCTGGTATGAGGAGGAATATGAATATCAACAAACAAAGTGCATTTTAGTTTGCCCTCTTACATGTAGGTAGATTATTTTCTTTATTTTTACTTTGTGGTGTAAAAGATACCTTGGATTAATCGAATAAGGATTCACACATTTGGAAATTATATACCCAAAAAGCATAATAATACAAGATAATGTAGTAGTACCAGGAGCAACTAAAGTAGTAGTAGCAGTACTAGTACTTACAGCATCTGTTATTTAGACGCTCACAATTACAAAATAGTAATGGCATGTAGTTGCCCATCTTCCTTTGCATTGTTGGTGTGAATTTAGCAGCAATGCTCAATTGAACTCCAAGCAACCACCAATAATTTTGGGAATTTCATAGAGAGGAAAGAACAAAGAAGATTTTTATTGATCTAGCAGTTTTACATTCACTGTTGCATTCCCCTTATTTATAGACTAATAACCAACTTCACTACCACTAAGAGCAGTTAGAACTAATAATATAATTGGAGTTGTACAGTGGGTCACAGCTCATCACCAACAACTCATAACTTAACTGACCTCTTCCTCTTGTAACATTCTCTATGTGAATATTTCAATAGTCCCCTTCAGGCAGGAATGTGGAAAGCCTTGAACACTCCTAATCTTGAGATCAAAAACTGATGTTGTGCAGTACCTTAGGCCTTTTGTGAATATATCTGCTAGTTGGGACCCGGTGCTTACAAACTCAGTGTCATAACCTAATTTCGCGAGTCATGATGGCACCTACTTTAACCCACCAGTAGGTAAGCCAAATCGTATCTCGGAACGACAAGTAATGGGCTAGTTAGTAGAAGGTATGATAAATATCGAAAGTAACGTACAATAGAATTGTAGGGGGTAAAAAATAAGAGTAACAGTACAAATATCAAAAGAGAGAGAGAAAGTATGCAAAAGAATATCCCACGACCTAGTAGGGTCGGTACAGAGCAACTAAATCCAAAAGAATAAGGGCACTAAATATTATCCAATTTACAGGTTGTCTCGAAAAGTAAAGACTATCCAAAAGTAGTAAGAGGATAGAAGATCAGCTCCGGCTCTGAAATCTCACCCTATCTCTGAATCCCAAAAGCAAGGTGGAATAGGACGTCAGTGGCGGTGACTCGTACTCAGATCTGCATTAGAAAAAGATGTAGAAGTGTAATATGAGTACCCAAATAATGGGTACTCAGTAGACGTCATCCGCCGACTGAGCTAAATTATAATAAAAGCCTAATAAGATGCGAGAATATAAACTACAGTCAGGGATAAAGGACCGAACCTGAAATGATACTCCCGAACTGATGAGAATGACAAATAACAGGATAAATAGTTTGAAATAAATACAATCTAACTACAGCCTAACTGGGCCGCCATAAGCCTAGGAGACGCAAATAAGAGAGAAATAACCCAACGGAGCCCCCATAAGCCCGATGGATGTAATCAAAGAGGATCTACCGACAATGATAAGCATAAGTAACCGACCACAAAACCATAACTGAGGATCCCTGCAAACCATAAACGCTGGACTTGAACCGAAACTTGAGTACCACGTTACCAATGTAAAGCATCATATGTGAATAGTAAATGTCGGACTTGAATTGGAATTGAAAAGTAAATACCAAATAACAAATCTAGCTGAAGGTCGAAAGATGCCTAAATAATCCTAAGGCTCAAGATTTAACATAGGATGATAAAAGAAGGCCGCCTCCTAGATCTACAAGGAGCTAGATTAAATATATTTCACCTAAAAAAGGGTCGACGGGGCCCACTACTAATCCCAAAAGTCCATACTAAGGTAAGTTCTACACAAAACTAGACTAAGGCTTTAAAGTTCTATTCCAAGGTACCAAATAAGTCGAAACTAGCCTTAAGGTGCAATCTAACTCAAGAAGGAAGGACGAGTTAGATTCTATCTAAAATGGCTTTTTAAACGGCTAAACAATCCAAAATTCGCTAAACATGCAACCAAGCCATAAATTCCCACCCAAGTTTAGCACAATACTATACTAATACCATAATAAAGCTCAATCTATGAGGAAAGTAAGCCTATCCTACCTGGACGCCGCCGAAAGCTCGAGAAAGTCCACTAAACTAGAGTGTTTCCCTTCAGAGAAGCCTCTGAGCACCGCCACGCTCTGAAAATAGTAATATACACATTAACATGAGAATAACAATACCCATATTGCATAGAAATGATCCGGGTCTAAAATTGAGCTAAAAATCCCATGTGTGGCCCACTTGCAGAATCATAACTTTGAGACCGTCAACATGTCCCTCTAAGCTCAAGGATTATTTACCCTCAAATAAATGGGTGAAATCCGAGCACAAACCAGCCCTAAATCAGCCCATAAAGTAAGTGGGATTTAAAGTTAAACCAGAGAATATACAAAGAAATTAGACGAAAACTTACAGAAATATCGATGAGAAAATGAAAAAAAATCGCATCTCCAACTTACCCCAAACACCCAAAGATTAATCTCCACTCTCTTTTAGCTCTCTAGGATTTTTATGGACTTAGGACTTAAGAAGAAAAAAAAAGAAAATCAGGTTCCACACCTTTAAATGCTGCCAGGGGTCCCTTCATCACGATCACGGGGAGACCCGATCGCACGCGCTACCCTCTACTGCCTTGACCTTCGCAAACGCAGTCGGTTCAACGTAAACGCAAAGGGAAAAATCAGGTCGGTCTACTGGCTGACTCATCATGAACATAAAGGTTGGCTAGCAGTAGCGATGACCAATAACCTTGGCCTCCGCAAACGCGGCCAAGGCCTCGCGGTCGCGAAGGTCATTTTTAGCCTGCACCAGCAAATTTGGCAATTTGCCAAGTTTTCGATCGGACCCTCGAGATTCATTCAAAATCTCGTGAACGCAAATGAACTATGCTACCCTATCAAGTTTAACATTTCAAACTCAACGACGCCATCGAAATTCCCAACCGAGGTCATTTTGATAAAATATGGGTCCAAGACCCAAGGGCAATTTTGACCAAAATCCACCCAATAGCCCAAAGTGAATCCAGAAGCCTCGAGACCCAAACCAAGGGTCCCCCCTAGCCTAAATCAACATTTTGGAGCTAGAAGAACTATCAAAATTAGCATACATGGCCATTTACTTGAAAGTGTTGCCCGATACTCAATTCTTAACATCGAAGACTTCAAAATAGGGAATTAGCTCTAAAAACCAAAAGAATTGTTCGGTAATCAAACTGTCAGATCCAGCAAGTCATAAATTACTTGGGGCGGCTATGGGAAAGCTCTAAATTCTGAAATAGTGCAGAAATGCATAAATGACCTGGAGGGTCATTACAATATCCACTACTAAAAGGACTTTCATCCGCAAAAGTAAAGAATCAAGGTGTACCTGAAGACTTGAATAGGTAGGGATACAGGGTCCGTATCTCACTCTCGATCTTCCAAGTAGCCTCCTTAATCGGATGGTGCCTCCACTGAACCTTAACCACTAGAATATCTCTAGAGGGCAACTGTCTGACATCCCTAGCCAGTATAGAAACTGGCTCCTCCATGAAGGTCAACCTCTCATCCAACTGAACTGAGTCCTAACAAATCACATGAGACTCATCCAGAATATATCACCGCAGCATGGAGACATGGAAAATTAGGTGAACATCTAAAAGTCTAGGGTAAGGCTAACTCATAAGCCACCTTACTAACCGTTCAAAGTATTTCAAATGGCCCAATGTACCTGGAGCTAAGCTTGCCCCTCTTCCAGAACCTCATCACGCCCTTCATGGGCGACACTCAAAGAAAACCCCAATCACCAACTCCAAACTTCAACGCCCAAAGCTTACGGTCAGCATAACTCTTCTGCCTACTCTAGGCTGCCCGTAGCCTATCTTGAATCACCCGAACCCTATCCAAAGACTCATGAAGCAGGTCTGTACGATGGGGACTAACCTCAGAAGTCTCAAACCAACCAATCAGAGATCGACAACGCCTCAAATGGTGCCATCTCAATACTTGAATTATAGCTATTATTATAAGAAAACTCTGCCAAGGCTAAATGTTGCTCCCACTGACCTCCAAAGTCCATAACACATGCTCGGAGCATATCCTCCAATACCTGAATAGTCCATTCTTACTGACTATCAGTCTGAGGGTAGAAAGCGGTGTTGAGGTCAACCTGAATACCGAACTACTCCTGAAAAGTCCTCCAAAAGCTAAAGGTAAACACTGAGCCTCTGTCTGAAATAACAACTATGGTTACCCCAAGAAGACAAACTATCTCCCGAACATAGATGCGAGCTAACCTCTTGACACTGAAAGAAATCTAAATGGGGATGAAATGAGCCGATTTCGTCAACCGATCTACGATGACCCAAATATTGTCAGAAATATGAGAAGTACGAGGAAAACCACTCATGAAGTCCATAGTAGTCCGCTCCCACTTCCACTCAGGAATGGGTAATCTCTGAAGCAATCCACCCAGTCTCTGATGCTCGACCTTTACCTACTGACAACAAAAACACCAAGCCATAAAGTTTGCTACATCCGTCTTCATACCACTCCACCAGTAGTGCTGCCTCAAATCCCTATACATCTTAGCTGTCTCAGGATGAATAGAATATAGAGAGTTATGAGCCTCCCACAATATCAACTGAATCAGGTCTCCAACACTTGGAACACAAACACGACCATCAAATCTCATAATATCCCCAAAATCTAAGGTAGCCCGACTGGACTCACCACTCAGCACCTGATCACAAATGCCACAAAGTCTTCTATCCTTAAACTGACGATCCTAAATCTGCTCCATCAAGGTACACCTAGCCTTAACACTGGCAAGAATCCTCCTAGGTAAAAAATGTTAAGACGAACCATCAAGTTGGCCAAGGACTAAATGTCCAATGCCAAAGGCCACTTTGAAATTAAAATGAAGGCCAAGCTACCCATACTCACCACCTTTTGGCTCAAGGCATCAGCTACCATATTTGCTTTGTCGGAATGGTATAAACTATAGATATCATAGTCCTTCAGCAACTTGATCCACCTGTGCTTCCTCGAATTAAGCTCCCTTTGAGTCATAATGTACTGAAGAATATGATGGTCAGTATATATCTCACAACAAACACCGTACAAGTAATACCTCCAAATCTTAAGCGTGAAAACTACCGCCGCCAACTTCAAATCATGAGTGGGGTAGTTGCGCTCATGCACCTTCAGGTGCCTCGATGCATAAGCAATAACTCGGCCCTGATACATCAAAATACAACCCAAACCAACTCCTAAAGAATCACAATATACAGCAAACCCCTCGCCTTCAACAGGAAGAGGCAAAATAGGAGTTGAAGTGAGAAAGTCCTTGAGCATTAGAAAGCTCAACTCATACTTGTCGGACCACTAAAAAGGAACCTCCTTCCTCGTCAATCTGGTCATAGGTGCCGCAATAGTAGCAAACTTCTCAACGAACCATCCGTAGTAACCTGCCAAACCAATAAAGTTGTGAACCTCAGTCGGAAATATAGTTATGGCCCAATCACAAATAGCCTCAATCTTTGACAAATCTACCATAATCCCATCCTTAGATACCATGTGTCCTAGGAATGTCACCGACTCGACCAGAACTCGCACTTTGAGAATTTGGCAAAAAGCTTATGATCTCTCAAAGTATGAAGCACAATCCTTAAATATTGCTCGCGCTCCTCTCTACTCCACTAATAAACAAGGATATCATCAATAAGAACTATCACGAAGGAGTCCAAATAGGGCCTAACAACACGGTTCATCAAATCCATGAATGTTGTTGGGGCATTGGTCAACCCAAAAGATATCAATAAGAACTCATAATGGCCATAGCGAGTCCTGAAGGCTGTCTTAGGGATATCCTCTGCCCGAATCCTTAACTGGTGGTAACTGGATCATAAGTCAATAAAAAAAAAAAATTGTCGCACCCTGGAGTTGGTTAAATAAATCATCAATATGAGGTAAAGGATACTTATTTTTCACTGTCACCTTATTCAGCTGCTTGTAGTCGATATTCATATTCATAGAACCATCTTTTTACTTCACGAACAAGATAGGAGCACCCCAAGGTGATACATTCGGCTTAATAAAACCCTTACCCAAAAGATCCTAAAGCTGAGAATTCAGCTCTTTAAGCTCGGCAGGAGCCATGCGGTAAGGTGCCATAGAAATAGGTTGGGTACCTGGCTCAAGATCAAAAGTAAACTTAATATCACGCTTAGTAGGAAGGCCACGTAGATCGATAGGAAAAACATCAGGAAAGTCACGAACTATAGAAACTGAATCAAGTAAAGGACTCTTCATGCTAACATCACAAATATAAGCAAGATAAGACTCACAACATCTCGATATCAGTCTTCTAGCCCAAACATAAGAAATAAACTCCATCGACGTGTAGCTAAAAGAACCATACCACACAACCAGAGGAACGCTAGGCATGGCTAAGGTAACGGTCTTGGCAAAGTAATCCAAGACCATACGATAAGGGGATAGCTAATCCATGCGCAGAATCACCATATCTAGCACAATAAGGTCAGCCCGAGTGTCAAGCTCTCGAACCGTCACAACACATGACCTATAAACCAGATCCACTACTAAAGAATCACCCATGAGAGTAGACATATGCAATGGTACAGATAAAGACTCCGAAGACAAACCCAATTGTGGTGTATGACAAAACAAATGGAGCCGAAATCAAATAAAATAGAAGTTGACTGATGGCATACTAAAATCATACCTGTAATAACAGAATCCACAGACTATGCCTCCGGCTAACTAGGTACTGCATACAACTGACCCTGTCTGCCCCCTGACTGGGCACTTGATCGACCACCTGTCCTTCCTGCCTGAGGACCTCATTTAGAACCCTGCGGACCACCCTTATAACTCTGTGCACCACCTTTAGCTGGAGGCGGCACTAATCTGATCAGCTGAACACTCTATGTTGCAGGGTGAATCACTCTACGTTGGGGACACTCTCTGGAGAAATGGCCGATGACCTCACAATCATAGCACACCCCGGGCACCCTACACTACCCAGAAGATCCGGCCAACCCGATATGGCTACCTTGGCTTGAAGACCCAGACTGTACACCTCTAGAAGACTGACCCCTGCTTTGACCGTCATAGTCATTATAACTGGGTTGACCCCCATTAGTAATCTGAAGTGCTGCTTGAATGGGTCTACTAGACTGATCCTGGTGCTGATAAGACTGATGATGAGGGTACCTACCCTGAAAACCTCTGCCCCTAAACTGTGAGCCGCTTTGGCTCCCACTGAAACTACCCTGCTGACGCAGCCTTTATCGCTGCCCCCTTGGACCTCGCAATCCAACTTCTCTATAGAATAGACATGAGCGGTAATATCTGTAAAAGACTTTTCTGAAGTCACCAAACTCTGAGTAGCCCTACAGAGCGGTAGACTCAACCCACTGATGAAGCACCATATCCTCTCGTACTTTGTAGGTAGAATCATGGTAGCATGTCTGGCTAACTCATGAAATCTCACCTCATACTAGACCCGTATCATAGAACCCTGTCTTAATACAGAAAACTCATCCCTCAAGCGCTCACGCATAGTGCGAGGCATGTACTTCTCCCAAAAAACCTCAAAGAACTGAGTCCAAGTAATAGGTGGAGATCCAGCTGGTCTGGAATCAAGATAACCCCTCCACTACTATCGCGTTGCCCTGTCAAGCTGATAAGCCTTATAGTCCACTATGGGAGACTCAACCAAGCCCAAATTATTTAGCCTCTCCTCACAACTAGTCAGAAACTCATAAGCATCCTCTCATAGGTCCCCTGCAAATCTAGGTGGAGTCAATCTCAAAAATTAGCCCAACATCTTCTGCTCCTTGGTAGACATAACAGGCTGAGCAACTACCAGTTGTAAAGCTATCGGTTCTGAAGGAATCTCAACTCTGGGGGCCACAACTGCAGGTTGCGCCCCTAAATCAGTACCACTCTAGTCTGCTGACTGAGCACTATCAGACGGTGCACCACCTACTAATTCTAAGAATCTCTGAGCATTGAAGAAGTAATAAACCTCGGTAGAGCCCAGGCTACCCCCTTATCCACCAATGGTTGGGGTGGTGGAATCTCTAGCTCGGAAGCAATAACGGGATCAGGTGAAGGCTCATTATCCCGACCCTTAGCTGGGGTTGTATCTCTAGCCTGGCCACGACCTCTGGGTCGACCACGGCCTTTAGCAGGTGCTCTGGCTACAGACTCGGGGTCTTTGTCTCTGGTCATCATAGCTAGCGTCCTAAACATCTGCGAAAGAGTGGAATAATGAGAAATTAGAAACCAACTCAGACTCAATGCACAAAATGAACAAAGAAAGTGATATTTTCCCTAAAAATTTCCTGTAGCCTATCGAAGATAGGATACGAATGTCATCGTTCCGATCTGCGGGAATCTACTAGACACTTGCTCTTGTACTTTAATACCAGTGAACCTAGGCTCTGATACCAATTTGTCATGACCTGATTTTGTGAGTCATGATGATACCTACTTTAACCCACCAGTAGGCAATTCAAACCATAGCCCAGAACGACAAGTAATGGGATAGTTGGTGGAAAGTATAATAAATATCAAAAGTAAGCATATAATAGAATTGTAGGCAGTAAATTATAAGAGCAATAGTACAAATATCAAAGGAGAGAGAGAAAGTATGCAAAAGAATATCCCACGACCCAGTAAGGTCGGTACAAGAGCCACTAAATCAAAAAGAATAAGGTTACTAAATAGTATCCAATATACAGGTAGTCTCAAAAAGTAAAGACTTTCCAAAAGTAGTATAAGGAGAGAAGATCAGCTCCAGCTCTGAAAGCTCACCCTATCTCCGAATCCCAAAAGCAAGCGGGAATAGGATGTCAGTGGTGGTGACTCGTACTCGGATCTACATCAGTAAAAGATGCAAAAGTGTAGTATGAGTACCAAAATAATGGGTACTCAGTAGACATGATCAGCCGACTGAGCTAAATTATAATAAAAGCATAATAAGATGCGAGAATATAAACTAGAGTCAGGGATAAAGGACCAAACCTGAAATGATGCTCCCGAACTAACAAGAATGATAAATAACAAGATAAATAGTTCAAAATAAATACAATTTAACTACAGCCTAACTGGGGCCCCATAAGCCCAAGAGACACAAACAAGAGAAAAATAACCCAACCAAGCCCCCATAAGCCCGATGGATGCAGTCAAAGAGGATCTACCGATAATGATACGCATAAGTAACCGACCACGAAACCATAACTAAGGATTCTTACGAACCATAAATGCCAAACTTAGACCAAAACTTGAGTATCATGTTACCAACGCAAAGTACCATATGTGAATAGTAAATACTGGACTTGAACTGGAACTGGAAAGTAAATACCAAATAACAAATCTAGTCGAAGGTCGAAAAGATGCGTAAATCATCCTAAGGCTCAAGATTTAACATACGATGATGAAAAAAGGCCTCCTAGATCTACAAAGAGCTAGATTAAATTATTTAACCTAGAAGAGGGTCGATAGAGCCCACTACTAATTTCGAAAGTCCATACTAAGGTAAGCTCTACCCAAAACTAGACTAAGACTTTAAGTTCTATTCCAAGGTACCAAATAAGTCAAAACTAGCTTTAAGGTACAATCTAACTCAAGGAGGAAGGACCAGTCAGATTCTATCTAAAATGACTCTTTAAACAGCTAAACAATCCAAAATTTGCTACACATGCAACCAAGCCATAAATTCCCACCTAAGTCTAGCACAATACTATACTAATACCATAATAAAGCTCAATATATAAGGAAAGTAAGCCTAGCCTACCTGGACGCTGTCGAAAGCTTGAGAAAGTCCACTAAACTGGAGCTTTTCCCTTTCGAGAAGCCTCTGAGCAATGCCATGCTATCAAAATAGTAATCTATGAGTTAACACGAGAATAATAATACCCATATTGCATAGAAATGCTCCAGGTCCAAAATAAAGCTAAAATTCCTATGTGGAGCATTCTTGCGGAATCACAACTTTGAGATCGTCAACACGTCCCTCTAAGCTCAAGGATTATTTATCCTCAAAAAAATGACGAGCCCTAAATCAGCCTATAAAGTAACTAGGGATTTAAAGTTAAAATAGAGAATATACCAAGAAATTAGATGGAAACTTATGGAAATATCGATGAGAAAATGACCTACATAGCATCTCTAACTCACCTCAAACACCCAAAGATCGATCTCCATTCTCTCTTAGCTCTCTAGGGTCTTTATGGTCTTGAGACTTAAGAAAAATGAAAAGGAAATCAGGTTCCACAACTTTAAATGCTACCAGAGATCCCATCATCGCAATCGCAGGTATCCCATCAAGAACGTGACCCTCGACTACCTTGACCTTCGTAAATACAGTCAGTTTACCGCGAACGCAAAAGGAAAACTCTGATCGGTCGGCTGACTGACTCATTGCGAACGTGAAGGCGGGCTCACGATCGCGATGACCAATAACCTTGGACTCCGCGAACGCGGACAAGGCCTCGCGATAGAGAAGGTCATTTTTGGCCTACACCAACTGAAGGTGCACCAGCAAGCTTGGCAATTTGCCAAGTTTTCGATCGGACCCTCGAGATTCGTTTGGAATCCCGTAAATGCAAATGAACTATGATACATTATTAATTTCAATATTTTAGACTCAATAGCTCCATCTAAATTCCGAATCAAGGTTGTTTTGATAAAATATGGGTCCCACACCTAAGGGTCGTTTTAACCAAAATTCCACCCAATAGCCTAAAATGAGCCCGAAAGCCTCGGGACCTGAACCAAGGGTCCCCCAGCCTAAAATCAATGTTTCAGAGGTAATGGAACTGTCAAAATTAGAATATAAGGTTTTTTACCTAAAGGTTTGGCTCGATACCTAATTCTTAATAGCGAAGACTTCAAAATAGAAAATTGGTTCTAAAAACCAAAAGAATTGCCCGATAATCAAACTATCAGCTCCAACAAGTCATAAATTACTTAGGGTAGATATGGGAGAGCTTTAAATGCTGAAATAGTATGGAAATGTAGAAAATAATCTGGAGGGTCATTACACTTAGGTTGAATAAGACCAACTTTGAGCTTTTCCCTAACAAAATGACAATCTAGCTCAATGTGTTTAGTTCTTTCATTATAGATTGGATTGACAACGATTTGAATAGTTGCCTTGTTGTCACAATAGATAGGAACTGGAGTAGTGATCTTGATCCCCAACTCAATGAGCAAACCAGTAATCCACACAGTCTCAGCTACTGCAACAGCCATGCTCCTATATTCAACTTTTGCAGAGCTTCTACTTATAGTGTGCTGCTTCTTTTACTTCCAAACTGTCTCCTAGTTTCACTGCATAACCTGTCACAGACCTCCTTGTATTTGGGCAAGCAGCCCAATCAGAGTCACAATACACAGTCACTTGTGAGTCACAATACACAGTCACTTGTGTCTTAAATCCTGTAGGGAAAAACAATCCAAGCCCTGGGCATTCATTCACATATCTCAGCACTCTTAAGGCGGCCTCCTTGTGTGATTGCGTTTCTTAAAATTATATTTTATTTATAGGATTAAATTGGGGTAAAGATGAAGAAGTTTGGAGAAAAAATGACATTAAAATCGAGAAGTTATATAAGGAAATCAAGGAGTCAGCTTAATGGATTAAATATAATATTATCTATACTATATTAACAGTGTGAAGACCCTTAGAAAAGTGATTCAAACTTTTTATCCTTCCTTAAAATACTTTGCAATAGACAAAGTTGTCTTTTTACTATTTTTTTAATATTAAGGAAATTAAAAATAAACTACAAAATTTCCTTATATAATAAAGTCCTAATATTGGGTTGGAGGAAAAATAGCTGTAAGAATTTATTTTTGGTTTGGTTTCATATTATGTAGGATGGCTTAATTAATCTCTATATATTAAAAGTATGAAGGACTTTAGAAATATTGTTTGAACTTTTTGTCCTTCATTAAAAGACTCCGATTTGGATAAAATCGTCTTTTTACTTTTTTTTTCTCTAATTAATTGTGACTAAATTATTATTCTAAAATTTAGTATTTTAAATTAATTAAAATACTTTTTGATCTAAGTAAGAAATTATACTGCTAATATTTGGTAAGAAAAAAAATATGTCATAAGAAATATTAGGAGAATTATATTTAAGGAGTCTAGAATATATGGTAAGAAGAGTTCAAATTTAATGTTAATAATTAAATAATAAAGTCGTTTAATTTGCGGTTAAAACTTTGTAGGTGCAGTTTTTTCTTCTTCTTTTAGGCTGCATTTGTTTTTATTAAGATTCAGATGTCTGAATCTGAATGCACATCTGAATGATTAAGATGTTGTCTCTAGATCTGAAAACTGAATGATTAAGACTATTTTTTTTTCACTATCTGAATGTGCAAAATTTATTTATTTGTAAATATAATAAAAATATAATTCAAACAAAAAAATAATTATATATTAGAAAAATATTTAATTTAATACAACAAAATTATTATTTGATTAAAAAAAAAGAAATATTTATGTTTGTTAGTGATAGTTGAGATGGTTTGTAATGGTGGTGGTAGTAATTTGATGTTAGTGACTAATAATTTTGGCGGTGATAGTTGTGATGGTAGAGATGGTCGGTATTGTAGTGACTGTCATGATGGTGGTGATTGGCAGTAGCGGTGGTGGTTGTGATGTGAAGTTGCTTGATGTTAGTAGTTGGAGGTGTTGATTGTGGTGGCTAAAAAATATATGCATGATGGTGACGATGTGTTGGTGGTATAGTTGGAGATGTTGTTAGTTGGGATGGTGGAGATGGTTATTAGTAGAGATAGACCGTATCAATGGTAGTGATTGATAGTGGTGGTAGAGGTGGTGACACTGGTAACAATGGTGGTGATGATGGCCGAAGAATGTGTGGAGGTTGATGATGTGTTAATGATAGTTAGTGATAGTGCTAGTTGTGATAGATGAATTGATTGGTAGTAAGAATTGGCCGGTAGTGGTTGATGGTGGTAGTGGCATTGGCGGTGGATATAATTAGAATAATAGAGGTGGTAGGTGTGGTAGCAGCTGACAGTAGTGGTTGGTAGCAATGGTGGAGGTGGTTGGTGGTGATGGTTGACAATGGTGGTGGTGGCAAAGGTGGTTAGTGGTGGTGACTGGTGATTGTGGATAGAATGATGGTGAATATTATCCAACATAAGAATACTCATAATGATATTAAGACTTAGTTGCAGATCTGAATGATTAAGACCTATTCAGACCTATTAAAAGCTAAAATCTTAATAAAAACAAATGCACTTAATGGTCTGAAGTCTGAACCATTCAGATTCAGCCCTCCATTAAGTGAAAACAAATTAGGACTTAGTGTCTTTTAGAATACTCTCAATTAACTTAATAATTTTCTTAATATACAACCTTTTTTAAGCTGTCCTACAAATCGTTTTCTAATATTTAGGAATACGCTTTTACGTGGAACACTTTTAAGTGCAGCATCTGTTAATTATTTTCTTTATTTATGATATTTTAGGTAAGATATCATAATATTTAAGACTTCTATATCAATTAGAATTTGTCTTATATAAAAAAAAAAGAATTTCGATAATTCTATTTAAGTGGCATTCTTCTACATCTAGGTATTTTTCTTATTTTGGTTTTGATTTAAGTCCTTTCTTGCATTCATTATCATGTCTTTTCAATCTTTTTTCTTTTAGTTAATAGCTTTAAAAATTATATATAAATTATACATGATCAATAATTAATAATGGACTCTCTCTTTTTATTAATTTCTCGTGTTTTCTCTTTCAGTTGAAATTTTATGATCGAAAAATTGGACGAAACAAGCATGTTGTTGCCGAAAAAAGTAGCCAGAAAATTTAAAGGTTTATCTCTTTCTTTTTTTCTTTTTTTCTTTTTTTTTTTTTTTTTTTGCTTATATAAAAAATTTGTGGATCTTTTAGACAAAAGGATTTTATCATATATCATGATTTGTAGTTTTAAAGTTATCCGTTGAATGGTTACTATGAAATGGGAGCCTAGAACATTGAAGTCAAAACGATACCTCCAAATTTTTAAGATTATGATCTCAAATTTTTTATAACTACTCTAAGATATTGCAACAGTCCTTAATTATAGTTTTTTTGCACTTTTAGTAAGTGTGTACTTTAAAAGGTGAATAGCAATAAGTTTGAATAACTAAAACCTTAATATCACAGATTTGTACTGGTTGTTTGGCATGTGCCAATAGGAATTTTTAGAACCACAAAAAAAAAAGAGTACTGATTTTCATATTCTATAAACTCCACATTCTTGGAGCATAATTTATTAGTTTATGGAAGAAAATAAATAAAAACAAATTTATTTTATTTCACTTTGAGGATAATTCGTTTTTTGATTTAGAGATCAAATAGAGGGGAAGGGGGAAGGGTTTGGGAAAGAGAAACAGAGAATTGGAAGAATTTTTTGTTTTTGATATTCTTATCTGTTCGTACTGAATTTTTGATAAAATAGGTAACTTACTCTTAGTTGAGCTTCTGTATTTATTTTGATAATCATTTTAAATGTCGAAACTATTATAAAAGTGCATAAATTTTTTATTTTTTTAAATAAACAAAAAGTCATGTTTTTAAATAAATAAATTTAAATCTTGCCCTTTGTCACGTCCCGAATCCCATCGGAATGGATTGGCACCCGAAGCCGATAAGGCCCGAGAGAACCAAGCTTTGCTTCTATTCATTCATATGCATGTCATAAGAAACACCATTACCGAGTAAGGACTTCAAATGCTAATAACGGAATTCATGGAACATGTGATATATATAGATATATATACATACGTGAAACTTGGCCGTTGAGGCCATCAAATCAAGACATCATGTGTCACCTTACATCCATACACCCACATACGTCTACAAAAGCCTCTACCAGATGCATTTACCAAAATCAACTGAAAGTCGGGACACTCCCCGCTTTATACAACATGTACAATACCAAAACATATGAACAACTGTGACTCGAAGAAGCCCCGAACTAACTGGAGCTCACCAATGATCCGCAACAACTGGCAACCTACTGTAGAGGCCTACTAGTACCTGCGCCTGCAGCAAGTAAGGTAAATCCCCCAAGAGGGGTCAGTACGAAGAAAGTACTGAGTATGTAAGGCTCAAATGAGACTGCAGAATACATGAATATTTCAATGAACTCTAACACAAATGAATAATCAATATGAATAAGTCACCATTCTACACATTGGGAACCATGTGTATTGCATTCATTACTTTCTTTACTTCTTTACTTCTATGGTTATTCAACTTTGCCTGCGATCTGTGATACCCGGGCCTTGACTGAACAGTGGGTTTTAAACGTAACATATCGTTATGTTGGGATCGGCTCGAGCTAGGCTTATGCCCCTAAAGCTACCACCCTATGAATCAATATATATATATTGGGATCGGCTCGAGCTAGGTTATTACCTCTAGAGCTGCCGCCCTTACCAACACATCAGGTTTGGCTCGAGCTAGGTTACTACCTCTAGAGCTGCCATATGTCAGGATCGGTCTGAGCTAGGCTTATACC
Organism: Capsicum rhomboideum; assembly: GCA_031232105.1. Classification (NCBI taxonomy): domain Eukaryota; kingdom Viridiplantae; phylum Streptophyta; class Magnoliopsida; order Solanales; family Solanaceae; genus Capsicum; species Capsicum rhomboideum. The sequence goes on along the minus strand of CP124710.1, from coordinate 34,732,138 downwards.
TCTAGGACTGCCCTCTGATCCAACAATCTCATGATCGGCTTGATCTAGGCATTTCTCCCCCAAAGCTACCACCCATGCTTGATCATTAACCACATATGCATTACTTTATTCATTACTTTGAGATTGATACAATGATGATCATAACTTTACTTGAAGCTTTGGATCATTAACCAATGAGTGAGAGACATGTGAATAAACATTATTGGAAACATAGACTTAGTGGAAACATAACACCATTGGAACCATTGGACAATAATCAATGAACAAGACACATGAATAATATTCACTATTGGAACTTTGGAACACAACCTTATTGGGATTTTGGAACATTATCGAAGAATATGAGACATGTGATTCACAATTGATCAATGAGTAGGAAACATATGATAATAACCATTGGTAGTCGGAAATAGGATACCTTTGGACATTTTGGAATGAACTAGTACAACATCAATGTGAATACTATGAGCTGGAAAAGGGTGCGGAAAGAGTAACCTTACATACCTTCACTTACATGTATGAGTACACTCAATCCTACACGTGAATACGATAGCCCAGCTTCTTCCTTATGTCTTACTCTACAATACAAGTACATATCGATCCATACATTAGCAACTAGTTATTATACAGGCGTACAAGATGACAATGAGCTATATACCTGCCGTATAACATCATGTCACCCCTTACAATGCAATCCACTGTACTCTCATACCAACAACACCACAACATTCCGCACATTGACCAAGATATCATTCATCAATAGCATTTCACACCACACTTACCCTTTACCCTTTCACATTATCATTCCATCACAATTACTCCTTTGTAATAACATATGAACAACAATACATATTTAATATAGTCCAACATGCCTCCATACTACACTTTAAAGTCATTAAAACGACATCACAAGTTGGGAATTACATCCAAAAAGGGTATAGGGGCCTTCGGGGATCGACTAGATACGAAAACATACAAAACCGGACCCGGGGACTGACCTGCATTGCCAACTGCACCCGCAGGTGGCTGAGGTACACCCGCAGATGGCCTCTGGAAGATTCCAGGGGCATCTGCATTGGCATCTGCGCCCACAGGTGCCTTCGTCTATGGGGGCGGATGCCCGTTTTGGTCCGAAATGGTCTCTTTTGGGTATTTTAATGCAATGAATGGTCCATGATCATAAACAAACTCATTTTGAAATATTTTTGATCCTATTGAATACCAACAATCAGCCATGGTCTCACAACACACATAACAACACCCAAAACTACCCTTTACGGTCAATACGTCACCAAAACCATAACCAATTTCACAATAGAAATTCCAAACATTATACACCATGAAAAAATAAAGGAAGACTATAATCACATCTCACATGAAAATATTGAATCCATCAAGTTCACTTCCTTCAAGATCACAAGTACATATTCAAGCTTACAAGACAAAACCATCCTCCGATTTAGCAAACATGTAACACTTCACACATAGTGAACTTCTCAATACTCCACCAACACAATCAGCATAATATACACCATATATCATGCATAAAATATATTAAACCATCATAATAAACACTTACCAAGTCTTGTACAAAGATGATCTTGGCCAAAGGAATGAGGGCTTAGGGTTCTTGAGCAAGGAAATGTTGTGAATATTCTAGAAAAAGCATGAGAGTCCAAAATGAATAAAAAACTGATTTTCTTTCTTTATATAGCCCCTCAAGTCACTCTTATCCCTTCTTAGCATTAAATGCATGGTTGATTGGTCAAATGGACAAATATTGGAAGAATGGGTCAAATTTCCATGTTGGGCCATGTCTTCTTGTTAATTTTTGGACTTCATATTGGGCCCAATGATACAAGACTTATTAATGCCCACAAATTAATGTATAATTCATCAAATCTCTCATGTTTCATTATTTCCATAAATGTTACCGTAGTCAACTAGTCTTCCGAAACGTACGGGGTGTTACATTCTTCCCCCCTTAGAAACATTCGTCCTCGAATGTTAACAATATCGCTTCAATTACAACAAATGTATCCCTATATTAGCATACATATACATAAACACTTAAGTCTCATAGATACTTACTTATTGTTGCTCCACTTCCGCACTTTGAACCTCTTCGTCCATTTGTAATAGATGGGGATACTTAGATTTCATCATCTCTTCAGCTTCCCATGTAATCTCCTCTACTTGTTGATTTCTCCAAAGGACTTTCACGGAAGCTATGTCTTTATTCCTCAACCTATTTACTTGTCGATCAAGTATAATAATGGGTACCTCTTCATAAGTAAGATTCTCTGTAACTTGAATATCTTCAACGGGAACAATACGAGATGGATCTCCTATGCATTTTCGAAGCATCGAAACATGAAATACCGGATGGACTGAGGAAAGTTCCTGGGGTAGTGCCAACTCATACGCAACTTGCCCAAATCTTCTAATAATTTCATATGGTCCTACGTAACGTGGACTCAATTTTTCTTTCTTTTCAAACCGTATTACCCCTTTCATCGGTGACACCTTTAAAAATACCCAATCACCTATGGCGAATTCAAGCCCTCTTCTCCTAACATCGGCATAGGACTTGTGTCGACTCTGGTCCATTTGTAATCGTTGTTGAATCACTTTACTTTCTCCATAGCCTGATGAACAATATCTGGCCAGAGTAAAGCAGTTTCACCCGCTTCAAACCATCCAATTGGTGATCTACATTTCCTTCCGTACAAAGCTTCATAAGGTGCCATTTTAATACTTGAATGATAGCTGTTGTTGTAAGCAAATTCAATAAGAGGCAAATGGTCATCCCAACTGCCTTGAAAATCTAACGTGCATGCTCGCAGCATATCTTCAAGTGTCTGAATAGTATGTTCTGCTTGTCCATCAGTTTGAGGATGGAAAGTCGTACTCAAATTCACCCGTGTGCCCAAACTCTGCTGAAAAGATCTCCAGAAATGCGCAGTAAACTGAGCTCCCCTGTCCGATATAAAGGAGATCGGAATTCCATGTAACCGCACTATTTCTTTAACATACAATCTAGCATAATCCTCTGCTGTATAGGTGGTCTTGACTGGTAGAAAATGCGCTGATTTGGTAAGCCTGTCCACTATGACCCATATAGAATCAAATTTTCGCAATGTACGAGGCAAACCTGTAATGAAGTCCATATTAATCATATCCCATTTCCAGACAGAAAGATTGATACATTGCATGTAACCTCCTGGTTTCTGATGCTCTACTTTCACTTGTTGACAATTCGGGCATTGAGCGACAAACTCTACAATGTTCTTCTTCATATTTCCCCACCAATACACTTCTTTTAAATCATGGTACATTTTAGTAGCACCCAGAGGAATAGAATAGCGCGAATGATGCGCCTCCGTCATAATTCATTCCCTCAGCTCATCTACATCTGGCACACATAATCTTCCTTGACATTGAAAGACCCCTTCTTGTGTAAGATCAAAAGCTGCAGTTAGACCCTACTGTACATTCTCTTTCAACTGCAATAACATAGAATCCGCAAACTGCTTCTCTTTTACTTCAGCTATTAAGGAGTATTCCGCTACATTTTGCACAATAACTCCATCATCTCAGGATTCAATAAGGCGAACTCCCAAGCTGGCTAGTTGATGTATAACTTTGATTATCTCCTGCTTTTCTGTCAACTGGCCACTAGTGTTTTCTACTGCCTTGCGGCAAAATGCATCAGCTACCACGTTTGCTTTGCCTGGATGATAAAGAATGTCAATATCATAGTCTTCTAAGAGCTCTAACCAACTTCGCTGCCTCAAATTGAGTTCCTTCTGCTTAAAGAGATATTGCAAGCTTTTGTGATCCGTATAGATATCAACATGAACTCCATACAAATAATGACGCCATATCTTTAAAGCAAAAACTACCCCTGCCAATTCAAGATCATGTGTGGGATAATTTTTCTCATGTGGGAGCAACTTTCATGAGGTATATGCTATGACATTACCGTGTTGCATCAATACACATCCAAGGCCAACTCCGAAAGTATCACAATACACTACATGACCTTCGGTGCCTTCGGGAAGTACTAAAACTGGTGTGGAGGTTAATTTATCTTTAAAATTTTGGAAGTTTTTCTCACACATGTCATTCCACTGAAATTTAACTGCTTTATGTGTAAGCTTTGTTAACAGTGCAGCAATGGAGGAAAAACCTTCCACAAATCGTCTGTAATAACCTGCTAGTCCAAGAAAACTACGAATCTCTGTGGGTGTCGTAGGTCTTGGCCAATTTTTCACTGCTTCAATCTTCTGTGTATCAACCTGTATCCCTTCATCTGACACAATGTGACCCAAGAATGCAACTGATTTTAACCAAAACTCACACTTGGAGAACTTGGCATACAACTTACGCTCACGGAGAATCTGCAATACTTGCCATAAGTGATTAGCATGGTCCTCTGGTGACCTTGAATAAACTAGGATGTCATCAATAAATACCGTGACAAACACGTCTAGAAATGGCTTAAACACCCTATTCATCAAATCCATGAACACATCTGGTGCATTTGTTAGTCCAAATGACATAACCAAAAAGTCATAATGGCCATACCGTGTTCGGAAAGCTGTCTTGGGTACATCTTCTTCTCTAACTCTGACTTGATGGTAACCCGACCTCAAGTCGATCTTTGAAAAACACTTGGCACTCTGTAACTGATCAAACAAATCATCAATTCGAGGAAGGGGATATTTGTTCTTGATCGTTACCTTATTCAATTGCCGATAGTCAATGCACATTCTCAATGTGCCATCTTTCTTCCATACAAATAATACCGGTGCACCCCACGGGGACATACTAGGCCTAATGAAGCCTTTGTCCAGCAAATCTTTCAATTGTTCCTTCAATTAACGCAATTCTGCTGGAGCTATTCTATATGGAGAAATAGAAATAGACTGAGTGTCTGGAATCACATCAATGCCAAATTCTACTTCCCGTTCTGGGGGTAAGCCTGGAAGATCCTCTGGAAATACATTAAGAAATTCATTGACCACTGGAACCGACTGCGGAGTTAGTGGTTCCACTTCGGTAGCTTTCACCCATACTAAATGACATATGTAACCCTTAGCAATTATTTTCCTGGCTTTCAGATAGGAAATAAATCTTCCTCGTGGTGCCCCTACATTACCCTGCCAGTCAAGAACATTTTCTTGCGGAAAACAAAAATGTACCTTCTTGGCCTGGTAATCTACCATGGCATAACAAGAGGCCAACCAATCCATTCCCATGATCACATCAAAATCCACCATGTCTAGTTCAATGAGATCGGCCAACGTATCATGACCACACACAGTTATGATATACTCTTTTTGCAATAATATATTCACCGACTGGTGTAGACACTTCAATTGACTTAATTAATAATTCTGGTGCCTTTGCAAATTTCGCAGCAATCAATGGAGTAACATAGGACAATGTAGAACCCGGGTCAATCAAGGCATATACATTATATGAGAATATGGATAATGTACCTGTGACAACATCAGGGGAAGCCTCTGAGTTCTTTCTGTCCACTAAAGCATAAGTGTGATTCTGGACCCCACTAGTACTGGCTGCTCCTTTGGCCCCTTTACCACAGCCAACAGACTGAACACCTCGTCCCAAAGAAGGAACCGATGCTGATGATGCAACAGCCGAGCCTGCCGGTCATGTTATACCACCCATGCTCTTCTGGGGACATTCTTTCATCACGTTTCCCGTCATACCACACCAAAAGCAAGCATTTGTCCCCACTCGGCATATACCTGTATGAATGCGCCCGCAGTGTTGACACTGCTGACGAGGAAAACCTGCTGCCTGTGATCCGTGTACTCCACTACTCTGCCCGGATAGACCACCTCTAAACCTTTGAAACAGAGAGTGAGCACCTGCTGTGGAATGAGAAAATGATGGTCTAGGTGGTATAGGAAACATACCAGGCCTAGATCCTCCTTGGGACATCATAGGTGGTCCCATCAGTCTAGCCCTTTTGGACTGTCCTCTGTCAAATTCATGTACCCTTCTTCTCGGCCTTTGATCTTCCATTTTCTGGGCGAAGGCCTGAATTCTCGCTATGTCCATATCCTTGTTCAAGGTGGCAATAGTGCAATCTCTTACCAAATATGGCTCTAATCTGTCCACGTATCGATGGACTCAGTCTGTTATAGTCGCAACCACATTTGGAGCATATAGAGCCAAGGAATTAAATAGCAAGTTGTATTCTCTGACACTCAGATTTTCCTGACGGAGATTGAGAAACTAATCGGCACGTGCCTCCCGGATTTCATAGGGAAGGTAATGGTCAAGAAAAGTCGCTTTAAATTCTTCCCAATTAGGTGGATTTGCACCCATATCCCGAGATTTCTTCCAATCTTCATAACACAATATCACCTCTCCTTTCAACCTATACGCAGTAAGTTCAACTGTTTCAACCCCCGTCATGTGCATCACTGCTAGAGCCCTCTGAATTTGACCCACGAAGTCCTGTGGATCTGCTTTCGGGTCTGACCCAGTGAATATAGGAGGGTCCAGTTTTAGGAAATCCTGTGCTCTACGACTCGCCACTCTAGCCGCATCATCCTCATGTGTCATTGGACCAGCTCATCCTTGACTTTGTGCTGCCACTAACTGTGTCAACATATGTACTGTATTTCTAAGATCCTGGTCCGTGGTATTCATTGGTGGTTCTGTGGGTACTTCTCTACCAACTGGCTCTACTGGAGCTGGAAAAGTAGAAGAAGACCGCGATGAAATTTCAATATTTGCTCAACCTTGACTAGCTTGGTCAGGTGGTATTCTACTCATTCCTTCTTCAGCAGGCATATCTACCTGCTTCTCTTTACCTCTACCTCTTCTCGTGATTGGCATTTCGACTATACCAAAGAAAAACAACTACCATGATCAGATTCAATTCAACTTACAACAATGGCTCTATTGCACGATCTAGAAGTGAAGAAAAGAAACAACATCCTAAATGTCCCGTAGCCTCCTACATATAAATGTGGTGCACAACACATCGATAAGTAAGACTCTACTCAGACACGGCTTTGTAGACACCCATAGAATGACCTGCTCTGATACTACTTTTGTCACGTCCCGAATCCCATCGGGACGGATTGGCACCCAAAGCCGATAAGGCCCGAGAGAACTAAGTTTTGCTTCTATTCATTCATATGCATGTCATAAGAAACACCATTACCGAGTAAGGACTTCAAATGCTAATAACGGAATTCATGGAACATGTGATATATATAGATATATATACATACGTGAAACTTGGCCGTTGAGGCCATCAAATCAAGACATCATGTGTCACCTTACATCCATACACCCACATACGTCTACAAAAGCCTCTACCAGATGCATTTACCAAAATCAACTGAAAGTCGGGACATTCCCCGCTTTATACAACATGTACAATACCAAAACATATGAACAACTGTGACTTGGAGAAGCCCCGAACTAACTGGAGCTCACCAATGATCCGCAACAACTGGCAACCTACTGTAGAGGCCTACTAGTACCTGCGCCTGCAGCAAGTAAGGTAAATCCCCCAAGAGGGGTCAGTACGAAGAAAGTACTGAGTATGTAAGGCTCAAATGAGACTGCAGAGTACATGAATATTTCAATGAACTCTAACACAAATGAATAATCAATATGAATAAGTCACCATTCTGCACTTTGGGAACCATATGTATTGCATTCATTACTTTCTTTGCTTCTTTACTTCTATAGTTATTCATCTTTGCCTGTGACCTGTGGTACCCGGGCCCCGACTGAACAGTGGGTTTTAAACATAACATATCGTTATGTTGGGATCGGCTCGAGCTAGGCTTATGCCCCTAGAGCTTCCACCCTATGAATCAATATATATATATATATTGGGATCGGCTCGAGCTAGGTTATTACCTCTAGAACTGCCACCCTTACCAACATATCAGGTTCGGCTTGAGCTAGGTTACTACCTCTAGAGCTGCCCCCTGTCAGGATTGGTCCGAGCTAGGCTTATGCCTCTAGGACTGCCCCCTGATCCAACAATCTCAATATCAGCTTGAGCTAGGCATTTCTCCCCCAAAGCTACCACCCATGCTTGATCATTAACCACATATGCATTACTTTATTCATTACTTTGAGATTGATACAATGATGATCATAACTTTACTTGAAGCTTTGGATCATTAACGAATGTGTGAGAGACATGTGAATAAACATTATTGGAAACATAGACTTAGTGGAAACATAACACCATTGGACAATAATCAATGAACAAGACACATGAATAATAATCACTATTTGAACTTTGGAACACAACCTTATTGGGCTTTTGGAACATTATCGAAGAATATGAGACATGTGATTCACAATTGATCAATGAGTAGGAATCATATGATAATAACCATTGGTAGTCGAAAATAGGATACCTTTGGACATTTCGGAATGAACTAGTACAACATCAATGTGAATACTATGAGCTGAAAACGGGTACGAAAAGAGTAACCTTACATACCTTCACTTCCAAGTATGAGTACACTCAATCCTACACGTGAATACGATAGCCCAGCTTCTTCCTTATGTCATACTCTACAATACAAGTACATATCGGATCTTACATTAGCAACTAGTTATTATACAGGCGTACAAGATGACAATGAGCTATATAACTGACGTATAACGTCATGTCACCCCTTAAAATACAATCCAATGCACTCTCATACCAATAACACCACAACATTCCGCACATTGACCAAGATATCATTCATCAATAGTATTTCACACCACACTTACCCTTTACCCTTTCACATTATCATTCCATCATAATTACTCCTTTGTAACAACATATGAACAACAATACATATTTAATATAGTCCAACATGCCTCCATACGACACTTTAAATTCATTAAAACGACATCACAAGTTGGGAATTACATCCAAAAAGGGTATAGGGGCCTTCGGGGATCGACTAGATACGAAAACATACAAACCGGACCCGGGGACTGACCTGCGTTGCCACTTGCTCCAGAAGGTGGCTGAGGTGTGCCGCCCGCAGATGGCCTCTGGCAGATTCCATGGGCATCTGCGTAGGCATCTTCCCCGGCAGGTGCCCTCGTCTGCGGGGTCGGATGCCCATTTTTGTCCGAAATGGTCTCTTTTGGGTCTTTTAATGCAATGAATGGTCCATGATCATAAACAAACTCATTTTGACATATTTTTGATCCTCTTGAATACCGAAAATCAGCCATTGTCTCACAACACACATAACAACACCCAAAACTACCCTTTACGGTCAATACGTCGCCAAAACCATAACCAATTTCACAATAGAAATTCCAAACATTATACACCATGAAAAAACAAAGGAAGACTATAATCACATCTCACATGAAAATATTGAATCCATCAAGTTCACTTCCTTCAAGATCACAAGTACATATTCAAGTTTACAAGACAAAACCATCCTCCGATTTAGCAAACATGTAACACTTCACACATAGTGAACTTCTCAATACTCCACCAACACAATCAGCATAATATACACCATATATCATGCATAAAATATATTAAACCATCATAATAAACACTTACCAAGTCTTGTACAAAGATGATCTTGGCCAAAGGAATGAGGGCTTAGGGCTCTTAAGCAAGGAAATGTTGTGAATATTCTAGAAAAAGTATGAGAGTCCAAAATGAATAAAAAACTGATTTTCTTTCTTTATATAGCCCCTCAAGTCACTCTTATCCCTTCTTAGCATTAAATTCATGGTTAATTGGTCAAATGGACAAATATTGGAAGAATGGGTCAAATTTCCATGTTGGGCCATGTCTTCTTGTTACTTTTTGGGCTTCATTTTGGGCCCAATGATACAAGACTTATTAATGCCCACAAATTAATGTATAATTCATCAAATCTCTCATGTTTCATTATTTCCATAAATGTTATGGTAGTCAACTAGTCTTCCGAAACGTACGGAGTGTTACAGCCTTACTAGGTAAAAATATCTTATTTTAGACCTGAAAACTTTTTCTTTTTTGGTAAATGTCAGATTATCAGGGCCCATTTTTTGTGGGAAGCTTTTTTCAAGCTAATACTTCAAATTTAAAAACATATATTCTCTTTGTTTCAAAAAAAATGATATACTTTTCTTTTTAATTGGTTTCAAAAAGAATGACCCGTTCTTTTTTTGACAACATTTTAATTTCAACTTTTCACATGACATATTTAAGTGGAGATGCAATTAAAAGGGACAAATGAGTTTGTCAATAAAGTGGGGGTCCTTCGAGTTTTAAAAATTGAGTAAAAGTGACCAAAAAAAAATCAGTTTTGTATTTTTACACTTTTACCCTAACAACTGTAAAAGTTGTCTCAGCAACTATAGAAGTTGTCTCAACAACTATAGAAGTTGTTTGACAACTGTGCGAAGTTGTTCGACAATTGTGAGTTATTCGACAACTGAATAGTTATTGGGACAACTAATGAAGTTGTCAAACAACTGTCGACTTTACCCTTTCTAACTTAATAATATTGTGGAACCCACTCGTCCCTTTTAATTAATTAGAGACTTGAGAGACATTCTTACCTCATTTTTCCCATGTTGTTCAAGACCACAAGATCAATAGGCATTTTGGTACATTTTCCAAAACTATAATTTAAGACTACAAATTCAAAAGTCTTCTTTATTTTTTAAACTCTGTATCAAGTCAAAACAGGTCATTCTTTTTTAAACGGAGAAAGTACTTCAGAATTTAATTTGTGTGATTTTAGAATATATATATACACTCATTAGTAGGGTACACGATACGCTTAATAAAATGTTGTTCATCTTGAGTAAAGTTACAAGTCTTAACACACTCATAAAACAATAAAACATGGTAAAGAATTTTTAGTTTTTTAAACTCTTGGACACAAATTTTGTAATATTAATTGAAATGTATGAAATATACAGCAATACACGTATGCATTCGATATGAGGGTATGAAAGTTATGTATTAGGGCAAAAGATTGATAGATAGTTGAGCTTTAACTCTATTAGGAACACCATATCTATTGTAGTGGTCACTTCTTTTGCCTATGTTCTCTTAGAGAATTCAATTCAATTTGCAAAATTTTCTTACTTTCATTAGTTTTCATATAAAATAAACTTTGAGGATATAATTTGCTATAATAGGACTTTAGTTTTATGTGTGGCCACAATGTAGTGGTTTGGAGAATTAGAGATGCCTAGGACTTTGTCTGAGTTTTATGTGATGCATCTCGGATATCATAATTCTTGGGGATGGAATTAGGATTGGAATCAAAAGAAGTATCCTTGAGGAGAAGGATATAGCATGTAATATGCCACACTGCTATGCTGATGAGCTAAAGGAAGGTTTCTACCCATGGATTGGCTAATTGACATGTTGTCTTTACTATCGTATTTGCTTTTTGTAATATTTTATTAATACAAGGCATTCAACATTGATATCTTAATTACAGTGATTTCTTGTAGCAGAGCGAGGAATAGTTTTATTATTTGGGATTCTCATAAATTTTTCATCAAATTGCTTCTAGTTTTTTCAAGTACAGTAATTTCTCTGGTTTCATTAATCAACTTAAAACATATGCAAGTATCTTTTTACTTCTAACTTATCTACTTTCTTCATCTCTTTCTGTATTATGAATATTTTCTATGTGTTAGCTTTAGTTTTAAGCCACCAATAATGGGATATAATCTAAACACGGATGGCTCAACACAGAGAGATCAACTCGATATATCAAAGTGATGCTCGGCATTTTTGGCGATCAAATACATGACAAGGAGGTTCAATTTATCCTATGTTCTCGAATCATAGAAAAAATTTAGGAAAGAAGAATCAATATAATACTACAAAATTATAATCATAATCTTGATATATGAAATAACTTATGTTTATTTGTTTTGTGATATGAAGTTTTTTTCCGATAAAGTTTATTTTATAAATTTGTGTCAAACTTCTCATTTAATTGAATAAGTAAAATACACGTGCAATGCGCGTATCCTAAACTATTAGTGTTAAACACATCATTGCCAAATCCAATTGGTAACCTAATATTGAGTTAACTTTTTCTAGATATTGCTATTCACAGTTGTTATAGTTTTGTTTCTAATGTCATATGTTTAGCCATGTGATCCATCCCTTTGTTGGGTTTACGTTTACAAGAAAAAATAAATCACTTTAATAAGTTGTGCATATATACATTTTGTGAGAAAATTAATGATGCAATTCGATCTTCTAAGGACAAGTTTAGTGTTCACTTTTTAGATATGGGTTCAATGTGCAACTCAATCTATTATATAAAAAGGTTAGTTTGTTCACTCATAAGAAAATTTCATATCTTTTCATATTTTATATTTTTTTATAGCTATGAATGAATTATTTGTGAGAAGAAAAGTTATTGTCGATCAAATTTTGGCATAAACTCCCCTTTTGATAATTTTAAAGTTAAAATTTGGTAGATGATTTTGTGTTTTTCCTTTCAAGTAAAAATTTTGATGATGAATTCTCCCTTAAGATAATTTCTCGTACTTTTTTTTCAGTTAAAATTTTTTAAATAGAAATTGAACGAAACAAGTATGTTGTCGCCGAGTGAAGTAGCCAAAAAATATCATAGGTTTTTTCTTAAAAAAAAAAAATTCATGATAAGTGAGGCTTAGATGGTTCAGACATGTGAAAAAGAGATGCACAGATGCCCCAATGTGGAGATTTGAGAGGTTGACTATGGATTATTTTAGGAGAGGTGGAAGTCACCAAAGAAGCATTGAAGAAAGATGATTAAACAGGACATGATGCAATTACAGTTTACCGAGAACATGACCTTTCGAGAACATGACCTTAGATAGAAGGGTATGGAGGACACAAATTAGGATAGAAGATTAGTAGGTAGCAATACATTTTTTATCGATTAACCTAATACACACGTACACTAAACTAGTACTCTCTCCGTTCCACTTTAGGTGGTCATCTTACTAAAAATAAATGTCTCATATTAGTTGATCACTTACTAAATCAAGATAGAATTAATTATTATTTTTCATTTCACCCCTACATTAATTACAATTCCAATGTTCATTCCTATGCCCAATGAATATCATTAATATGGGTAAATGATAAAATAGTAAAGTTCATCATTTCATTTATGATTTCTTAACCACCATGTAAAATAGGATGTGTCCAACTAAAATGGGACGGAGGGAGTATTATTATATACATAGGCACAAAAGAAATTGAGAGTGAATTAATCCTTAGCTGCCACGTGGCAGCATGCTTTGAGGAACGTAACAGCAAGAGAGGCGACCACCCGAGCGTGTGATACGGTCCAAATCGGACTGAGTTTTAATTTTCTAGTCTATTTCAGACTTAGTTATTTTATTTGAGATTTTTTTTTTATACCTATAAATATTCAATAAAAAGAATTTGTACATGACTTTTGATCTAGAAAGAGCAAGGAGCCATTGTGAAAGCCGGAGAAAATTCGTTTATTCTTTTTTTCTCTATATTTATAAATTTTTCTTTGAGAATTTAAGATTTCATATTTATTCTACTCAATTTGTAAGTTCATAATTACGATTTTGTCTATAATTTCTAATTGTGATTTTCAAGCCATGAGTAGCTAAACTTCACAACTAAGATTGTGGAAACCATGATGGAATAACAAAGTAGGGTTCAAAGTACACGATGATTCTTAAATGATGTTTATGCATGTATTGTTATTCCTTTCATATTGATTCCTTTCTAATGGTGTATATTGTTCGAACTCGCCTTATCCTTACTTTCCTAGGATGAGGGGGTAATGGATGGGAAAAGAAACAAACAATGGAGGAGATTCATTCCTTTAGTTAGAGAGCTGAATGGAAGGGAAGTCCAGGAAGGAGAATACGGAAGTTGGAGACTACTCAGTCAATAGATCTTAGAGGACTGGGCACTGTGCAATCTATTAGTACAAGACTGGCTATTGAAGTCAGAGACTCTACTTATGCTTGCGGAGGGATGTAAGGACTACTTTTATGAATATTTCATTCTTTAGCTCCTTTCTTTATCCGATCCGGCCCGAAAGGGAGGAGATAAGAAAAGAAGGAATAGGTATAGCTCACATCTTAAGTATAGTTAGTTCATTGAATGACTTATTGAGAAGCTAGGGCCTACTTTCGTACCAAAGGGAGCGGAATTAGACTTTCATTTCTATTTCTTCAAATCCAGCATGACATGTGTCAAGAATCAAAGAAAAGTTCAAAAATTGGCGAATTCTACAGGGTCTTCTCGTGCGCTCGACTAGCAAGGTGGTTTTGTAGGCGAACGAAATAAGTTTTTGGAGGCGAGCGGAGTGAGGCAATGAAATTGTTTAGGCGAAAGAAAGGAGAGAACGAGTGGAGTTTCGAGAATGAGAATCATATATTTTCTCATTTCTTTTTCGTAGCAAGAAGACACTAAGACGCACCCACTACACACCACACACTCAGACGACTAGGGTGGTCCTTCCCCCATCGAAGAGCCACGTATCCAGGGTTGACCACATCATCAATATTTTATCAAGGTGTGGCCACGGTCTCAATTGGGTCATTGTTTAGTATGCCCAAGCTTGACAATAGTTGTGGATATTTTGAGTCCCTCAAAACGCAACTCCCTTATGAGTTGGAAGCCAAGACAAATGGATTCCACTTCATAGGTACCGTTCACCTCACGTGAAGGCTCGCTCAGAACACGTACCAAGCTTTTATTAGAAAGGAACAGAACAAAGAGGAGTGCTCTACTCCGAAAGAGAAGGAACAGAAAGAGCAGGCGGCAGAGAAAGAGACAAGGAGGAAGAAGGGGGCACACTATTTCTGATTAAGAACAATATATTTTTCTCCTTTCCTTGCCCTTCTTGATGACGTGCAGCACCAACTCCTCTTGCCCTTTATCCCGCCCCTATTCCCTCGTAATCATTCGATTCCGCCCCTAAGGCTAATGTCTAACTCTTATTGATTACGAATCTGTATAATTTACTACTTGTTACTAAATTTCACTAATTGTTTATTTGTTACTTTCAACCCCCCCCCCCCCCCTCAATTTTTGGAAATAATTTATTAATAGCTTAGATAACCACATCGACCGAGCTTCTAACCTATTTCCTGTGGGATCGACCCTAACCTTGATTGGGTTCTATATTTGACAGTGACTGCTTCATATCTCATTGCGAGTTGTAATTTGGACGACATAAGTAATCCTAGTCCTAGCCTGCTACTTATTTGCATTAGAAATCACCAAGGTGATCTGATAGTTGCTAAAGGGTTCAAGATTCAAGACTCTACTAACTTGGTTGCAGAAGCTAAGACCATTAGGGAAAACTTGTTGTTTTGTAAGGAGAATGGGTTTAATCAGGTCACTATAGAAACTGATTTTTTGGCATGGTCTAGATTTTGGAAAGGAGTTGGGAAACTCCATGGAGTTTGGCATTGGGGGTCAATTCCATTAAGTTTTTGAGGAGCTTTTTATCAGTAAGAGTACAACATTTTCTCCGGGAAGGATATACTCTTGCTAACTATTTTACTAACCTAGTTTTTGTTTTTACAGGAGATTTTTAGTTTAACCATTTTCAAGATATCCCAAGTGATGGAAAGAAAGTAATTACCATGGACAAAAGAGGCACTTCTCATATCAGAAGAAGGATTTCAGATTAGCAGATGTATATTCAAGAACTTACGGCTACAACTTGATACAGATTAACTCTCACAATTAAAGCTAGAAAGGGGTAAGATTTTACAGTACCTCTCTTGTATATGTCAATGTCTAAGAAATTTTAATTTATTTGCGTATTTACACCTGGTGAGAGCTTTGGGGTGTTCAAAGTATACCAAATTAGGACATAGGCTTTACATGTGGGTATTGTTATTTGATTCTTATTGGCTTATCTTGGTAATCGGTATGGAGTTCAATGAATAATTAGTTTCTATAATTGTGGTTGATTTCTTTAGTCTAGACTTCTGATGGTGGTATCAATCTCAAATGAGATTCAACCCATCGAAGTAGTGATAAGGGAAAGAAATTGTAATTGAAAGAAACTAATTAAGGGGTACTTAATTAGCTTGAGGAAGAAAGGAAATCTGGTCCTTTTGTTGGTTTTAGTTGCTGCAAAATCAGCTAAAGACTCTTAGCTTAGTAGAACCAACATCGATTAACAAATCTGGAAAAAAACCCAGATCCTTCGGCATAAAATGGAGTCATATGATACAGTTACTGAGCGATAAATGAAATAATACACTATTTAGAGATGAAGATTCAACTAACTTAACTACAAACTTAGGCTTCAATAAAAAAAAAAGGGCAAGACATACACTCACGTGGGTGCTTTAAGACTGATCTTGACGGAAAAACAATCTTCGGTGGGTGAGGAATAGGATTGAAGCTGAAAGTGGAGCTCAAGTTTACAGTGGGATTGATGGTGTTCATCGTTCCTAGGTCAGTTCTTGCTTGAGCTTTAAAATGAAGGATCTACTATAGGAGTGACCACCACCTCACTCATGGAGAGGGTGGCCGGAGGTCTGATGAATGATAGGGGAAGCCAAGAGTTTTCTTCAAGACTTTTAAACCTACATTCACATACTCTCATTCTTGTCGGATAGGTTTTTTTTTTTTTTTTTTTTGTTAATGTTTTTCCTTTTTTTTTTATTTTTGTTTTTGTTAGCTTTCTAAATTTTCCACGTTGGGCCAGGTCACTTTTGGATTTGGCCTTGTATAGAACCATTTGCTTTTTCAACAATAGGGGCACTCGAGCCCATCTCTTAATTTTAAAAAAAATGTTCAACGGATTATAATTAAACACTCAGAGTTTGTCTCAATATTTGACGAAGTCATCATCCTAAGCCTTTTACTCTTGAAAGAATGTCGTCAATCACTTACTTATTTAAGTGGGACGACTTTGAACAAAATAAAAATTAGATTATATTTACCACATCACTTATCCTTTTAAAACCAGCTTCGAGCATAATCAAATTTTACTGCCACTATCGAAGTAAATTAATCTAATGTCAAATCATGTCCTACAAAATAAAAAGATGATAGAATTGGCCAGACTCAAAAACCAAAAAGTCAAAAGGTGCATTTTCATTTTCCATGATAGTTGCTATATTCTGCTCACATAGTGACCAATTTAATATTTCAATCCTAGCACCATTAAACAATATACAACTCCACTGAAAAGTATGCGTACAGCTTTTATTTTGTTTTCTTTGTCCTCATCTTCCAAACCCAAAGACAAGTTGATAGATGTAAACGTTGACCCACTTTTCCTTATTGATGATTTTCTTCTTCTCTCTTTGTAAAGATGCTTGAATGTTGATTATAGTTGGGTGTCCTCGTTCTTCTTTATAAGGTACAGATCTCTGATTCTGATTCTTGTTTTTAACCTTCAGATCTTGTCTTTTAGGCTCTCTTTATTTGTGATTCATATTTGATCCTTCAATTTCTACCCTTTCTGTATTCAAAATGTGTAGCAACTCTTGGGTTTTCTCTGGATCTCTTTTCTAAAATTTTGCTCTAGGCTTCGCATCTGAGTGTTTTGTTCCTTAATTTGATATTGGCTGGTAGTATAAAGTTTCTCTCTTTATGGAATTTTCGTTTTTGTAGAGAAAAGTTATAGAGCTTTAATTTGCTTATAACAGGTTTGTCCTAATCGGGCTTCCTCTTGATAGATTTGTAACAGTTTAGTTATAGTATATGTTTAAGTAGTACATCACATGAATCTATGGTGTGTAGACTGAAAAATTTATACCTATCTTTTGATTGATAGATGGGCAAAAATCTCAAGTTGTTTGTAGTAAAAATAAATGAAAGGAAAATGAACCATTAAGAACTTGGTCATAGCTTTCAGGCTCGATATCACTAGGCTAGAGAAATTATAAGAGGTGGAGGATCGATAAGAACTTTACCAAGCTCGGCCTTTAAAGAAAAGGTAATTTTTCTGTTACTTGCAAGACTATCCTCATTTCATTAGATTCAGCCTGTTGTTCCAGCTGCTTATTGAATTTTTACATGATGTTTATAGTACAACTAGCATCAACTTTAAGATTTTATACAAAAAACAGTTGTTGTTTTTTTCTTGCATAGATTTAAATCGGAACATTTTATGATATCCCAACAAGTAGTTGAATTATTCTTTCTAACTAGAACCTTGGTGGAGATTGTTTGTTTTTCCTTTTAGTGCCAGTGGTGTGTTGTCAAACATTAATAAGTTCACATGGTTTTTTTGTTGGCTTCTTCGCTATGTGCTTGAATTGCTGAAACAGTGATACATCAGAAAAGCAGTTATCTTTTATATGTTCCATCAGTTCTTGTCTTGCAACTAAGTGAGACAACTAGCATCACTTTAAGAATCTTAAAAAGTTGCATCTGATAAATCTCATGTCATTAACTGTACTTTGGTATCCTTTTTCAACTCTCTTTCCTTTTTCTTTTATATTTATATACCTTTTGTGCTTCTCTCTTTTTGCTTTTTATCTTAGCAACTTATTCTTTAGTGAAACATGATTTAGTTTTTGTTCTTTTGCAGCTGTGTCCTTTGACAAGTTTGCTTCTGCTAACTGGAAAAGGCTTATCTTTTAAGGAAGGAGGGAGAGGGAGAGGGAGAGGGAGAGGGAGAGGGAGAGGGAGAGGGAGAGGGGGAGAGAGAGAGAGAGAGAGAGAGAGAGAGAGAGAGAGAAGTACCATTTATTCTGGTGTTTGGGCATCTGTCTATACGTTTTGCTATTAGATGTCGTTCCGCAGTATAGTTCGAGATGTAAGAGATAGTTTTGGCAGCTTATCGAGGAGAAGCTTTGATGTAAGGCTCTCTGGTCATCAAAGGGGTAAATCACATGGTTCATTTCACGACCTAAGTGACCAGCCTCCTGTCATCCAGAACAGTTGTTGGGCTAATCTCCCACCCGAACTACTTTTTGATGTAATTAGAAGATTAGAAGAGAGCGAGAACTCATGGCCCGCCCGTAAGCATGTCGTAGCATGTGCTTCAGTTTGCAGGTCATGGAGGATTATGTGCCAGGAAATTGTTAGAAGTCCTGAAGTTTGTGGAAAGCTTACTTTTCCAGTATCGTTAAAGCAGGTAAGTAAGCCCAACTCACATAGTGCAGAACTGTGTTGCTCGGACTGTTCAAAAATGTCATCGGATGCGTGTCGGATCCTTCAAAAGTAGTGCATTTTGTAGAATCCGACACGGGTGGGGCAACATTTTTGGAGAGTCCGAGCAACTTAGGTGGAGAAGAGTATTTACTACTAGTAATCTTTTGGAGGATAATTGACTAGTTTGTTTATTTCTTTTTGCAGCCTGGGCCTCGTGACGGAATGATTCAATGCTTCATCAAGAGGGATAAATCTAATTTGACTTACCATCTTTTCTTGTCTCTCAGTCCTGGTAAGAACTCGTTGTAATTTTGCTATTGTGGGGGCTCATTGGGGTTGATGCCTTGTTAGTTTATGAAATCTTTCAAACATAGATGAGGCATAAAAGGTAATGCCATTTCAGAAACATGTGGGTTAATGATTGCATTAATGTCTTTTTCACTATTCTCTCATTAGTTGTAACCTCCCTTCCTCCTCTCCACCGGAAAAGAATACCAAAAAAAAAAACCCATGTTACTAAGACTTTTCTAGGGAAGAACTGCGATGTGTGATTTCCTAAGTACTTATATTTCCAGTTTCAATTTGAGATTCTTTTGCTTTGTTGTATACAAATTTTCCAGAGTTTGATAAAAATGTCTGCTTCATTTGTAGCTTTACTAGTTGAAAATGGAAAGTTCCTTCTCTCTGCAAAGAGAACTAGGCGGACTACTTGCACGGAATATGTTATCTCAATGGATGCAGAAAACATCTCAAGATCAAGCAACACTTACATTGGAAAATTAAGGTAAAGCAGAGGAGCTATTCATTTTCTTTTTCCTGTATCTTTCTTGCAGATGTTTCACGAAATACTATTGTAAAATGAAGACATTCTTTACCCCTTATTCTTGTCAAAGAGAAAAGGTTTCTCCCAAGTTAGCTTTGCATCAAATACTAAGAATAAGCATTTCAAAAGGCTTGAAATTAGTGATTACTTTAATTAATGCATTAAAATACATTAGGAATATAAGAAGTTATGTTCAGCCAGAGGGGGGTCTACTTGATACCATAAAATCCCATACTCGCCTTCGACAAACTCTAGTCTCATGTTGTCAGGGATTACACGTACAAGATCCTCTCTCTATTCTATTCAAACTAGTGCAACTTTTCACGAATTCTTCTTTAAGGATGGCTGACGCTGATGTATTCCATACAGGATCCTCTCTCCATTCTATTCAGCCACAGGAAGTCTATTTGAGGATGGCTGATGCTGATGTAGATTAGGCAGAAAGTTATGCTAGCTAAATATACCTGTGGGTATTTATTAAAAGAAAAAAAAGACAGGCAGGAAACTAGATTATCCAGAAAAAAGATGGAACTGAGGAATTTCTTAGAGGGCGTATAAGACAGAAAAAATTAAGTTCCCTTAAAGGAAAAAGGAAAGAAATGTAAATTTAGTGCGTAATCTTACGATAAGTGTAGCATTCTGCTGTAGGTTTGAGTGATACAGCGATGTCTGCTAGACTGCTCTAAATAACGGATCGTGTGTGATTTATGTTTCATCTAACGCAGCTTTGTAGTGCTTATATGGACTTAGTAGAGCCTGAAGTCAATGTTTCTCAAGTATTCATGACTAATGAGAAAGTGTTTTCTGAGTATATAATACCGCTGTTCATTGCAGGTCAAATTTTCTGGGTACAAAATTCGTTATATATGACACACAGCCTCCATACACCTCTGCAAACATCCTGCCTCCAGGACGCACAAGCCGCAGATTCTATTCCAAGAAAGTCTCTCCTAAAGTCCCAACTGGAAGCTACAGCATAGCCCAGATCAAATACGAGCTAAATGTTCTTGGAACACGGGGTCCACGGAAAATGCACTGTGTCATGCACTCGATTCCTGCCTCAGCACTTGATGTGGGTGGCTCAGTGCCTGGCCAACCGGAGCTTCTCCCAAGGTCCCTTGAGGATTCATTCCGAAGCATCTCTTTCTCAAAGTCGCTTGATCATTCTACTGACTTCAGTAGCTCACGGTTTTCTGATATTGTTAGAGCATCATCCAATGCGGAAGATGACAGCAAGGTGAAACCCTTGGTACTAAAGAACAAGTCACCGCGTTGGCATGAACAACTGCAGTGTTGGTGCCTAAATTTTCGAGGACGGGTGACAGTTGCATCTGTAAAGAATTTTCAGTTGATTGCGGCCAACCAACCACCTGCTGGGGGACCGACAACTTCTCGGTCAAGTCAATTAGATCATGACAAAGTCATCCTGCAATTTGGCAAGATAGGGAAAGATATGTTTACTATGGATTACAGGTATCCCCTATCTGCGGTTCAGGCTTTTGCTATATGCTTGAGCAGCTTTGACACCAAATTGGCATGTGAATAGAAGGAACAGTGGTTACATTAGGATGCTAAAAGAAATTCACCGCAATTGACTTTTTTCTGGATACATTATTGTGTACTTTGTTCTCCTTTTCCCCAGTAGAATTAGGGGTTGTCCCAAATCTATCATCATCTTGTATAAAACCTGATTATAATGGTGGCACTGATGCTGTGCATCTTGAAATTTATTTAAAGCCACAAGTGAATGTTGCTTCACATTGGTACTTCGTGTCCAGCATGCCAAGCACTTGTGCTCTGGGCTGTCCAATGACACACTGGCTGGGCATAAGACTCTCTTAGGGGTTCTAGAATCTACTTCTTCATTTACAGTCAATCCTCTTTGTAAGCTTTAGCATACATAATTATTCAAAATCGTGAATTAAATGCATAAATTTAATGGGAACCTCATGTACTTTATTTGCAAAGCCCTTTCCCCATGGGACATGGTTGGTTGGTTTGAGGAGGAATATGAATATAAACAAACAAAGTGCATTTTAGTTTGCCCTCTTATGTTAGGTAGATTATTTTCTTTATTTTTATTTTGTGGTGTAAAAGATTCCTTGGATTAATCGAACAAGGATTCACACATTTGTATACTATAGACCCAGCAAGCACAACAGTACAAGATAATGTAGTAGTAGCAGGAGCAGCTAAAGAGTAGTAGCAGTACTAGTACTTACAGTAGCATCTGTTATTTAGACGCTCACAATTACAAAACAGTGATGGAATGTAGTTGCCCATGTCCCTTCGCATTGTTGGTGTGAATTTAGCAGCAATGCTCAGTTGAACTACAAGCAACCATCAATAATTTTGGGAATTTCATAAGAAGATTTTTATTGATCTAGAAGTGTTACATTCACTGTTGCATTGACCCTATTTATACACAGATAACCGACTTCACTACCACTAAGAGCAGTTACAACTAATAATAGAATTGGAGTTGTACATCGTGTCACAGCTCATCACTTAACCGACCTCTTCCTCTTGTAACATTCTCTGTGTGAATATTTCAATACTCCCCTCAGGCAGGAATGTGGAAAGTATTGAACACCCCTAATCTTGAGATCAAAAACTGATGTTGTGCAGTACCTTAGGCCTTTCGTGAATATATCTGTTAGTTGGGACACGGTGCTTACAAACTCGAGCTGAATAAGACTATCTTTGAGCTTTTTCCTAACAAAATGACAATCTAGCTCAATGTGTTTAGTTCTTTCATTATAGATAGGATTGACTGCGATTTGAATAGCTGCCTTGTTGTCACAATAGATAGGAACTAGAGTGGTCACCTTGATCCCCAACTCAGTGAGAAAACCAGTAATCCACACAGTCTCAGCTACTGCAGCAACCATGCTCCTATATTCAGCTTTTCAGAGCTTCTACTTATAGTGTGCTGCTTTTTTGACTTCCAGGATATCAAACTGTCTCCTAGTTTCACTACATAACCTGTCACAGACCTCCTTGTATTTGGGCAAGTAGCCCAATCAGAGTCACAATACACAGTCACCTGTGTCTTAAATCCTGCAGGAAATAATAATTCAAGCCCTGGGCATCCCTTCACATATCTCAGCACTCTTAAGGCGGCCTCCTTGTGTGATTGCTTTGGCCTTTGCATAAATTGGCTAAAAACTTGCACAACAAAGCAAAGATCAAGTTTACTAATGGTTTGGTAGATCAGCTTCCCCATAAGTTTCTGGTAACTTGTGACATCCTGCAATATTGGATCACTAGTGTTTCCTACTTGTTCATCATACTTAACTGATGGTCAGTTTCTTAGTGGACTCTAAGAGTGTGGGGGTAGGTTAGCACCACTTAGCCCTACTTCTGATAAAACCCCAAGTGAATACTTCACTTGGTTAAGGATGACACCCTTGCTTGATCTCATTACTTCTATACCAAGAAAGTATTTCAAATCACCAAGGTCCTTGATTTTGAAGTGTTTGTGCAGTGTAGATTTTGCTTCGTCAATTAGTTGTGCATCATTTCTTGTGAGCATTAAATCATCCTAATATTCAAGAATAATCATCAGTGTTTTGGTTAGGGTATCAACCAATTTTATGTTCCATTGTCTAGAGGCCTATTTTAGGCCATACAAGGACTTAAGTAACCTGCAAACCCTGTTGTTCTCCCCCTGGTTGTGAAAACCTTGGGGCATAGCCATGTACACTTCCTCAACTAAATCACCTTGCAAAAATGCATTACTAACATCCGTTTGGAAGAGTGGCCAGTTCTGTGATGCTGCAACACTAATGACCATTCTCATTGTGACTATTTTAGCCATGGGTAAGAAGGTGTCATGATAATCCAGTCCTTCGTTCTGTGTGTATCCCTTTGCCACTAGTCTTGCTTTGTACCTATCTACATCTCCATTGACAATGTACATTATTTTATACACTTATTTTGAGCCTATAACTCCCTTCCTGCTGGTAACTTTACCTCCTCTCATGTGTTGTTATCTTTTAGTTCATTGATCTCCTACTACATGGCTTCTATCCATCTCTTGTACTTAGAAGCCTCCTATAGGCTCTGTGGTTCCACAAATACTGAGAAAGCTGCCAGATTTGAGACACATGTAGGAGAAAGTGCAACATAAGAGAGATAATTTGTAATGGGATAAAGAGAATGCCCTGTAAATGTTTTGTTCTTGTTGTTTGGTCATATAATCTTGCATCCAAAGTGGTTGTTTGAGCACCCTTCCAGTTTTTCTTGTGGAATCTTTTGACTCCATTGCAATCAAAGGTTGTTCTGAGAGCATATGAGATGGATCTGTATCCACCTCAATGGGAAGCTCTGCAAAGGTGAGCTCAGGAGTACAAACAGGTGGTAGGAATCTCACTAATGTGAGAATGTTTCAGTGTGCTAATCAAGAGGAGGAAAATTAGTTTCAGATGATAGCATTGGAACTTTGAGAAAATATTATCAGCACCCTCTGTTGTCCACTTTAAGGGAAATATAGTTTCTTGGAAAGTTACTTCTTTTCTAATTAGGAAAGTACCTGAGTCTATATCAAATAATTTGTAGCCTTTTTAAGTATCCATATAGCCTAGGAAAACAGTTTTCGTAGCTCTAGGATCAAATTTTCCTCCTCTAGGCAATACACTGGCAAAATATAAGCACCAAATACTCTTAGATGATCCAAAATTGCAGGTTTCCCATACACCAATTTATAGGGAGACTTTCCATGAAGCACCTTAGATGGTAATTTGTTTATCAAATATATTGTTGTCTTGACACAATCACCCCAAAATCTGTGTGGTACACCACTTTGAAACTTGATAGCTCTAGCCACCTCAAGTATAATTCTATGCTTTCTCTCCGCAACACTATTTTGTTGTGGAGTAAAGGACAACTACTTTGATGGATAATGCCAAGAGATAGAAACAAGTAAGTGCATTGAGTATTGAAAAACTCCTTTATATTATCTGATCTTAGAACCTTGACACAAACATCAAACTGATTGTTTATTCTAAGAAAGAAATCTTTCAACACTATAATCACCTCACATTTAGACTGAATTTATAAGCTCCAAGTGTATCTACAGAAGTCATCTACTATAGTGACAAAATACAACTTTCTATCATAAGTAGGCACCTTGAAAGGCCCCCATACATCTACATGCACTAATTGAAATATACCATCAATCTTAGTAGTACTATCAGGGAAATTGAGCCTACTCTACTTGGCCAGTGGACAAACTGTGCAACATTCTTGTGAGCCTCCACTTATTTTCACTTCTAGAGAGGGTATGTGTTGCATCACAGAGGTTGAAAGATGTCCTAGTCTCAAGTGCCACAGAGTGAAATCCCTTACTTCCTTTTTCAGAATTAGAGGTGCTCCAAAATATCAAGCAATGTGACGGTGACAAAGCACCTGGACTAGATGGTTTTACAATGCAATTCTTTAAGGAACGTTGGAGTATATTGAATGATGATTTGATGCTCACTATCCAGAACTTTCATCAAAATGAAATCTTTGAAAAATCATTCAACTCTAACTTTATAGTATTAATTCCAAAGAAACCAGGAACGGAAGAACTCAGAGATTTCAGGCCAATCAACTTTATAGGAGGAGTGTACAAGATCATCTCTAAACTTCTCAGTGAGAGGATGAAGATTATTATGGGTAAACTGGTTGATGAACATCAGATGGCCTTCATAAAAAGCAGATAAATTCTAGATGCAGCTCTATTGGCCAATGAGTTGGTGGATTCTAGAGTGAGACAGAAGACCCCAGGAATTCTATGCAAATTGGATATCGAGAAGGCTTATGACCATGTCAACTAGTCCTTTCTTCTCAAAGTCCTAACTAACATATGATTTGGCACTAAGTGGATAAACTGGATAAGATTTTGCATATCTAGTATAAAGTTTTCTCTCATCATCAATGACAACATTGAAGGATTTTTCGAATCATAGAGGGGCTTGAGACAGGGTGATCCTATATCACCTTTTATCTTTCTTCTAGCCATGGAGGGTTTAAATCACATAATCAATAAAGCTAAAGCAAATGGATGAAAGGCTTTTGTGCCCAAACAAACAAGGGAAGTGCCATGGAAATCACACACCTACTCTATGCTGACGGCTCACTAGTTTTTTGTGATGCAAATGTAGCTCAGAACAGACATCTAATTCTAACCATCTTTAAAGGCATCTCTAGACTGCATGTTAACTGGAATAATTTAAGTCAAGCAAGCAGCTCACTTATTTTATTCCATTTTCTAAATCTTAATCTCTCTAACTTAACTTAACACTTGGCCACTTTGAACCTTAAGGTGGAACACCACCTTACTATCTCACGTTTAAATACTTTCGTTTTGGTTAACTTGACCGTGTATATGCTGAAATGTTAGGAGGCGTTATAGTATCCTTTAAATCTATTTTAAACCATCATTAATCACTTAATAAACTTGTTCCCTTACCTATACAATAAGGCTACCTCAAGTTCCATATAAATAGAACTAGTATAAGTAGAATACTGTTACAAGAACCAACGATCGTTGGTGGTAATTGTGGTCCCAAGGTTGGCTTTGCTTGGACATCCAACGACCAACTAAGGAACGATCATTTGAGGGTGCAACGAGTCTTCCCTTGGCTCGTCTGATAGAGGCCTGCATGCCATCAAAATCTCATCTCAAGCAATGACCCAACCAACAATCGTTGGTAGATCCAACGACCGTTGGAAGGTTCATCCGTTACGATGCTCAGATTTTCCAGTTACGTTTTTATAAGGGGCACATCAGTCTTTTTTCATTATTTAAACTCCTAAACTAAGTCGTTTAAGCTATCCTAAGGCTGAATAATAAACCTAAACTGCCCCAAATCCCTCATTAACTCATAACTCAGTCGACACTTAGCACATTCAGAGCAACAAACGATTATTTTCTCTCCAAGGCAAGAACTAGGGTTTACCATCTTCAGGCTCAAATTCAAAGATTTTACCAAGGTTTTCACCTCCAGGTATGTGGGATTTCATTAATGGGTATCCTTTCACCGATTGAGTCCCTAAGTGAATTCAATTCTTCAGTTAATTCGTTCTACAGAGCTTAGGATTTTCATGAAAAGTATGGGTTCCTTAGTATTTCAGTTCCCCATCAAGAATAATTCATGAATACATGTTCCCATGAAAATTTAATACCTTTACATGTTTATATTTTTTGAACCCTTAGTATATAGTTAATTCATAATTTTGGACTTGTGTTGTATAAATTCGTATTCCAGATTATAGAAACTATCATGAGTAGTTGCATTCTTCAGAGATGGGGGGTTATGAACAACCAATGACCTAGTTTCTCATGCATTAATGGTTGAATGTTTAGTCTGTCAGTTTCCCATGTTTTAGGATGCTTTCAGATAAAGTGTCTACTATCTCAGTCTTAGATATCAGTACTATGAGCTTGTCAGTTATTCAGTATAACTCAGTTGGGAGTAGTACTTAGCACCGAGTGGACACAGGAATGATGGCTCACCCGTTAGTCAGGCTGAGACCTTCAATAGAAGCCCCTAAGTCTGAGAACTACAGCGCCACCGTAGGCTCTAAAGGGTCACCCGCCAGATCAGGTTTGATACCTTAGTTTTTTTGGACAACAATTTTGTGGATCTACGTCAGTCAGTGTTTGTACCCTTGACAAGGTACAGAGCACCCTTCCAGCTGGGGTAACAGTTGGTCCTCGTTTAGCTCAGATGAGGTACTCATTTATTGTATGACCTTGTATTCAGTTTATTCAGCATATTATTGTTCAGTTACATGTTTATATACTTGGTCTTTGAATCAGTTTACATTCCTCAGTTCTATGTTCAGTTTATCCTCTCATGTTCAGCATATATAGTGTAGTGCATATCTTACATGCTCAGTACATTCAAAGTACTGACTGCATACTTTCTTTTGCATTATTATTGTATTATAATATAGGTTCAGACATTCAGCATCCATCTCGCGGTTAGTACGATCCCACATCACCTCAGCAGTAGAGTTTGGTGAGTCCTCATCATTCGAGAACTAGTTTTCAGTAGCTTTATTTTATTATTATTTCAGTTTCAGATAGTTTGAGTTAGCTAGGGGCTTGTACCAACAACTCATCTTAGTAGAGGCTTTCAGACAGATAGATTAATGTTTTTAGCTTTATGGTTTTTGCTAGATGTTTTCCGTATTATAGATGTTTTCCGTATTAACTCAGTATTGGATTTCATTTGATTATCTTTATATTATTCAGATTTTCAGCTTCCGCTCAGTATTATTCAGTTGTTATAATATCTTTAGTGTCATGCCAGGCCATGAGTTAGTTTTGAGTCACTTGTGGCTCTAAGCACCGTGTTACGACTAAGGGCTAGTCTCGGGTCATGACAGAGGTTTCTCAGAATCACCATGAATAGGGCAATCCTCTAAAGAAGGGAAAGGATTGGTAGATATATCACAGATTTGAGAGGAGTCACAAAAAAATAAGGAGAGGGTGAAGAAAAAATGATGTATACTCGACGAACTCCAATAAGGAAATCATAAAAATGGAGTTGTAAAAAAGGATCGAGATGATTGAGAAATGACAAAGAAGAAGGTTAGCGAAGAAGATTTTGAATTATGAAATAAACAAAAAAGAGTACATAAGTGTTTCGGAGAAGGTAAGACCTTCAAATGCTTGACGAGGGGCGCATTTCTTTTTCATTTGGGTCAAAATATATGTTTTATGGTTGGGCGAATCAAGAGGTAACACGTAGTAGCCAAAATCCAATCAGGTTCGAATCAGTAAGACTAATACCAGCAATAACATTATAATGTACCCGATAGGACCGTTCGCATACATTAGCAATACAAAATAACAATAAAGAACCACCTAAGTCTGGAATGGAGGGAACGAGAGTGCATCAATGACCGGTCAAGATAAGCTTGATCCGCAATCGTGCCTGAAGAATCATGATTTGCCATTAAAAGTGAAAATACCTTGAAAACATACTTTGTCTCTGACACCAAAGTATTATAATGAAATCATGACACATTATGATCCTTAATCTTTAATGATTTTGCATCTCTAATTCTTTACTATTTATTCTCTTATTTCATGGAAAATTAGATGGAAAGTTACCTTTTATTGGAGGAATTCTGATGGGTTTGTGTGAACCCATCACACTAGAGGGAGATGGGGAAGAAAGGAGGAGATGGAGAGACTCCAAAGATGCAGTTTTTGGTGGAGCTCTTCAATTAAATATTTATGGAAAATATTTGTACTTTAGATACTCCCTCCATCCTAATTTACGTGGAAACTTTCGGATTTCGAAATTCAAATAAGTTTATTTTTGACCATAACTTTTTTGTATATCTCTTAAATGTTTTAAAATGTCAATAACTGTGACTTATAGTACGTTTTACGTAGTTTCCAAATATAGAAGTTTTATTTCATTTTTTAAAAAGATTTCATGCCCAAATTCACAATCAAACTTAAACTATTTGACTCTCGAAAAATGAAAAGTGTCACATAAATTGAGACAGAGGGAGTACTACAATATTTTATCTCATATAAAGTGTTCATTTGTATCTTAATCTTTTCATATTTTATAACGTTTGACCTAATTATTATTTTAATATTTTCTCAAATAATTTGTTGATAAAATGTTTAATAACTTGTTTATTTAAATTGTATATGTAATAATTAAATTATAAATAATTATGTACATTTAGATGTTAAAAAATAAATAGTCTTAATCATTAAGTGTTCAGATCTAAAGACAATTCTTAATGATTCAGATGTGTATCTAGATGTATTAATTAATGTTGATAAAAACAAAGGAAAAAGACATTAAAATCACCCAAAACTATACCCGAGAAGTCGCAGACACACTTAAACTATTATGGCGACCTAATACACCTATACTACTTAAAAGTGAATTTAATTCCACTCCGTGACATACAAAATCAGTTGCGCAATGCAACGTGACTTTCACGCGCCTGCCATGTCATTACTGGCTTCCACATGTATTTTTTTTTCACTTTTTTTCATTTTTTTACCTTTAATTTCACCTCTCTTTCTCTCTGTAAATGAAAACTCCATTGTTACTCCATATGTTCTTCTCCATTCACCATCTTCATGTTCTGCTTATAGAAGAAGGTAACACATTTACAAGTCTCCAACTTCTCCCATTTCTTCAATTGGTCAATTTGTCACACAAACACCATTAATTTCACCATAAACCTCCAAAACTACCACATTACAATTAGTCGCACTATTACCATCAAATCCGCCACCACCAAAAATCACAACAACACGATTTGATTTCACCACCCTCCACCATATCTTCCTTCACTAAAAATCATAGCGTCACCTTCAATTTTACCACCATTCACATGACTCACAATCAAAAATCAAAATATCACCACAATCAATACAATATTGTAATAAATTTTGTTGATTAGAACAATATTGCAAAGTTAATTATCAATGCTTATTTAAAAGGAGGTTTAATTTTGATTGTTAATCTCATCAACAACAATATATCTAGTGTATTTCCACCAGGTGGGGTCTGGAGATTGTTAATCTCATGAGTTTGGAATAAAAGCCGGCAAAATCATGTGGTAAGCCAAAAAGGATTTCAGTTTTTGTAGTTGGGAGTTCTATGGCAGACAAAATAACGTGATGCTCAACTCAATGTGTCTGCAATTGAAAGCGATCAATTCTGAATGTCTTATCGGAAATTTTTTTCGACCGGCGAACTTTACTTTTTTTTGGAATATCTTCGTCAGATCTTAGCCGGTGGATTTTAGCCTTCAACCTTCAAGTTTGTTCATAGAGCAATCTATCCCTCTCTGTCCACTCTTAAAAAAAAAAAGCTATGCTAGTACAATTTATTAAAATAACGTGAAGAAAAAGGAGTAGGAGGGTTAAAGATAGATTAAAAAAAGGGGAAGGAAAACACGTTTCTAGTTTTTTTTTTGCTGTAATTAGACTGAAACGTGCCTATTTTTATTTTATGTTCAATTTTTTGCCATATCAACTTTAAGGGTGTTATTAAATTTACTTTTAAATAATATAACTAAGTATTAGGTCATGATAATAGTTTAGGTATATGTATGACTTTTCAAATATAGTTTAAAGTGGATTTGATTTCTTTTCCTAAAAAGAAATGCAGTCTAAGTCGCCAATTATGAATAAACTGAGAGTTATGGTTAGCTAATTGCAGCCAGATCTGGTGCACCGCTCCACACGCTTTAGAGGCGCGTAAGAACCAAAATCTTCACCGGTAACCGATTTAAAATTTCCGATATCCTCTCTCTCTCTGTGTGTGTGACACTCAACCTCCACCAAACTCTCGCTGATCTGTTCTCCATCCTCTCGCCTGGCTTTGCGGCTTCATCCATGGCGTGCATTTCAGTTCAGTGCTTAATCACTTCACTGCAATTAGTGGCAATACTATTATCAGTGGAATCCTCAATTCACATCTATGACAGAGATCCCTTCAGAGAAGTCGGAAATGCTTACCTTGTCTCCGGTGGAAGTGAAGGCGTCGCCTCCTCCCGCTTCATTCCTCCGCCGCGTCGCGCATTTCACTCTACCGCCCGTGATGGCCTCTCTTATATCAGGTAAACTCCTCAATTAACCTATGTATGTATTCAAGAGTTGGTATCACAACCTTAGGAATCAAAGTCAAAATCCAGTTGAAACATTGTTTCCATCTTTCTGGTTGGAGGTAGCCAGTAACACTAGATTAAGAAGAATATTGCACTACTTTAACTCCTGGATCCACCTAAAACCTTAACAATATGTGTATGTATATTAAGAGGAATATTGGACAACTTCAAATCTTGGATCTAGCTGGTTCATTCATAATTGCTAATGTATATATGTTTTGTACACTGTAACCAGGTTGAGACATTGTTGTAAACATATATATGTTAGATCCACCTTTGGTAGCTGTTTGAAACGTAATTGCAGGTTTACGCGTGTGTATGATAGATTACCCACAAGTATTACTGAAAGATGGTCAGATCTAAATTGATATTTGGGCCAACTTTTAATTAAATTTCCTGAAGATCTATTATGATGTTTGAGCAATTTAAGGAACAATACAAACAATACTGAAATATGGATTTTTGAGTTGTCAAGCTCAAGGCACAATTTTGCAGACACAAAACTCCATGATTGAAGAAGCTAATCATATACAGTAAGATTAAATCTTTTTGTTGGTTTAGGCTGACTTTAAAGGTTGGATTTCACTATGTCTAAACTGTTTCTAAGATTTAGATAGCAGGAAACAGGTGGAGCAGTAACTTACTGCTGCTAAGAGATACCATATCAAACATGTTGGTGCCAAGGTTTTCTTCTGTTGAATGGGAAGTTGGGAGGTTGACTCAAGATTAAATTTATTCAAAAGAGTTTGAGCAAATTCAATACTCCCTCGGTCCCAAAAAGAATGATATAGAATGGAATATCATAGTCCCCAAAAAATGTATGAGAACACATCACATTTTCTTTGTGAATTTGGACATTAATTCCTATTTCTTTTATAAAAAAGAATCTCTACATAAAGTACTAGAATTCACATATTCCTATAGGTACAATTTCTAGAGTTTTTAAAGTATTCCCGTCAAATATGAAATTGTTCGACTCCTAAGTAGTAGTGGTGTCATTATGTTACTCCCGGCTTCTTGAATTCTATTTAGAATCGTCCGTGTATGTATTAAGACACCGTAATTGAGTTTCTTTTGCTTTAATTTAAGTGTGAAATTGACTTGGAATGATTTATATATGTTTTGGGGGTTGAAGAGGATTAAATCGCACCCGGAACATGAATTTTGCACTGCCGCAAAGCCCCGGGTGGCGCCCTAGGCACCGCAGCAGTACAAGGGAAGGGGATGGAGCAACAAGCCATGGGCTACTGTCCAAATGGCTTGTTGTGTCCAGGTGCGCCCTGGGCCACGCGGCAAGCCAGATGGGCGTGCCAAGCTCCTTCAAAGGAAAATTTGTTCAGGTTTTTTATATTACCCATACACAATTAAATGCCTTCTTCCCATCAGTTTTACATGACTTTCCCTCATCTTACACCCCTCTTCTTCCTCTCAAACACAAACTTAAGAAATTCAAGAGAATTGACTTAAGAATCAAGTCTAGTTCTTCCTTTCCGATCACAAGTTCGTCTAGCGTATTGAGGTATGTAAGGCTTCTCTGCTTCGTAAATTCCTTCAATTGTAATCTCTTTATGTTCGGTAAACTCCTTTCTGGATGAACTAGTGTTAGAATTAAAATCCTTGTAAACTCATTAATTCCTCAAATTCTTGAATCTATCCTCATGGAAACTTCTTGTTCTTAACCTATTCACACGAATTACCCTAGATCGTGCAAGTCTATGATTCTTTTCATTAACTTAAGTTAACATATGAAATTTTACGAATATAAGTGATCCATAACCCTTAATGAATTAAAAACTCTCTTTTTGGTGACGATATAAAGTTTGTGAATTTCAATTGTGACTTGGTTTTGAAAACCCTAAAGTATGAATTTTTCCTTTTTCACAATGGCCTATTTCTATTGTTTCAAGTCATACGTTTTAACTCATCTTTCTTGAATCCTATATTTAGATACAACAGAAACTCCATGGAAATGAAGTTACTCTCCGAAACTTGATTCTTATTTCACATCTATGGGTCTTGTTTAAAACTTATTGAACTCATCTTGCAATTTTGAAGTCTTCATGAGAATTTAATTGGAAGTGTTTGAAATATTGTTTTTATGAAAGTTTACGACTTCCTTACATGCTTGACATTCGATTGTGAATGAAAGTGTTATTTCTTTAAAAATTCCCGAACTAGTACCTGATTCGGTATTTTCATTATGTTTTATGATTTAGAGCGTAAGGGCTCACAAACAATATGTTTCATGATATGAATTTGAGCCAATGGCTCCACGACATGATTTTAAACAATTTTACAAGTATACATATGAGCATATATATTTATATGTTTTGGAAGGACTATTTAGCACCGAGATAGGTATTGGGTTGATAGGGACCCACTACCCGAAACTGCATTTGCCATCATAGGTTATGGAACGTTCCGCAAGTCGGACGACTCCTTCATGTTACCCAAAATGAGTTTATTATGGATCCTTATTTCATGTTCGTCCTGCTACCCCAGCAAGGTGTTGGACAACTCTGCCAACGTTGATGCATGACGTTGGGCATCAGGAGCTCACATGGTGTATGTCGGTTATAAGAAACTCCCCGAATAGAAAACTTTGTATTTTTCGTAGTTATGCATTGTTTATGACCTTTTTCATATGTTCTAAGTATGATGACATTTTAGACAGTCAACTTTAGTTCATGATTCAGTTTTATGATTATTTAGCACCTTTTATGGTTTCAACAGTGCAAAGTTCCTGGTTCAAATGTCCTGTTTTACTCTATCAATTATTAAAGATTTTACAAGATTATTATATCACATCTCGACTCTTGATTTCCTTTATTTAGTTACTTGATATCTTATTCATGCTCCGTCTCTATCAGCTACTATTATTGTTTCATTTCGCTATTTTACATACCAATACATTCAGAGTATTGATGCCTTTGGCCTACATCGTTTCATGATGTAGCTTCGGGTATTCAGGTGCGTGATCAGAATCTTAATTAGACTTCATCTCTTCAGCTATTGGTGAGTCCTCCGTCTTCCCGGAAGGCACAATCTGTTAGCATGTTGGACAACTCACAGATCTTGGATTAATGGATGAATTAATAGAGAATATTGTATATATTTATGTAATAATATAATGTTGTATATAAGTGTGTAATTCTATAGATTTGATATTGTAATCAAAGAGAATAAATAGTGTGATAGGATAGCAGATATGGAGGGATAGAATAGCTGATTTAGAGGGATAGAAAAGCGGATCTTTAGGGATGTAAATCTGTATTCTTTCTATTTAATGGCAAGGCTCTCAATTTGAGAGACATTCAGAAAAATTGATGTGGTATCAGAGCCTTCTTTTCAGTGCTTTGATTCTTAGTGTCTTTCATTTGTTCCTTTCAGAATTTTTTTTTGAAAGTTTTGGTTTGGCTTACTGTTAGTCAACAGTTAGTCCTAAGGATCTTGGGATTTTAGTCTTGGTTATTCTGGATTTTTTTGTGTTTCTATCTTCCTTAGCTAGTCAAGTACATGGCGTCACATCAGTTTGAGTCCTTTCATGTTCGTTTCACTGGAAAAAATTATTCTGCCTGGGAATTTCAATTCCAACTATTTGTCATCGGAAAAGAATTATGGGGACATATAGATGGAAGCAATCCTGCTCCTACTGATCCTACAAAGCTCGGTGAATGGAAGGTTAAAGATGCTCGGGTGATGACATGGATCTTAGGGTCAATTGACCCTCTTATTGTTCTTAATCTCATGCCATACAAGACAGCAAAGGCCATGTGGGATTATTTACAAAAGGTTTACAACCAAGACCACAGCGCAAGACGCTTTCAGTTAGAGCATGAAATAGCTCTTTACTCTTAAGGAGGTCTCTCTGTTCAAGATTATTTCTCTGGATTTCAGAACTTATGGGCTGAATTCACCGATATCATTTATGCTAAAATACCTTCCGAATCTCTTTCTATCATTTAAGGAGTTCATGAGCAAAGCAAGCGAGATCAATTTTTGATGAAATTGCGATCTGATTTTGAAAGTGTTCGTTCCAACTTGATGAACCGTGATCCATCTCCCTCGTTGGATGTTTGTTTTAGGGAATTACTTCGTGAAGAGCAACGTCTCTTCACACAAAATGCTTTCCATCAGGAAAATGCTGCCCCTGTTGCATTTGCAGCTCAAGGGAAAGGAAAGGGCAGGGATATGGCTAAAACTCAATGCTACAGTTGCAAGGAATATGGTCATATTGCTAGCAATTGTGGCAAGAAGTTCTGTAATTATTGCAAACAACAAGGACACATTATCAAAGAGTGTCCCACACGTCCTCAAAACCGTAGGGCAAATGCTTTTCAAGTTGTGATAAGTGGTTCCACTACAGATAACTCATCTTCAACAAGACAAGTTCTTGCTCCTGAAATGGCACAACAAATGATCGTGTCAGCATTTTCAGCTTTGGGGCTGCAAGGTAATGATGTAATATCTAAATTTTGGCTTGTTGATTCTGGCGCTTCCAATCATATGACCAATTCAACTAATATACTCAAGAACATTCGCGAGTATAATGGTCCAACACAAATTCAGGTTGCCAATGGTAGTAATTTACCCATTACCAAGGTTGGAGATATTACTGATACATTCAAGAATGTTTTTGTATCACCAAAGCTCACAGCTAGTCTTATTTCAGTTGGCCAATTGGTAGATAACAATTGTGATGTGAATTTTTCTCGTAATGGTTGCCTTGTGCAGGATTAGGTGTCGGGGACGATAATCGCGAAGGGGCTTAAAGTTGGAAGATTGTTCCCTATACACTTTTCTAGTCCTCGTGTTCTAACTTTTGCTTGTACTTCTACCACTAGTAAGACTGAGGTTTGACATAAGCGTCTAGGACATCCGAATTCTATTGTGTTGTCTCATTTGTCCAATTCTGGTTTATTGGGAAATAAAAATAATTTTTAGCTGCTTTCTTTGATTGTTCTACTTGTAAATTAGGCAAAAGTAAAACTCTTCCTTTTCCTAATTTTGGTAGTCGTGCTGAAAAGTGTTTTGATGTCATTCATAGTGATGTTTGGGGCATTTCACCAGTTATTTCTCATGCCCATTTCAAGTATTTTGTGACATTTATAGATGATTATAGTCGGTTTACATGGGTGTATTTTCTCCGTTTCAAATCTGAGGTATTTTCCATATTCAAGAAATTTTTGGCTTACATTGAGACTCAATTTTCTACCTGCATTAAAATATTAAGATCTGATTCTGGTGGAGAATATATGTCTCATGAATTCAATAATTTCTTGCTTGAGAAAGGAATTGTCTCACAGCGCTCTAGCCCATATACGCCACAACAAAATGGGGCTGCTGAGCGTAAAAATCGTCATCTTTTAGATGTCACTCGTACTTTATTGATTGAGTCCTCTGTTCCTTCTAAATATTGGGTTGAAGCTTTGTCTACTGCTGTCTATTTAATTAATAGACTGCCATCTAAAGTGTTAAATCTTGAGTCTCCATATTATCGTCTTTATCACAAAAATCCTAGCTATGATAATTTTCATATATTTGGTTGCGTTTGTTTTGTGCATCTGCCTCCTTTTCAGCGTAATAAACTTTCTGTTCAATCTACTAAATGTGCTTTTATGGGTTATAGTACGTCACAAAAAAGTTTTATTTGCTATGATCCATGTTCTAACAAATTTCGTGTTTCTAGAAATGTTGTTTTCTTTGAGAATCAGTATTTCTTTCCTACTCATGTTGAGTCATCTCCTGCTTCTCTGATTCTACCTACTTTTGATGATTTGTCGTCTTCTTCTAAGAGGTTCAAACCTGGATTTGTGTATGAACGACGTCGGCCAACTTTACCCCCTCCTGAAATTGATCCGCCACCTGAGACTGCTCCATAACTAGAATCTGAGAATTCTTCAAGGTCTGCTCCTCTTGAGCCCACTCGGCGTTCTACCAGAGTATCTCGTCCTCCTAATAAGTATGGCTTTTCTTCTACTTTATCCACCATTTCTGTTCCAAATTGTAACTCACAAGCTTCCAAGTATGAATGTTGGCAGACAGCAATGGAGGAAGAACTTTTGGCTCTTAAAGAAAACAACACATGGGATATTGTTTCATTTCCTTCAAATGTCCGCCCAATTGGATGTAGATGGGTCTATTCAATTAAACTTCATTCTGATGGAACTCTTGATCGGTACAAAGCTCGGTTGGTTGTTCTTGGTAACAGACAGGAGTATGGTGTGGACTATGAGGAGACTTTTGCACCAGTAGCAAAAATGACTACGGTGCGCACTATTATTGCCATTGCTGCTTCACTAAACTGGCCTCTTCATCAAATGGATGTCAAAAATGCTTTTCTTCATGGTGATCTTAAGGAAGATATTTATATGAAACCTCCACCTGGTTTGTTCTCGTCACCTACATTAGATGTATGCAAGTTGAAGCGGTGTTTGTATGGATTAAAACAAGCTCCCAGAGCTTGGTTTGACAAATTTCGATCTACTTTGCCACAATTCTCTTTTGAGTAGAGCAAATATGACTCATCTTTGTTTCTTCGAAAAACATCTACAGGTTGTGTTCTTCTTTTGGTATATGTAGATGACATTATTATCACAGGAACCGATTATTCACTAATCACTAGCCTTCAGCAGCAGCTTAAGGATTCATTTCATATGAAAGATCTTGGTACTCTTATATATTTCTTGGGATTGGAAGTTCGTCATGATTCTTCAGGTGTGTTTCTAAACCAACACAAATATACTGAGGATCTGATTTCTTTGGCTGGCCTTCAAGATTCCTCCTCCGTAGATACTCCATTAGAATTGAATGTTAAGTATCGTCGTGAGGAAGGCGATCTTCTTCCTGATCCAACTGCATATCGGCAATTAGTTGGAAGCTTAAATTACCTTACTATTACTCGGCCTGATATCTCTTTTGCAGTTCAACAAGTTAGTCAATTTATGCAAACTCCCCGCCATCTTCATTTGGTGGCTGTCCGTCGCATCATTCGATATCTCCTAGGAATAGCTAATCGTGGATTATTCTTTCCTAGTGGTTCTCCTATTCGTCTTAATGCTTTTAGTGATTCTGATTGGGCGGGATGTTTTGATACTCGTCGTTCGGTCACTGGTTGGTGCATGTTTCTTGGAGAGTCCTTGATATCTTGGAAGAGTAAGAAGCAAGACCGTGTGTCTAAATCTTCAACTGAGGCTGAATATCGAGCCATGTCTACTGCTTGCTCCGAGGTTGTGTGGCTTCGTGGATTACTTTTTGAGATTGGATTTCCACAATCTAATCCTACTCCTCTCCATGCTGACAATACAAGTGCTATTCAGATTGCTACTAATCCGGTTTATCATGAGCGGACCAAGCACATCGAAGTAGATTGTCATTATATACGAGAAGCTGTAGATAAAAGAGTCATTACTCTTCCACACGTGTCTAGTGATCTTCAAATAGCTGATGCATTTACAAAATCCATGGCCCGAAGACGACATCAGTTTCTAGTAAGCAAATTGATGCTTCTTGATCCACCGGCATCAATTTGAGGGGGGATGTTAGCATGTTGGACAACTCACAGATCTTGGATTAATGGATGAATTAATAGAGAATATTGTATATATTTATGTAATAATATAATGTTGTATATAAGTGTGTAATTCTATAGATTTGATATTGTAATCAAAGAGAATAAATAGTGTGGTAGGATAGCAGATATGGAGGGATAGAATAGCTGATTTAGAGGGATAGAAAAGCGGATCTTTAGGGATGTAAATCTGTATTCTTTCTATTTAATGGCAAGGCTCTCAATTTGAGAGACATTCAGAAAAATTGATACAATCTAGTATTTATGTTGGTTTAGTTGTTTTGTTTGAGGTATGTTGGGGCCTTGTCCCAATGGTCATTATTCACTTCTTTAGAGACTTCGTAGACAGATATAGTAGTCAAATTCAGATTTTGTTTAGTCTTTGGATTTCCAAATTTTCTTGATTTATAAAAATGGATTTTCGTATTATGTCTTGATGATTTATACGCCCTTTGCCTTCTATAGTTGTATGCTCATGATGTTAGCCAGAAGGTTCTCTCGGACCAGTGATGGACTCGGGTGCCTGTTATGTACAGGATATAGGCTCGGGTCGTCACATATTATAAAGGGGACAGGGAGTCAGTGTTGTGAAAAGCGCTCGTTTCTCGCTTTAAGCGACGAAGCGAAGCGTAGGCGTAGCTCTCTATTGCCTTGAAGCGACGCAGCGAGAAAAAGCTTGTGCTTCAGGCCCAGAAGCGAGAAGTGACGCTTTGGGAAAAGCTAGCTTTTTCTCACTATCTAGGTTTTTTCTTCTTTGTTTTTTAGGTTTTTTTGGTTTATTCTAACTAAAACACTTATTGCGACTGTCATAACATTTCTCGCCTGTGGAACTGCTGCGACTCAAGGTACACTTCTTCTTCTTGTTCTTCTTTTTTTGTCTTCTTCTTCTCTCTTTTCTCTGATGCGACTCAAGTTACGACTTTGTTTTTCTTCTTTTTTTTCTCTTCTTCTTCTTCTGATGAAATACTTTTTTTTTTTCTGATCTGTATAAGGCTGAAATATTCCATTTTTTCCTTCCCTTTGTTTGTTTTTAATGTTTTTTTGCTGTCTGTGTTTTGTATAAGTGTATATCAGTCTATGTTTTCACTATTTTGTTAATTGCAATGGGTAGTAACACAAAAATAAAATGTGTTTTTTGTGATATGATATACAATGGTGGAATATTTTGTTATAAGAAACATCTTATTGGTGGTTATAAAGATGATATGACTATCTATTATTTACTTTTTAATTTAAGAATGAGAAAATGGTCTAAAAACCCCCCAACCTATACCTAAATCCCAACTACACACTCGAACTTTACGGGGGTTCTATTACCCCTCTAAACCTTTTATTTTCGATATTTTGTGACCCTTAAACACTGTCTTTTTTCATTAACCAAATATATACACATGTTTGTACACACGCGCTGGACCCACTCCCTTCACTTTTATTTCCCTATTATTTCTGATCCAAGTGACCCCACTTTCTTTACTTTTTTCTTTTAATTTGGCTAAAATTCCTAATTCCAAACTTAACCAACAATATGTCTATTCTTTAATTGGATATCAACTTTTCTTCTTCATCTCCAATATCCTTGGCAAGTAATTCTTATACCCAGAAATCATTTCTTCTTACTCTCACTTTTTTCCATTTCAAAAACCAACTTTTTAAAGAATTCTTTTCGTGTAGCTCATTCTACTTTCAGAAGAACCTATAGTTATGATGACCCAAGAATGGGTCTTTGAGTAAAAAATTGGGTCTTAACATTTCGCATTTTAAAAATCTTTAGGGGTGAGATATAGTGGTGGAGGAAAAAAGTGTTTCTATTATTCTTCTTGCTAGAGGGAAGGGGAAAAGAATGGATGTAAGTACTCTGCAACTCTATATTTATGAGTTGAAGAGGAAAATAACTTATGGGCATTGACATGGAGAAATTTCGACCGCGATAGTTAGATCTTGGTACCTTGTGATTCTATATTTATTAGCGAGGAGAAGAAATTTCGAATCCTATATTTGAAATCGGAGAAAATTGGAGAAGATTATGAACCCTAAAGCTTCAATTTTAAAATGGAGGTTATTGCTGGAAGCTTTGAAATGAAATACAACTGAACTCAAACTTCAAGCTTTGAAAATGGCAGAAAAAAGGAAGAAGATGGAAGATTTAATGGCTAAGAAATGGGAAAAAGTTGTTTTAAAAAAATGTAAAAAGATTTGGACTTGCACGTGGATTAAAAAAAATGCAGATTTATGTGTTTTAGATAAGTCCTACGCGCCTAAGGGGGGTGTATACACCTTCTTGGACAGGTCAACATTTAAGGATTACAAAATATCAAAAATAAAATGTTTAGGAGGGTAATAGGACTCCCGTGAAGTTCGAGTGTATAGTTGGGATAGGTTCGGGGGGTAATAGGACTCCCGTGAAGTTCGAGTGTGTAGTTGGGATTTCAGGTATAGGTTGGAGGGGTTTTAGACCATTTTCTCTTTAAGAATTTAAAGATTATGTCATCTATTGAGTTCTTGGCTATTTATCTTATGCATATTAAATATTTTTAATTCTGTACTAAATATTGCTTTAATGGAAAAAACCGTGAGGTTCGCTTCACACTTCTCGCTTCGGTGAAGCGAGCCCTCATTGCTTTTTTTTGCCTCGTCGGAAATAGCCTCTCTACTTCATCTGAGGTAGTGGTATGGACTGCGTACACTTTACCCTCCCTAGACCCCACCTGGTGGGAATACACTGGGTATGTTGTTGTTGTTGTTGCTTTTCAAAACACGGGAGGGAGTATCTTATTTTAGAGTTGACTATGGGCTAGTTATTGAAGTTGTTTGACTGGTTTGATTGGTGTGGTATAGTTGATAGTGTACAATAACAACAACAACATACCTAGTATATTCCCACAAAGTGGGTCTAGGGAGGGTAAAATGTACGCAGTTCATACCATTATCGCAGAGGTGAGGTATCTGAGGTAGAGAGACTGTGTCCAATAGACCCTGGCTCAAGACAATAACAATCTAGAAAAAGACATAATATAAGAACATGAAATAATAGATAGTAACAAAACAACAGATAATAACATAAATAAGACTACCTCAAAGTAATACTACACTCGAACTATCCGAAACAACAAACATCACTAGAACTCTAAGACCAAGACACTACAAGCAAAGCACTACGACTACTTGCTCGGATAACAAAACAAAACACACCTACCTATTAGCAGGGACGCGCTCCTACCTAATAACCATCTATCTTAATTCGCGTTCTCCATACATTTTTATCTAGGGTCATGTTCTCGGTAAGCTGTAACTGCTCCATGTCATGTCTAATCACCTTCCTCCAATATTTCTTTGCTCTACCTCGACCTCGCTTGAATTCATCTATAGCCAACCTCATACCTAGGCACTGAGGTATCCAGGCACCTCCTCATCACATGCCCGAACCATCGCAACCTTGCTTCCCGCATCTTGTCTTCCATCGAAGCCACTCCCACCTTGTCTCAGATGACCTCATTTCTAATCTTATCTCTCCTAGTTAACCCACACATCCATCGCAACATACTCATCTCCTCCACCTTCATTTTTTGGATGTGAGAGTTCTTGACTGACCAACATTCTACCCCATACTACATAGCTGGTCTAACCGCCACTCTGTAGAACTTGCCTTTAAGTTTAGGATATATCTTCTTATCACACATAACTCCAAAAGCGAGCCTCCATTTCAGCCACACGACACTAATACGGTGAGTGACATCCTCGTTAATCTCTCCATTTTCACGGATCATCGACCCAAGATACTTGAAACTATCTATCTTCTGAATGACCTGCGTATCAAGATTCACGACCACGTCAGCCTCATGCGTCTCTTCACTGAACTTGCACTCTAAATATTCTATCTTGGTCCTGCTCAACCTAAACCCTTTAGACTCTAGGGTCTGTCTCCAAATCTCCTACTTAGCATTAACTCGTCCGCGGGTCTCGTCAATCAGAACTACATCATCCGCAAGTAACATACACCATGACACTTTGCCTTGAATTTTCCGCACCAATACATCCATCACCAAGGCAAACAAAAACATGCTAAGAGTCGATCCCTGATGCAACCCCATCAGTATGGGAAAGTGCTCCGAGTCTCCTTCCACAGTTCTTACGCGAGTCTTAGTTCCATCGTACATCTCCTTTATCGACCTACTGTATGCCACAGGAACACCTCTAGCCTCCCAACACCTCTAGAGAACCTCCCTTGGACTCTGTCGTAAGCCTTCTCTGAATCGATGAACACTATGTGTAAGCCCTTCTTCCTCTCCCTATACTGCTCCAGCAGTCTCCTTACGAGATGAATGGCTTTTGTAGTCAAACGACTTATCATGAATCCGAACTGATTCTCTAAAATTGTCACACTCCTCCTCAACCTCAACTCCACCACCCTTTTTCAAACCTTCATAGTGTGACTTAACAACTTGATACCCTTGTAGCTGTTGCAATGTTGAATGTCATCTTTGTTCTTATACAATGGAATCATTGTATTCCACCTCCAACCTTCGGGCATCTTCGTGGTCCTGAAGATGACATTAAACACTCAGTCAACCACTCCATACTTGCCCTGCCTGTGTTCTTCTAAAAATCCACCGGAATCTCATCTGGACCAGTCGCTCTATCTATATGCATCCTACGAATAGCACCTTTAACCTCCGCAACCTTTATACGCCTATAATAACCATAAACGCGACACATTTCTAAGTGCTCCAAGTCCCCCATCACAATGTCTTTGTCCCCTACTTCTTTCAAGAGTTTATGGAAGTATGACTACCATCTCCTCCTAATGAGTATCTCCTCCACCAATACTCTGCCGTCCTCACTCATGATGCACTTCACTTGGTCAAGGTCACGGGCCCTCCGCTCCCTAGCCTTGGCTAGCCTATATAATTCTTATCCCCGCTTTTATCCTCTAATTCTACATACAATCTTTCGAACATTGTTGTTTTAGCCGCCGTATCCGCTAACTTAGCCTCTTTCCTAGCCATCTTATACTCCTCCCTATTCTTCCGCTTCTCCTCCTCGGTCGTACTTTCCACCAACTTCTTGTAAGTGCCCTTCTTTGCCTCCACCTTCCCCTGCACTTCTCCATTCCACCACCAGTTTCCTCTACGCCCGCTAGATCGACCTCTCAAGACACCCAACACCTCTTTAGTTTTTTCTATTGCAACTGGCAGTCTTGTATCACATACTGTTCGTATCTTCATTACTCCCCCAGACCCTCATAACCATCAACTTCTCCCCA
This sequence comes from Capsicum rhomboideum, assembly GCA_031232105.1. NCBI lineage: Eukaryota > Viridiplantae > Streptophyta > Magnoliopsida > Solanales > Solanaceae > Capsicum > Capsicum rhomboideum. The sequence continues at coordinate 34,687,716 of CP124710.1, read as the reverse complement.
TCTCCAGGGCACTAGCCATAATCAAGCTACCCCATTGATCCTAGGTCGATTATCCACGACCCTCTTCTTCCTCTTCTCCTTGATCTCCAAATCCATCATCATAAGCCTATGTTGGGTCGAAAGATTCTCACTTGGAATCAGTGTTATCAAAAGCGAAAAGCGCAAAAAAGCTCAAAGGTCTGTTGGGGCTTAAAGCGCGAAGCGCAAATAAAAGCGTGGGCTTTAATGACAAAAGGCTCAAAGGGAGAAAAAGTACAAATATTTATGTTTAGTCCAAGATTAATAATTATAAGCATGAATGACAAATATATGAACAAAGAAATTGAAAAACAATTACAATAAAGTGAAATATCAATTGTTTAGTGTCGCCTCTTCAGAAGACACTCTTTGGCAAGGAAAAGTATGCCTTAGAAACTTGATGACGACAGTGAAGCGCACATAAAGCGAGGCGAAGCGGTCAACACGTTTTGAGCCTCGCTTTAGGGCTTAAGCGCGCTTTAAGCGCCTTTGATAACACTGCTTGGAATAACCTTGCAGTCTTTACAAAGACCTTTATCCCCCTTCTTAGGGAGCAAAAAATCTATTTGAGTCTTGGCCACCGAACTACGGAAGGTAACCAAGTGTTCCTTCTTCTTGGGAAGCTCGAATTTGCTACCATCAACCCAAAGGCTCTAGCAACATCCAAAAGTGAAGCTCCTCCTTCGTTCCTCTCCCTAAAACCAAAGCCTCCATGCACATCGTCATAACCGATGTGCATAACCCCTCGGCGATGACTCGATGTGCCCATTGAAATCACCTCCTACGAAAAGCTTCTCGGGGATTGGCACACCTCTCACTACCTCATCCAAAGCCTCCCCAAAGCTCTTTTTCTCTTCCTTGTCCAAGCCCGCTTGCGGTGTGTATGCACTAATAATGTTCAAAGTAAACCCTCCAATGACCAACTTAATCGACGTCATCCTATCATTAACCCTTCTAACCTCTACCACCTGCTCTCTAAGCTCTTCGTCTACTAAGATTCCTACCTCATTCCTATTCCTCACGCCTCCTGAGTACCACAATTATATCCGTCCACATTCCACGCCTTAGCACCTATCCATTTGGTCTCCTGGACACAAGCTACATTAATCCTCCTCTTCCTTAGATTCTTCACTAGTTCTATGGACTATCCTTGTAAAGTCCCTATGTTTCAAGACCCTACTCTCAATCTAGAAGCTCCCTTAACCCACTTATCCCCCTGCCCCCCGCCCCACTCCCAACCCTGACCCCTCTCCAAACCTGAAACCGAACCTGCCCCTGACCCCGATCCTGACCCTGACTGATGACATGAACCTAGTCTACCATCAACCACCAAACCCACTAAAAAATGGTAAGCTAAACAGGGATATACTAACTAAACCAACTAATCTACAAAACAACTACAATACCGGAAATGCAAACAAGGTGAGGCTAAAATGCACTAGCTCAACTTGGGGAAATGGCTTGAGTTTGTAAACGATGCTGACAATGGCATATATGATTCAATATGCACAGTACAATGATTCTTCCAAAATATACCTCTAGAGCACCTGAACTTATTGAATTGGACCAGCTTTCCGTAGTTAGCTTGTAAGAAGAAAATAAAACAAGCCAATGTTATTACTGTTTTTTTTTTTTTTTGGCCTAGTGACATCGTTTGTAACCTATTGCATCAGTATCTGATGATTCAAACACATATAGGTTTGAGAATATCACATTTTGGAGGAGTAAAGCAGCTGCAGACCAGCATCCAACTATGGCATATAATAGTGGGTTGGTTCAAATCATAATATTTGAGGCTGCAGATCGTGACAATATTGGTGGTTCGCCATATGGTGGGCAAAGGTCCATTTGTTGCACCTCTGATCTTGCTAAACTTGAAGGTTGCAAACATGGGGAAGTCATTAGAACACCTTCAGCAACAGATGCTAATTGGCCAATGGTGTTGAATGTAAACTTTAGAGGAAGGCAGTTATCAGCCCAACTGAAAAAGAAGGAGGTTTACGTAAAAAAGACGGGCATGTATAACCTCTTCTTCATCTCATGTGATCCTAAGCTTAAGGGAATGAAGGTATCTGGGAGGACAGTGTGGAAAAATCCCGATGGATATTTGCCTGGTCGAATGTCGCCCCTAATGAAATTTTATGCAATAATGACCGTAGCATATATACTTCTTGCTGCAATCTGGTGTCTTCAGTATGTCAGACACCGGCAGGATGTTCTGCCGCTCCAGTACTGCATCACTGGAGTTATTGCTCTTGGGTTATTGGAGATGATATTTTGGTATTTTGATTATGCTTATTTCAATAATACTGGTGCAAGGCCCGTGGGACTCACAACTTGGGCTGTTACAATTGGAGCCACAAGGAGAACTGTTTCACGCCTGCTTATTCTTTCCATCTCAATGGGTTATGGTGTTGTTCGTCCTACCCTTGGTGGTCTCACCACAAAGGTGCTCCTTCTTGGAATAACTTATTTTGTAGCATCAATACTGCTAAACATTACCGAGTACGTTGGTACAATAAATGACATTGCTGGGCGAGCAAGAGTCCTGTTGGTCCTTCCTGATGCATTATTAGATGCATTTTTGATCTTATGGATTTTCACTTCTCTTTCAAAGACACTGGAGCAGCTGCAGGTATCATCTTGTTTTTTGTATTGAAATTGTGTAGAACTACATCTTGCAAACGTCTCATCTCCTTTTTTTCTCATAAAATGTCTGATTCTCACAAGATTTGTTTTCTTCAGGTGAAAAGGAGTTCTGTGAAGTTAGATATTTATAGACAATTTTCAAATGCATTAGCAATCACCGTCATTGCTTCAATTGCATGGATAGGATATGAGGTTTGTTTTTGATGCATGGATTTTATAATTTAAATTGAGAGGGTCCTTTTAATTTGATCACCACGATATAACTACTTAGAGGCTTGTCCCACAAGTTGTGTGTTCTTTCTGAAGAGTAGCTTGTCACAATTTGGTAAATATGCACATGCCAATCCACTTTTAAAGCATTAGGAAAATATTACCAAACTAGTTTTTCCTTTTCGAAAAAAAGATACAATTTGGTAAACTAATTTCCTAATGCTTTAAAAGTGGCTTGATATGTGCATGTATGTACCACTTGAAAAACTTTCTTGAATTGAAGTGCGGTCCACTGCTTCATGGATTAGGAATTTATTTAGTACATATAGGAATTAAGTCTATTGTATTTTCCTTGTTTAAAAGGTTCACTAAATGTCATTCTGCTCGAGTACCCCAAAGACTTGGTTCAATTGACAAAGGTTAAGGGACTTGTGACCTAAGTCACAGGTTCAAGCCATGCGTCAAGCGAACTAGGTTCTGGCAGTTAAGTGGCTCCAGAAAGATCCTCTGTCAGAAAAATCAAGTAAAATGTTATGCTGCTTGTCATTTTATGTTTCAATTACTATTATACATGGTACTCTTGTTTATTTGTACAAAATAAATGTTCCTCACTTTCTTGTCATCTACTTTTCTTTTTCTGGGTCATCTCCTTCCCATAAATGCACTTTAGGATTTTATTTATCTACTTATTTGTTTTGGATATGTAAAGGAAGAGATGGGGTGATAGAGGCGCCAACTCTGCACTCGAGGATTATCTGTAACACACTAAGTTTCTGCAGGGTTCTTGGTGTAGTTTATTGGAAATTTGGTCTCACGTAGTAACTCATGCACTCTTAGGAGCTCTAATTTTGTGGTTGGCTTAAAAGGGTCTCAGCTATCCAGGAAAAGGTTTGATGTTAGTACAGAAATGCACAGAAAATTGGTTACGGAAATTAAGGGGACTTCCATTTCTTTTTCCAATTCCTCCCTTTTGCAATTTTGTAGTACAAAATTGATATCTAGAGCTTCACGGATTTTATGGTCTATTGCTAGACTCGGACAAAAGATCTTTATGGATTTCATGGTGCTTGACAATGGTAACTCTTCATCTGCAAATAAACTACTTGCGCCAAAAAAAATAGTACTGTATCTTAAAAAGTTCCTGACAATATACTGAGTAATGAAGGCTCTTGCAGAATGTTCTCTAAAAATAATTCTCAAAGAGTTTTTCAATCTGCAACCCTAATTTATGCAGCCTCTTTATTAAATAACCCTAATTTATGCACCCTATGCACTTTTGCCTGCTATTCTTGTTTTTTCTATCCATTTGCCCATAACCTCTCTTTTTCTTGCATAAACGCTATTTTGTGTGTATATATATACAGGTTCTAAAGGTTGACAAGATTAAAGTGGGAATACTACCCCAGAAAACTAATTACACCACTTCTCGACCCAGATCATCATCTATTTTGCCCGCCATTACCCTTCACTGCATTCAAGATCCAATTAAGAGAAACAAGATAGAAGACAAGGATTGATTTTTGAGATGGTTTAGAGTAGAGAATGATTTTTTTTACTGTCTTTGGGAATTTTTTACATGTCAAAACCTAACAATTAGTGATTTTGCAAGAAAATAAAGAGGTTGGTGTGATAGTTATAATAAAATGACAAACGATATTGTGAAAAGTGCAAAAGAGAGTGCAAACCTTAAGGGTGCAAAATACAAAGAATTTGAGTTCTCTATGTTAGGATCTTGTTCACTAGAAATATGTGGTACCGCATCCAGTCAGTCATCAATGTTTTGTTTTTTCACTGAATGAGGTGCAAGGTTAATTGCTTGAAAAAATGGTAGAATGTTCTTACTCCTAATTGATCAGAGTGTAGCTTCGCTGCTGTGACTTTTTGGAAAAAATCATTTTTTTTTTTAAATTGAGAAGAATATTAATGACATATTTGTTATGACTCCTGTTTTTCCCAAAATGTACTTCATAGGACTTGTTCTTTTCTTCTCTGGTTATTGCTGTCAGTTATAAACACAGTGCTTCACTGTCGTCTGTGTCCCCTCTACTTCCATTCCTTGTCCAAAATTGAGCACAAAGTTGTAAAAGTTTTCTCGTCCTTGCAAATGCTGTTCCTGTTCATAAAGGTTAACGATGTATATAGTTCTGTGAGAAAAAGGCCTTCTGTAAAAAACATTGATGAAATTGAACAAATGTTACATTTTCTTATAAGGTGAAGTTTATTGACATTGGCCAGCTTCAGGCTCTAACACAGATGCCACTGCCATGTTACACCAAAACCAGCCAAAGATATAAAATTGAATTTAAGCTCGACAGCTGTATCTATCTTTTCCTCAAAAATCTCTTGCATTCCTTTCTTCCCAGACGACCGAAACTATCACTGCTGGGATGATGTTCCATGCAGTAAGATCTGATTTGGTGATGCCCTTCTTGTGCAATGCAAGTAGAAGGTCCAAATTAGTTTCCGGCATACACCATTTGATATCCAAAAGATTAAAAACAAGTGCCATAACTTTCTTAAAACCTTGCAATGGAGAAGATATTGACATCTTCTACATCTTCCTCACAGAGGATACATCTATAGCGTTATTGTATTCATCTCTTTTGTAATTGTTAAGTGTGAGACATTTACCATTTGCCACAATTCATTTGAAGCATTTTACCTTGTAAGAAACCTTGCTTTTCCAAATTGGTCCAAGGCCAATGAGTAGGAGCAAGAGAGCATGTGAGATATGAGTAGCTACTGAAACACTCCTTTACTATGTAACTTCTACCTAAAGTGGTCTGGTTTCGGCATAAAAGGAGGTATGTTGTTAAGAGGTCTGAGCAGATGCATGAATCCTTTGATTTCCCAATCATTAAGGTTCTTCTGAAAGGGATAAACTAATCTTGAGCCTGCGTAAGTTCCGAAATAGAAGTCTGGGAAGTGCCATTGTAGGGAGCAGGGAAGGAATCTTTCAAGTGAATGTGCTCAAGCCAAGTGTCTTGCCAAAATCTGATATTCCATCCATCTCCAACCTGTAAAGATACTTATGCACAAAATCTTGGACTATAGGAGGTGGTGAAAGATTAGTGATCCAGGGACTAAGCAAGCTATATTTGACACTAATTTAACAAATGTTACATTACAATGAGTCAATGACATACTGATAACCCATCTAGAAAAATAAAACCAATCTACGAGTGAAATATTTGAACAGTGTGGTTATTGTCTTTGTAGTTGCTGAAAACTGTATTACACAGGAACCCCTCTTTGATAAATATCTTATTCTTTCAGCGCAATGCCACAAAGGAGACGGATATCTGTTTCAGATAAGCTAACAATTGTTGACCTATCTCTAGAAGATACTCAAGTCATAGTTTCTCATACCGAATGGTGCATTTATAACCTAATTTTGAGTTGAATCCTGGGCCAAATTATTTAGTGCAGCAGGATGGAAGAAGGTAGGTATCTCTTGTTGGATTCAGTGCCTCGTGTGTTGTATTGTTTTGATGATTGACAAACCTGAAAAATGGACCTGGTAGCTAATCTGTGTAGTACTGATTGTATAGATAACTGTTTTGTTTGTTTGTGCTAGCTGGCTCCTTACCGACATGCCAGCAGGCATTGTGGTGCACTAAAGTGGTCCCATTTATCATCCAATGAAATCGTTTTCTCTCCAATGCTCATCCTCATATATATTCATCATTATGTGGAGAGAAACCTAGTTTTTGCACATTCAAAAAGAGACCATCTTCTTGCACAAGCTGCTGATTTTCATCGTTGAAGACAAAGCTTCAACAACCTAGAAACTAGCTTGCTCATAGTGGAAAATGTATTAGTTTCTAGCAGTGTTTAGGAATGTGCTTGCATCGTCGCATAATGCGATGATGCGAAGCGATGCGAGTCCCTCTCTCTGCGTGTGGCTGATGCAAGCGCATCATGTTGATTTTATTTTTAGGGTCAATTTTTAATTAAAAAAAGAGTCATTTTGTGTTGATTTTATATTTAGGGTCAATTTTAAATTTAAAAAAAGGAGTTTACTACGGTGACTACCACTACTGCAATTTTCTAAGGTTAACTTTGAAGTCCACTGCTGCGACTCCTTCGTCTTCACTGTGTGACTACCACTATTGCGACTTCTTCTTCACTGCTTCACTTTAATGATGCGTTCACATCGCTTCATGCTTCGCGTAATGCGTGATGCAGAGCCTTGTCGCTTTTTTCCGCATCACGCTTCCCTGAACACTGGTTTCTAGGTTGATTAAGTCTTTGTATCTTTAGCTTAAATTGTAAACTCACTCCTCATTCTGAGGTGTTGTGTGCAGTGTTCAGGAATGCACTCGAATAATGCGATGATGCGAAGCGATGCGAGCCCCTCTCGCTGCGTGTGGCTGATGCGACCTCATCATGTTGATTTTATTTTTAGAGTCAATTTTGAAATTAAAAAAATAGTCACTTCATGTTGATTTTATATTTAGGGACAATTTTAAATTTTAAAAAAAAGAGTCTACTGCGGTGACTACCACTGCTGCAATTTTCTAAGGTTAACTTTGAAGTCTACTGCTGCGACTTCTTCTTCTTCACTGCTTCACTTAAATGATGCATTCACATTGCTTCATGCTTCGCGTAATGCGTGATGCGGAGCCTTGTCGCTTTTTTCCGCATCACGCTTCCCTGAACACTGGTTGTGTGGGTAGATGTTGTTAGTTCTTTTCGATAAGGTGAGTAGCTAGAGTTGGCTACTGGAGTTTTCATTTTAGAGTTACTGTGAAGAAGTGTTGAAGTACAGGTACTGCAAAGGGGTTAGGGATTAAGAGGTTAATTCCTAGACTACGTTTAGCTAGAATTGGCTAATGCGGTTTTTCTCAGTAGAGTTATTGTGAAGAGATGTTGCAGTGAGGATACTTCAATAGAGTTAGGAATTAAGAGTTTAATTCCTAGATTGTATCAGGTTGTAATCGTATTGCGGGTTGGTGATTAGTGAAGATTGTTGGTGAAATCCTACTGTGGTAGGTCGTGGTTTAACTCCCTTGAGCAAGGAGGTTTCCACGTAAACATCTTCTGTCATTTACTTTCCAGCAAATTGTCTCTGTGTTCTTGCTGTTCTTCTAGATCCTAATACCCACCTGGTACCTAATCAGGTCTTAGCTATATTGGTGGACCCTTACGAACCTTCATCTCTTCTATGGAAGTATACAGTCCCATTAATTTAATTAAATCTTGTGATAATTTAGTCTCAGTTGGCCGAGTTTTTCCCTGGAAAAGGCTAGGTAGGGCCAGTTCGTTTGGCGCTTCGAGGGTTTCTTTGACTCAGAGAAGAATTCTTCAACCATCCCAAGAGACGTCATACAATCAGTAGTAGTCGATACAACTAATATATGTCAGCTGAATTACTAAAACTTCTATCTTGGAAACAGCCTCTGACAGAAATGCAAGGTAAGACTGCGTACAATAGATCCTTGCGGTGGGGCCCTTCCCCCGACCCTGCACATAGCGGGAGCTTTAGTGCACCGGGCTGCCATTTTTGGTCTATCTTTTTGAAGCAAGAGAAAGAACTGAATTAGAAATAACCAAACATTTCATTATTGTCTCATCTTCACTATATACCATTTTACCTCTTTATGCAACTTTGACATACTAATTTATTTTAAAGGGTGGTTCTCCATAATTTCGATTTTAAAGGGAATTGGAAATGCTATTTCAACTGTTGTCATGTGTGTACGTTTTGGGTTAATTTCTAGATTTGTGAAAGGGAATACTGTTCCAAGTAATTCAAAAAAAAATTAGATTTCTTTCATCATGACTATTTTATACCCCAACTTTCCATATTCAAATGTATTTTATATTGAGGAAAAAAGAAACCCATTCCATAGTATTTCTTCGGTCAGCCAGTTTATTGGAAGTCCCTGATTATTTTCCATCACAATTTGCCCATTAAAGATCATTACCTAGTCAGCTATAGAACTTCCAAGTAGTGTATGCCCTTGTGGTTGCTATTCTTCTTCAGGGTGGAAGTGATCATTCTGTCAGATCTTCTCCTCAAAGGATCCTTCTGTGTTCTGCTGACAAGAGAGGATAGCCTATGCATAATGGCCCTCCACTTACAATCATGAGATTAGGGGTTTGATTCTCCAAGAGGGCAAGTGGAAAACCACTGTTGACAACTGGATAAGTGGAGGGGCTTGGCCGGGTGGGGTTTAATGTATGAAAAGAGATGAGAAGTCCTGATCTATGTTACCAGCTCCATTCGGTTGTTTTTTATGTTTCAGTTTTCCCCAACTATCATATCCAAGTATGCTGAATGTTAATGGTCTTCTCTTTAATCCTGGATGAATGTAGTAGGGATTCCTGCAACCTGCAAAGCTTACTTCGTCTAGTGCCTATCCTGCAGGTTTACTTCAAAGCAACAGATCCCTTTAATGAGAGGTGGCAGGGAGGTTGGATCATCACTGCTTTCTGGGATATTCTTGCCTTTGGACTGCTGTGTGTCATCTGCTACCTATGGGCACCATCTCAGAGTTCACAACGGTAGATATTTTGGAATAGTCAAAAGTAGCTTTGTTCTTTAATCTTGGGTGATCTAGTAAAGCATTTGATGCAGGAAGCGAAAAATGGTCAAACATAATTGCCTGAAAGATAATGCAACATATAAATTATTTTGAAAAAGAGAATGCACGGCGCCTAGAGGTGGCAAAATCAAACCCAACCCACCCAACCCGTTTAAGTTTGGGTTGGTTATTGACCCTCCCATTTATTAGCTCAACCCATGTCAACCCAACCCGTTTCAACCCGTTAAAATTTGGGTTGATATACAATCCGAATTGATTTTTGAGAAATCTTGTTAAATTATTTTAAAAAGATTTTATTTTATTTTATATGTCATATATAGTTATAATAAAGGAAAAAAATAATTTTATTCGGTACTAAAAATTTATAAAATAACAAATAAAGCAATTAAAACTTAGTAAGAATTGGGCGGGTTGGGTTATAACCCGTTACCTAACCCATTTTGACCCAAACAAATTTGGGTCTTGACCCGTTTTAACCCGCTCAATTTTGACCCAACCCGCCCAATTGCCACCCCTTATGCACCCATGGTTTATCCTGACATGATATTGGTTCTTCCAAAGACTAAGCATGAAACAGGAGTTCCCATAGATGCTCAGTTGCATTGATACATTATAATTAATTTTCCCTTCCATATTTCCTTCACCCTCCATGTTCCATCTGTAGTAACAGGTCTTTTGTTCAATACAATTAACCATCATATCATGTTTAGTCTCAGTTTTGTGTGAAGGATTAAACTTCACCATTTCAACATCTATCTAGTCACCTGAGTTATAATTCAACTTTGCAAAGTACCATTAAGAAAAGGATAAACCCATATACTAATGAATCCAGGTTTTGGAACTGTCAGAAACTTCCTTTAATGAAGAAAGGGTTGGCTCCTAATGCTACCATTCTATTGAACTAGCCGTTCTCAAAAAGTTGCCAATCTTTTAAGTTCTAACTGTGGCAATTCACAAGGGGTAAGAATGCAGCAGAGCTAATTTTGCTTGTTGTTAGAAGGCACAATTTCTTTCTCAAAGTACAGCCAGACATTTCAACTAGATGTGAGAAGTTCTGAAGTGTTTTTAGACTCTAATTTTGTGGAATTTTTATATCCTTCAACCTTTTCCTTATATTGCTTTTAACTGACACGAAGTTTGCATTCCAGATATGCATACTCTGAAGCAAGGGCTGAAGATGACGATGAAGAAACTGAATTCTTATGCAATGAAAGCCCACAAGGTGACATCGGTCTTGTCAAAATTGATAGGAAGGAAGGTAGCGACAGTTCTGATGTAGAAGATGATACACAAGAGGGTAAAAGGGAATGATTGGTGAAGTTGTTTGAAAGCTTGCTTTACAGAAATCAATATCAAGATGAAGATCCAGTAAAGGGAATGATCGACTCTGCTAAACTTCACAAAATTAATTCATTGAATTTATACGGTAAAGCGTGCTGCATAATTTTCGACCAACCACAGAAGAAGAATGCATACATGGTTTGAATTGTGTGAGCTGTTCATTTGAAAAATGAAACTGGAGATGAGCGATGTCGTACTTTGCGTTGTAAGTAGTAACCATTTATCACCTCACATGTGAACTTCAGGTGTAGTGTTCCATTTCTGAAAGAAATAGAAAAATGCTTCCCAAGGTCTACTTTGAGGGACCATCTCATATTTAGTGGCAGTTTTGTTCAGTGCAATTTATCTGAAAGTTAAGGGTGTGAATTAGTTAAATGTAGTTCTTTACATGCTTGCCTTTTCTTTTCTTTAGTTCCTGTAACATAGGAGAAAGATGATTATGCAAAACTCCTGTATATTTGTCATATATCCATGTATCTTAATGTCTTTGTAATTCTCCGAATTTCGGGCCAAGGATTTGTTACTAAACCGTGTACAATGCAGTACTTTAATCCACCAGATTCTGTTTATAATCAGAAAACAGAAAAAATAAATAAATACATGAACAGAAATTTAGATGAAACAAAAATTATTCCGAGCCCACAAGTTACTTAGTCCTTAAGGAATTATATTCATAGTTGCCAAGGATTTGGGTTAGTTCGTCTCATGATAGAACGGACAAATCTTTCTGTAATAGTGGTAATCCAAATTACAGAACTCTGATGAACTAAACAAATGTAGTGAGATCACACTTACGTTTTTATCTTGGGAAAAACGATGCAAAAGTAGAGAATACAGAAGAATTTTTAGAGTATTTGCAGATTTCCGGTGAGTGAAAAATTAAGATGAAACCTTAGAATTTATAGCCACAACATTGGGTCTGAACAAGTGCGGACATGCTTGTTCGTCAATAGCAGTGTCTGTTTGATACAATCCAAATCCGCTCTAAAACGTTCACTAGAAGTCAAGCCCGAGAGCTCCAAGGAATGTTCATGAAGTGAGAGGTACTTGATGACATCCTACTACCATCAAAGGGGTGCTATGTGATGGTGATTATGTCTAACAAGGGTCAAGGGGCTTTGGAGGGTTCAACGGAAAGTGAAGAGGAGAAAAATAGCACACGTAGCCCACATGTGAGCTCACCTGCGGTCGCAGGTGAGGGAGGTGCACACGCAGGTGACTAAAATAGGTCAGGGCAGTACCATCTGTGCCCATGACCTGCGTGGCCATGTGGCCATCTGCGTAGGTAGATGGGCCAAGACGGCTAGGCTTGTTTTTTATGCTAAATGGGTCACTTTTGGGCCCAAGTATGTAATAAATGGCCCATGGGGTATAAATAGTAGAACCTAGTCTTTATTTCCTTAGTTTTGCTTTGAATATTGATGAACAAATCTCTTGAGAGAGTTTTTGGGTAAGCTTTTGTTGACGGTTTGCTTAGCAACGTGTGGTTTCGAGGGCGTTTCGATTCCCTCTTGGTCACCGTAGGAATTAAGTGTTAGTAGATGCATGTAGTTTAGGGGTTCTAGGGTTTAATATATCCTATTGTTCTTAATTACTCATCTTCTTGTGTCTAATTTTTCATCTATCCATTGATGATCTTTTCAATTCTTAGTTAAATTCTAGTTTCCGTAGTTTTTCGGCTATCATTTGGTATCAGAGCTGAGTTTAGATTCGTTCTTACGATTCTAAATCTTGGGTTTGTTATCACACACACAAAAAAGTGTGTCAAAACGTTTTTGCAAAACCCCCAAATTTTTTTTGTGTTTTTGAGTCATTCTTGTTGTTTCTAAATCTTGTTTTCTCTAGTATATTTGAGTCGGAGTCTTGAGTTTTAGCTTTGATTTGAGGTGATTTAGAGAAAACTCCCATTGATGAACTTGTGTTCTTGAGCTTGAGGAAAATAGAAAAATGGGTTTTTTGATCTTGTTGATTTGGTGTGGATTTGAGGGTTGAAATTGTTAGAAAAGTGTTTCTCACGTTGAAGGGACCCTAGATCTGAAGTTTCATGGATTTTCGAGCCAAAATGAATTAGTTGGAAAATTTGAAGTTCTTGGTGTTCTTGAGGATCTTCAAATCTTCAAGAAGAAGAATCCTCAAAAGGTGTTGTTTGATCCAAGAAAGAAAGAAGAAAGGAAAGAAAAGTTGTTGGTACAAAGGGATATCCAAAAGGAAAAAGAATATTCCAAGAAAGAGAGTCAAAGAGGGTCCACAGGAGAGAGAATTTGGAGTTTCCAGGTGCACTGCCCAGCCTCACCTGCGCCCAATCTGCGCACGCAGGAAGGCCATCTGCGACCGCAGGTGACTAACGCAGGTCACCTGCTGAGTTTCTATTTTCACCTGCGTGTGCCCACATGCGTGGGCAGGTCACAAGCTGCGTCCACTGGTCGTCCAAACACACCTCGACACTTAAAAATCGACTTTGCTCAGGTTCCATCCTTCTAGTTTCATTCCTTGATTCCTAATCTTAATTCTTGATTCTAAAACTAATTAACCACTAGTAATTCACCTACTTAGTTGGTTGATTAGTTCTTGAGTTCGTTTTCCTTCTTTGTCCTATTTCTTTTGTGCTTTTCTAGTTTTCATTTTCGTCGTTAATCCTTGATTCAAGTCCGTAAGTATTTCTTTTGAGTCTTTCAAACAAGAATCCAATCCGATCAAGAGTAGAGATTGACACCTCGACTACCACCCGGAGAATAAGCCATTCTTCAACATTTGCGAATCCAAGTGTGAGGCATACAAAGGTGTGTAGAGTTGTGAGGTTATTTCTTTAATGCTAACTTATTTGTTGTTTGTGTTTAGTGTCTTTTTCTAATAGGTACATTAGCCTCGGAAGGTGAAACAAAATCAACTAGGGATGTCAATACTTCAAATGCAATCTTGGCGGCAATTGAATCATTAAACCGTAAAATGGATTCCATGGATGGTAGAATGGGAGCCATGGAAGGTCATATGACCACACTCCAAGGAAGTGTGTCTACTATGGGTGAAGATATAGTGAACATGGAAGGTCGTCTAAACTCCACCCAATCCACTCCTCAAAACTACCATGCCTCATCTAGCGGACATGCTCAAGACACATCCGCTACTATCTCCCCGGAAATACTACACCAAATGTTCAATCCACCGAGGCAAACACAATACCCCCTCACCCAAGCCACTATCTATCCACCTAACCAAAACCCCATCCATCCACTACAACCCCAATTCAACCAAGCCAATCAAGAAGGACCACAAGACCAAATCCCCCATCACCAAGGCCTACCCCAAGCACCACCAAACCAAAACCCACCACCTCAAGCTCTACTAAACCAAAATCCCCCACTCCAAATACCCCGTAACCAAAATCAACCCATCCAAGTTGAGGGAGTAGGAGAAGAGGACCCACAAGTTGAGTTTGAAGGGTATGATGAAGAGGCCGTGCATGCAGAGTATTGGAGCAATAGACCCTTGCCTCAACAAGGATTCCGAGGTCGACCGACACCTTATGGAAGAGGAAACTTAGGGAATCACCCCCAAGGTGAGAACCAATGGAACTACAATGATAATCAAGGTGGCAACGGAGGTCGATTTAATGGGATCAATTCAATCAAGACTAGTCTTCCCACTTTCAAAGGAGAGAGTGATCCCGAAGCTTATTTAACATAAGAGTCTACTTATGAAAGAATCTTTCAAGTCAATGATCTCACCGATGACAAGAAGAGTTGCTATGCCATAGCCCAATTCGAAGGGTTTGCTATCACATGGTGGGAATATGCCAAGCGATTTGAAAACATCTTGAATGAGGGACAACCACCACCATGGGATGTTTTGAAGGCTATCATGAGAAGAAAGTATGTGCCGGAAAGGTATAGGCATGAGCTACTTGCCAAGTTGTACAATTTAAGGCAAGGGAACAAGAATGTCTTAACCTACTTTAATGAGTTTCAACAATTAATCTTGAGACTTGAGTATCAAGAGAATGCAGAACATGCCATCATCCGCTTCAAGGTTGGTTTGAACAAAGAGATTTCCTCATCCATGACTTGCCATAAGTTTGCTACCTTAGAAGAAATCTTTCAAGCGGCCTTGGAAGTTGAGAGAGATATCAAGGAGAGGACATCTTTCAAACCCAAAGGATACTCATCCACTAATTCTTGAGAAAAGAACAAAGAAGTAGCTCAACCTTCATCAAAATGGAGCAAGGACAAGGATCTCAAAGGGCCCTATGACAATAAACCCATTGAGAAGATCACCCCAAGGTATCCACCAAGGAATGAAGGTAATAAGTATCCAACTCCTAACTCTAAAGTTTTTTCAATATTTTAAATACCAAGGTTGGGGGAATAAGGCGAATGAGTGTCCGAACCGGAGGAACATTATCCTTAGAGAAGCAAAGATGTATTACCTTGCAGAGGAAGTGGAAAAAGAGGAGAAAGGTGATGAGGATCCCCACGAAAAGAGAAAGTTTGAGAATGAAGAGCATGGTAAAGAAGAATATGAGGATGCTTGGCCTCAATATGGAGAATTTGAGGTTCCAAACTTTGTTGTGAGAAGAGTGATGACTAGTAAGGCAATAGATGATCCGAGTCAAAGACAAAACCTATTCCACTTGAAGTACCTTATTAAAGAAAATGTCTGCTCATTGGTAATTGATAATGGAAGTTGTGCTAATGTTACAAGTGCAACCATGGTTGGCTTCTTGAAATTGCCCACAACCAAACATGCCACACCATACAAGCTCCAATGGTGAAATGAGTGTGGAGAATAGAAAGTAAATAGGCAAGTTGTGATCCGGTTCAAAATTGGAAATTATCATGATGAAGTGTTATGTGATGTGATTCCCATGCATTCTTGTCACCTTTTTCTTGGAAGACCATGGCAATATGATCGTTCAACCGTACATGATGAGAGGACAAATTGTTATTCTTTTGAGTTGAATGACTAAAAATTCACCCTTCATCTGCTTTCCCCTTTACAAGTAAATGAAGTTTCCCAAGCAATGAGGGAGTTGAAGGCGAAAGGGCCATTGGTGATGTTGGCTACACATAAAGAGCTATGTGAGGAAATTAAGCCAAGGAGTGAGTTGGAGAAAGAGGACAAGAAGTACTTAGTTGAGGAACTTACCAACCCCAAATTCTTGTTACATGCTAATATTGATACTAGCATTTTGCCTAGTACCAATGTATCTCTTTTGAAAGATCGTGAAAACCCCAAGAAGGTTCATTTTAAGCATAGGATTGAAGGCCTCGAGAAGTTCTTATCTAAGGACTTTGAAGTTGAGGAAGACTTGTTCCAAGAGAGGTTATTAATCAAAATCCTATGGGATGATAGATACTTGATGGCAAAGGGTGAATCATTTAGCCCCATGAATCGAAAGAGGGAGTTCCAATTCTCCAAAGGTATGTGTCTAATCCCTTTTGTTGTAACTAATCTTTGGAGTCATGATGACATTGCCCATATAGTTGACAAGATCTTAGGGTTGTATGACTTCATATCCTATCATGTGAGTGTTGACGACTCTCAAATTTCTTTGTGGATTGCCAAAGTTAAGCTTAAATTTAGAGGACTCCCCAAGTCGGGTATCCTATCCCTTTGTTACTTTGGAAAGAGTCCATGGCACATACTTGGTGCCAAACTTTTATTTCCTACCGCTTGTCATATTTGTGTGGTTGGGCAAGTCGAAGTGATAGGAAGGTCTCTTTGGGGAATGCTAGGTAGCATAACTCCAGTAGGGAATGTCTCTCTCTTTGGAAATTACTTGAATATAAGAGATGTGAACTATTCGAATGGTCTTTACTTATCTGCTTGTACTCTTGTCATTAAGAGCATCCTAGATGGAAGGAATGACCTTAGCTCTCATTATTTCTATCTCTTTATTTATGATGAAAACCATATTTGTGTTGGGAATGTGATTTATATAATCATGGTTCATCATGAAAGGGAGGGTACTTCTCACCCCAATGACTTGACCCAATCCTTGTTTATCCCTTCTTGTGATATCTTATCTGCTAACTCTCTTACTCATGTTAGTTATATTGTAGGGGGACACACCTTGGAAGAGACTCTTGTGACTAATACCTTTGCCTACTACCTCTTTACCTACTATGATGTTTACAATGGTATGGAAATTGTTTACTAAAGAGGTATAGGATGGTGGACTTTGCAAATCGATGACTTAAATGAACCCTTTTAGGTGAATGAGCCCCTTTTGTTATATGAAGCCAATTATGACCCACTCCTTTTGCATGATGAGTTTGTTCCTTCAAAGACAAGGACTTGTTGTTGGTATGTCAAATGTGTGTCCTCTTGGCGTGGAAACATTATTGTTAACCCTTGTGCTAACCCTCGTGCTTCGAGGATATATTGGTTGCTTGTTTGCCTCATGTGTCTTCAGGATTTGGATTCGAGGACGAATCCCTCTCAGGATGGAGAGGATGATGTAATCCAAATCCGCTCTAAAACGTTCACTAGAAGTCAAACCTGAGAGCTCCAAGCGCTCCAAGGAATGTTCATGAAGCGAGAGATACTTGATGACATCCTACTACCATCAAAGGGGTGCTATGTGATGGTGATTATGTCTAACAAGGGTCAAGGGGCTTTGGAGGCTTCAACGGAAAGTGAAGAGGAGCAAAATAGCACACGTAGCCCACATGTGAGCTCACCTGCAGGTGGGCACGCAGGTGACTAAAATAGGTCAGGGCAGTACCATCTGGGCCCATGACCTGCGTGTCCATATGGCCATATGTGTGGGCAGATGGGTCAAGACGTCTAGGCTTCTTTTTGATGCTAAATGGGTCACTTTTGGGCCCAAGCATGTAATAAATGGTCCATGGGGTATAAATAGTAGAACCTAGTCTTTATTTTATTAGTTTTTCTTTGAATATTGATGAACAAATATCTTGAGAGAGTTTTTGGGTAAGCTTTTGTTGACGGTTTGCTTAGCAACGTGTGGTTTTGAGGGCGTTTCGATTCCTTCTTGGTCACCGTAGGAATTAGGTGTTAGTAGATGCATGTAATTTAGGGGTTCTAGGGTTTAATATATCCTATTGTTCTTAATTACTCATCTTCTTGTGTCTAATTTTTCATCTATCCATTGATTATCTTTTCAATTCTTAGTTAAATTCTAGTTTCCGTAATTTTTTGGCTATCATTGTTTGAGAAAACATGTTTGTTCATTAATGGCATGTCTGTTCGTTAAAATTGGAAAATAAATAATTAGTGAAAATGAAAAATAGTTTTTGTCCAAAAAATTTATCAATCAATCACATTATTCACCAAAATCAAAGCCAAAATTGAGCGAGCGACGATGACGACGCGAAGAAAGTTTTTTTCTCAAACCTTTAAGAGCTAGAAGAAGTGCTTCTATATATAAGCACAAAAGTTTTCCTATTTATTACCTATGAAGGAGAAATGATCTTTGTTAAAATTTCATTTTCCATCCATTTTATTTCTCACCATTTCTCAATTCGTAGTACACCTTATTTAAAGGTTATCCATCAACCTTTATAATCCCAACAACCCATATGAATGGGGAATGACTATATATAAAGACATGCATGAAACAATTGTGTGATTAACAAATAAGGATTAATCGCATTTGGATACGTAGGTTTCGCTTTGAACTTTCTATAGTGAACATATATCAGATATACTCGATCAATCTATAGATTTGATATCTTTGACCCATCGAGCTTTGATGTATACCTAGACAACATATGTTACACAATTAAACCTTAACCATCTTTGGTTCTCATTGTTGTAATCCTTTTAGCTATGAATACATCTTGATTTCATAAGTGCATATAGAATTGACCTTACATGACTCTCCCTATAGTGACTTACACTTTACACTTACATAGGTAGTTTCTAAATGTGTTATCCTTTCGATACACTACTTGATAATGTCATATTAAACTCAGAAATCATTTAAAAAGTCTTAGTGCTTTTATCCTTATTACTGAACATTATCTTCATCACGAGAATAGATCAAGATTCTGTTTGACAATGTTGAACCGTCAATCATAACTTTGTTTTTCTCCTTGAACCTAGATCATGGGATCTCCAGTCTTCTAGGTAAAGTTACAACCATGATAACTTGTCCGCGGCCTCCCATTCCCTTTGATGATGTCTCAATCGCCTCTCTAGTTAGGCCTTTTGTAAGTGAATCCGGCACATTATCCTTTGACAGTACGTAGTCAATTCTGATAATTCCACTAGAGAGTAGTTATGTAACAATATTATTTCTCCATCGTCTATGACAAGATTTTTTGATATACATAACACTCCCAACGTTTTCTATTGCTGGTTGACTATCACAATGTATTCATATAGGTGCTAAAGGTTTAGGCCAAAGTGGAATGTCTTCTAAGAAATTCCGAGCCATTCAGCTTCTTTACCAGCTTTGTTCAAAGCTATGAAGTCAGACTCAATTTTCAAACAAGCGATTCATGTCTGCTTGAATGACTTTCAAGACACTGCTTCTCCACCAATAGTAAAAACATATCCACTTGTGGACTTACTTTCAGTTGATCCGGTGATTCAATTTGCATCACTGTACCCTTCAACACCATAGATAGAATTTGATAATTGGCCAGAAAATCAAGTAATTAAGATCTAGAAAAGATAAATAACTCAATAATGAAAATCCGAATCAAACGAAATGATTATTAAATGTCGACTTTCATGTCCAACTACAACCCTGGATACTAGAAGTTTAGCTGCTCACAAATTGATTACAAGCAAACAATTTCATGAATAATAAGTGTTTGAATGATTAATAAAAGAAAAAGTAATGAAAAACCTACAAAGTTACGTTCTTCCACTTCTCTATGCGATTCTAAGTTTCAATGGTTCCTAAAAACGTGTCTTGGGACATATTTATAGAGTTCCTAAAAGTCCCGAACTGAAATACCCTTTCAAAATCTGGACCAAAATAAATTAGCCCTGAAATGTACTATGGAGACGCGCTGGGCACTGCTTCAGAGCATTCTAACAGTGGCTGGGTAGTGGCTGCTTTATATGGCCAAGGGGCATGTATTTTGCACTATGGGGGCTCCCTGGGTGACGTCCTAGTGCAATTTTTGTGCCTCTGACATTTCGTTCCCCTTTTAAGCCTCGAATCTTGGTTTTGTAACTTCAGACTTATTCCCGATCAATGTTCTTTGGCTCCTACTCAGACTTCAAAGCTCAAATATCAAATTTGTACCCAAACTCCTTTAGTTCTATCCTACACAGAAAAAACCAATATAAGTGTAATTCACACAATTTAAGCTCAAAATGACAATTTAAAACTCCAAATGTGAGGCAAATGATGCAAAAATATATAACTTTTAGCCTCACATCGACACCCAACACTTAAACTCTTATTCGTCCTCGAGCAAGCTACACATTATACATATGACATAAGCGAAACTACCCAAATTGAACGGGTCTACTCACATCAACTATGCCACATCATAAACAATAAGCCTTTCACACTTTGTGCAAATAATCAAGTCAAGTCACAATGACAACCTTATCAAAACGACCTAACCTCAAGAACCAACTCGTTTCAAGTAAGCAGGAGCAAAAACTTTTTGTGAACCTTAACTTAAAAGACCACACAATCAATGTATTTTATGTCAATCATGTGCCCTCATCACAAGAAAATGCCCAACACTCACGCTCAGAAAGAAATTCACATGTATCAAAGATGAACCATACGCTTGCCTTTGGTATACTTGCTCCACTAATTCAAAAAAGGAGATATCTAAAATTAAGTAGGTCTTATGGGGTTGTAATGTAGGCTAAGAAATGGGTATGAATACTTTGAATAAAATAGTGACTAACCTCTCTAAGCACTTTTTAATACATCACATTTTTCAACTTAGCGCTCTGACTTCAACTAATCAACTTTCTTCTTAAATTCTTTCACCCATCTTCATTAATCTCCCTAAAGCACATCTTCATTATAACACTAGAAACGAATTATATTTTTCAACACACCCAAATATTTATTTATTAAGTTTTGTTCTTCTTTTTCTTTTTCTTTTAAAATTCTACACTAGCGTTATATATGAATTTTTTATGCACCCAACCTTATTCTTCTATTTTACATCTTTTCCACCCTCTCCCTATTTTTCTTACTTTTCCAACTTCTTTCAAGCACTTAATGCAAGACCAAGAGCTTTATGAGATTTAGGATCAAATTCATGGGTAATGAAGAATAGAGGGATTCGACTTAAAAATGCAGCTATCAAAGAAATTAACTAAAGATTGGATGGGTTTACATAGGGATATTCGTACAAGCAAGCACAAAAAAGGGTGATGAATTGGCTATTCAAAGAAATGCATCTATCACTTCCTAAACACAACCATCATCCTTTTGCTTCACAAAAAATTCTAGGCAAATTCTAGACATCTTAGGACGACATGGAATACAACTAGAACCGCACATCACACTTGGAAAAAGTTAAACACAAAACACTCTCATGTAGGTTCCTAGTTAAGTAGCCCACAACATGAATTCAAATTAAACCTATGAAACGATACAATTCATGAAAATTAGGTATTTCAACTAAGGTTGTTCATTACATAACACTCCTTTTCAAAGAACAAACAAGGATTGAGTTAAATGAAAATAGCATCTCAATGGATCACCTAACATTCAAGTTGGGCCTAGGGTGGAATTAATACCTAATGGATAATTTTTAAAGAGGGTTAGTGGTTAAGGAGTGTGTCCTTGCTAGTAGGAAGGTGTTCTTTATTTGTAACTGTGCCTGCAGTTGTAATGTTATGTGGGTATCGTAAAGTTTTTTTTTGATGGTATTTTGGTGATGTTTGTGTTTTTTGTATAGACTGTGTATAGCATCACTCTGTGGGTATCTTGTTTCTTTTACTATCTATTG
Organism: Capsicum rhomboideum; assembly: GCA_031232105.1. NCBI lineage: Eukaryota > Viridiplantae > Streptophyta > Magnoliopsida > Solanales > Solanaceae > Capsicum > Capsicum rhomboideum. Next base: position 34,666,043 of record CP124710.1, on the reverse strand, counting down.
GTGTGTTACCTTATTTTATTTGTTGCTTTTATGTTTTATATATTGTTATTTGTCTTGAGCTGGGGGTCTATCGAAAACAGCCTCTACTTCGTCTGAGGTAGTAGTATGGACTATGTACACTTTACCCTTCTCAGAACCCACTTTATGAGAATATATTGGGTATGCTATTGAATAATTTTCCTTTAAGACAGTCGTCATCCATCCATCATCAGAAAAAGTCCCTAACTATGACTAAAATGAAAAAAAAATTTACTCCTAAAAAGTTAAAAATAGCTCGGTCAAAGGGCCCCTTTCAAAAAAGAACCAAAAAAAATTGAGGGGTCGGTGAAGTATGCCGTTACTAGTAACTAAAAAAAATTAATCCTAAAAAATATTTTTGTATTTTTGAAGAAATCTCACCTTTTTTTTAAAAGTTGTCTAGACTTCGTAATCAAAATCAATTAAACATCCTATGACATACATCACCCATGAACTCAAAATTGTGGCAACAACAACAATTTCCCCACCCCACACTTAAGAATTTGTAGTGTCCTAACAACAAAAAAAATAAAACAAACGGGGAAAGAGGAAATCTCTGGAAGTGCTAGGGATAATCTTTCGGCTTTGAATTTAGGTCCTCCCCTGGAGGCACTGGTGTTCCTTCCTCTAGCTGGTCCAATCCAAGAAAAGCTTTTGTGGACGGTGCAAGAGGCACCATCATCTTAAGCTCATCTAGGCTAGCCTCCTCATTCTCAATCCCTATCCTGAGATTGACAATAAGTAATTGGATGAATTGCTCCACCAGTGTCCATCTTTACTCAGTAGTAAGCCCAATATTAAAATCATCTTCAATAGCTGTAACATCAAATAACTTCTCTGGAGGGTCAAGCTCAATATCAACCATGGGGTTTCTAGGTGCCGAAGCAACCCTAAGAATGCTAGTCAGTATGCTAGAATAAAAGCAACTAATCCTTTCCTTCAATTCTAACCATGTCCATATCAGTTAGCATGATTTTCCCATATTCAACTCCCAATAGTGCAGAAAGGCATAAATAAGGCAAACCTTAAACTTGGAGACATTAAAAGCGTTGGATGTGGGTGTGATGCAGTTATTACTGAAGTGCAACAATACTTTTGACTTTAAAGACAAGCTTTGCCTTTGGTAGGTCCCGTGATGCTCACGGGTGTTACGTTTTCATAGTTCCCTTGAGCGGGGTCCACACACATCCTGACGAAGCAACTTGTAGTCCGACCATCAGTGAAACTCCTCAAATTTGGTGTAAGAGTAATCTCTAAAATGCATGAAGGAATTAATCACATGATATGAGAACTTCACTTCGACTCTTTGAACTCTAACAATGTACTCTTGATCAAAATTTGCTCCCGACTCCCAATTTACGTAAGACTATTTAACCATGGACATGTTCGCTTTACCATGTGCATTTGTCAGACTATGCAACCCCATATGCATAATATTTTCTTGGAGCTTGTAGAACTTATTGAAAAGGGCCATGTTGTCAATATTAGTCTCTGGAGTTGAAGGTATGGAAGGTTTGAAAGTGTGGAACCACTTTTAACCACGTGCCTCAATGGAGTGCACTACATAAAGTTCCAGTGGTATTTCAAGATGCGTCTCATTTTCCTCCATTGATTTTTTATTCTTGGCCTGGCTACTAGACACAATTGAAGCTTTTTGGTGTTAGCACACTTTGATATTTGAGACATTGTACATGCAAGGAAACAATTCAATCAGTTCAGACACCACTTAAGTAAATCCCACACTTAAATTCATGGCAAGGAAGGAATTCATACCACCCCACACTTAATTCTTGGCAGGGAGGGAATTCAGACCACCTCACACTTAATTACACACTATGGGTTGGAACATTTTCATGCTTAGATGGGGGTTCAGACTACCCCTCACTTAGGTTTTTGTTATATCTTCACAATAAGTTTACTTAAGAAATTTATCAAACACTTTGTGGGCATAATGAATTTTGCTAAGTTTTAATGGAAGATAATCTTCTAACTCAATCTAAACAATGCAATCAATTACTCATAGATACTAATCATCACAATGTCACCAATTTAAGATTTTTCATCATCCCCAATCAACATTCTTGCTTAATTTTTATTTTGGGGACTTTTGAGTTTATGGCTTCCACTTTGAAGATTCTACAAAACTAACTAAAAAACTAACAAAAAGACTATTCTACAAACAAATTACAAAGAAGAAGAACATATCTTGAATATGAGAAGATGGAAGCTTGGAGTGTGCGTGGAAGAATGGAGGGTTGGATAGAAAAGAAAGAGATAGAGGGAAAGATCGAAGAGGGAAAAAAGTGGGGAGAAGCAGATTGTTTTAGGGGTTTTAGTTTTTTTTTTTTTTTTTTTAGTTTTTTCATTAAAGTACCAATTTCTTTTTTCAAAATCTGCCTAAGGTGACACGCTAGGCATTGGCCTTAGGCACCGCCTTAGGGCATATTTCCAGTAGTTAAAGGGTGGATGGGTGTTTTGTAATTTTTGGATTATGACGCCACCCTGGGCAACGCCCTAGGTGACGCATCAAGCCAAATTTGTCCAGATTTGTCAGATTTTTAATGTTAAACCTTATTTTGGTCTTTGTCTCCTTTTTCCTAGCTCTACAACCTTGGAATCTTAAAAAAAAACAAACACCTAAACTCAACCCATTAGCCTGAACAAAATCAAAAATCAAAAAGAAATTAACTATAAAATTGGGTTGCCTCCCAACAAGCGCCTTAGTTAAGGTCTTGGAATGACATTCTTTGTATTTTTTTCATTTTTGGTCATTTTTTTTTTTTTTTTTTTTTTTTTTTACAATTACAACTACAATTCTTGAGTTTCCTCCCAATTAGCACTTGATTTAACATCACGGCACGTTGCATGTTACCTTACCCTTTCTTGAGGGAAATAGAGGTTTACTCCCTGTCAATGGTCCCTCTGAAGTAATGCTTGATCCTGTACCCATTCACCATAAAAAAGTTTCCTGACACATTTCATTGTAGCTCCACTATGCCATGTGGTGTCACCACACTCTTTCATAAGGTCCGACCTACTTCGACTTCAATGTTCCTCGGAATAACTTGAACCTTGAGTTATGCAATAACACCTTTTGTCCAGGCTTAAGCACTCTATGTTGAATCCGTCTGTCATGCCACCACTTCATTTGCTGCTTGTATTTCTTGACATTCTCATATGTACCCAAATGATATTCCTTTAACTTATGCAATTGTAATAGCCTCTTCTCATCTGATGCTTCCCTGTTCCAATTTAGATTCTTTATCGCCAGTACACTCTATGCTCTAACTCAAAAAGTAAATGACACACCTTACAAAATAGCCTATAAGGGGATATCCCAATAGAAGTTTTGTATGATGTCCTATACGCCCACAGAGAGTCATCTAACTTATCACCCAATCCTTCCATTTTATACTAATAGACTTCTCTAAAATCCTCTTGATTTCTTAGTTGGATATTTCTACTTGCCAGCTTGTTGATGGATGATATGATGTTTCTGCCTTATGCTTTATATCATACTTTGCTAGCAGCTTGTTGAATAATTTATTGCAAAAGTGGGTACCCTCATCACTTATAATGGCTCTTGGCATCCCAAAATTGGTGAATATGTTCATTTTCAAGAACTTAGGCACCACACTACCATCATTTGTTGGGAGTGGAGTTGTTTCCACCCACTTAGACATATAGTTCACAACCACTAATATGTACATGTTTCAACTCAAGGGGATGAATGGCCTATGAAGTCAACACCCCATCAATCGAACACCTTAATCTCCATGTTCTTGTTCAAGGGCATCTCCTGGCATTGGGATATGTTTCTAGTCTGCTGACAACTATCACAAGCCTTGACGAAGGCATGAGTATCCTTAAACAATATTGGCCAGTAAAATTCAAACTACAAGATCTTCACTAGTGTCCTATCTCCACTATGATGACCATCATAAGGTGAGGAATGCTAACTTTGAATAATGGAATTCACCTCTTTTTGTGGCACACATCTCATTGCCAATTAGTCCTATCCAGTTTGTACAAGTAGGGATCATCCCACACATAAAATCTATCATCGTGCCTCAATCTCCTCTTGACCTCTTGAGTAGCACCTGGTGGATAAACATTACTAACAAGAAAATTCACCATGTTTGCATACCATGACAACTCAGGTGTAGCCAAAGAAAATAACTATTAATTGAGAAAGGTCTTTCACAACCTAATAATTCAAGTCATGATGGCACCTACTTCAACCCACCAGTAGATAAGCCAAAGCATAACCTAGAACGACCAGTAATAGGCTAACAAGCATAAGATAAAGAAATACGGATAAACAAAAATAATATGCTACTAGAAGAGGAATATATATATAAGCATGCTGTATAAGAGAGGAAAAGGACGAAATACATAAAATGAATTCCCCCAAGACCTGGTAAGGTCAGTACAAGAGCTACTATATCAAAAAGAGTACTAGACAGTGCCAAAATATACAAAGTAGTATCAGAATATACAAAATAAGACTATCAACAATAGCAGAAGGAGAAGGATCAGCTCCAGACTCTGAAAGCTCACCCAAAACTCTAGTCTACAACACAGCTCGGGGTCAGTGTCAATGATAGTGACTCGTAATGGGATCTGAATCAGGGGAAAATATGTAAAAGTGTAGTATGAGTACCAAAATATGGGGTACTCAATAGACATCATAGGCCGACTGAGCTTAGTTACAGTAAAAGTATAAATAAAGTGCGAATATATAAACTAAAAGCAATAAGTGAGGGTCAGAAATGGAAGTAATAGGATATGCTATGCAAATGCGGTAAATAGAATAGAAGTAACTCAAAAGTAGAAATAAATGTCCAGCTATAACCTAAATGGACCTCCATAAGTCCAGAAGGTACACACAAGGAGCAATAAATCCAACCGAGTCCTCATAAGCACGGTGGGTATAAACAAAGAGTAATACTAATATAGCGACAAGATATAATAGTAATGAACATAAAACAAGCCAAGATGAGTGACATGCGTACCGTATACTCCTCCTCCATCCATAACCATAAAGCTTACCAGTCTCCACTGGATTTCCAACCCAAGATTAATAACAATATTAATAATAAATATTGGACTCAAACCGAAACTAACGAATAATAATAATATAGCAGATACCAGACTCGAATTGAAACTAACAGATAATAATAATATAGCAGATGCCGGACTCAAACTGGAACTAATAGGTGATAAATAGTAACCCAGGTGCCAGAATTGAACCGAAATTATAGAGTAATAATGTCATGCCCTAAACCCCATTGAGGCATGATTAGCACCCGTAGCCGATAAGGACCGAGATAACCAAACTTTGCTTACAATCACTCATATGCATGCCATAAGAACCACCACTATCACGTAAGTACATAAAAGGCTAATAACAGAAATCATGAACATGTGATGTATAGAAACTTGGCCGTCGAGGCCATCAAGTCAACCGGACGTACATCTCTTTTCTTCACATTCATTTACATACCCACATACTTCTACAAAAGCCTCTAAAGGAAATACATACATGACCAACCTAAATTCGGGACAAGCCGCGCTTTACATAATATGTACAATACCAAAATCAGTGTACAACTTAGACACGAAAAGCCCCGAACCAACTGGAGCTCACCAAAGATCAGTATATGTCCTGCATCTTACTGGGGAGGTCTACTAGAACCTGTGCCTGCAGCAAGTAAGGTAAATTCCCCAAGAGGGGTCAGTACGAAGAATGTACTGAGTATGTAAGGCTCATTTAAAATACATGAGATAGAAATACTGCAATGGAAACAAATGTAAGTGAATAATCAATGTGAATAGGTCACCATTCTGTATATGTAGGGAACCATGTACATTACGTTCTTTCTTTCTCTTGCCTTTACTTTACTTTACTTTTACATCACTCATATACTGTCTGGACCCTCATCATGCAGGTGTTCTTTTCACCCCATGGATAAAATATCATTGTCATGCAGGTATTCTTTTCACCTCATGGATAAGATCATATCATTATGCGGGTGCTCTTGCACCCCATGGATAAATTAACATCATCATGCGGGTGTTTGCACCCCATGGATAACACCCATGAACACAATCAATATGCATTACTTTATTCTTACTTCATTTCTTACTTCTATGAGGTTAACACATTAGTGATTGCACCTTATTGTAACTTTTTGGACCATAACAATGTTGGAACATTAACCCAAGAACATGTGAACCACAATAATTAATGACCGAAAACGGGATACCTCTATATATTTTGTAATGGAAAAAGTATAACGACAAGGTGGACACTATGTGCTGCAGAAGGATATGGAAAGAGTAACCTTACATACCTTCACTTCCACGTATGAATACGCAAGACTATATATGAACACAATAGTCCAGCTCATTCCTTACGTCTTACTCTACAATACAAGCATATATCGGAGCTTACATTAGCAACTAGTTACTATACATGCGTACAAGACGATAATGAACTATGTGACTACCATATAAAGTCATGTCATCCCTTACAATACAATCCACTGCATTTCCATATCAACAACACCATAACATTACGTACATTGACCAAAAGATCATACATCGATAGCATTTCACACCACACTTACCCTTTACGCTTTTCTCTTTACCATTATGTCATAATTACTCCTTTATAACAACATATGAACAACCATACATACTTAATAAATTCCAACACACCTCCTTACGACACTTTAAAGTCATTAAAACGACATCACAAGTTGATAATTACATCCAAAAAGGGTATAGGGGCCTTCGGGGGTCGATTAGGTACGAAAACATACAAAACCGGATCTGGGGGTGACCTGCACTGCCACCTGCGCCCTTAGGTGGCTGAGGTGTATGCATAGATGGCCTCTGGGCGCAGATGCCCTCGTCTGCGAGGGCGGATGCCCATTTTGGTCCGAAATGGCCTCTTTTGGGTCTTTTAATGCCATGAATGGTCCATGATCATAACCAAACTTATTTTTACATATTTTTGATCATATTAAACACCAACATTCATCCATGGCCTCACAACACACATAACAACACCAAAAACTATATTTCACGGCCAATACGGCACCAAAACCATAACCAATTTCGCAATAACAATTCCAAATGTTATACACCAAGGGTTAAACAAAGTAAGACTATAGTCATATCTCACATGACAATATTGAATCCATCAAGTTCACTTCCTTCAATACCACAAGTACATATTCAAAGTTACAAGGCAAAACCATCCTCCAATTTAGCAAACATGCACACTTCACACATAGTGAACTTCTTAATACTCCACCAACATAACCAACACAATATACACCATATATTATACATAAAATATATTAATAAATACTTACCAAGCCTTGTACAAAGATGATCTTGGCTCAAAGAATGACTTAGGGTTCTTGAGAAACCAAAAAGAAATTTTGGTAAAGTCTAGAAAGGCATGAGAGTCCAAGTGTAATAAAAATCTGATTTTTCTCTCTTTATATAGTCCCTCAAGTCACTCTTATCTCTTCTTTAGCATTAAATGCAAAGGTTGATTGGTCAAATGGAGAAAATTGGAAGAATGGGTCAAAATCTCATGTTGGGCCATGTCTTCCCTTATGATTTTGGGCTTCATTTAAGGCCCAATGGTGTAAGAATTCTTAAGGTCCACAAATTACTAAATAATTCATCAATTCTCTCATGTTTCCATATTTCCATAAATGTTACGGTAGTCAGCTAGACTCCGAAACGTACGGGGTGTTACAAATAAGCAGTAACCAGGTGCTGGAATCAAACTGAAACTAATAAATAGTAAGCAATATAACCTAGATTTCAAATTCATTCCAAGTCTATCTAGTCCCTTTTTTCCATTTTAGAAGGAGAAGTTTAGTAAAGGAGCGCCAGATTCCATTTATTAAGTCAAAAACGCGATTTAAGGTCAATATGCTAACTTGACAGGGGTACCAAAGTTAACAAGTATATGACAGCAATTAAGGCAATCCTATCCCAAGTATATATCTAATGGGACAGTCCTATAATCATTTTAGTCAAAAAGGAGGCTATCCTAACGCAACCTACCATAAAAGGGTGTTATAGCCCACTATAAGTCCCGAGAACCCACCTAAGGAAAGTATATACCCATACCTAGGCTAAGTCTTGTAAATATTATCCTAAGCCCCTAAGTATGCTAAGTCAAATCCTCAAGGAGAAGAAACTACCAGCTTAAGGAAATTCAAGGCCAAAATCTATCCTAAGGCCTCCTAATAGGCTAAAATAATCAGGAATCAACTAAACGACTATCCGAACCATAATAACCCACAAACAATTAGAACAATACCATAACAATACCATAAAAGAGTAATATCTAAAGAAAGGTACACGTAGACCACCTTGAGGCCAGACGATGCACTTTTAATCAACTACTCTGGGGCTTTTCCTTTTCGAGAAGCCTCTGACCGCTGCCTCACTAGAATTTTGAGTTTCAATAAATATGATGTAGATAATCAATTTTCTTTCGGGGATCAAATGTAACATCAAAATATATTTTCTACTAATTTCCCCTCAACGTCATGCAGGTGAAATTGGAAATATGTTTACAAAGAACATATAAATTTAATTCTTAAAAATGCCAATTCAATGCTTAAAACAAAAATGGTAGAAGCATATATATATATATATATATTAAAAGTTGCCAATGATACGCCCAAATCACCCCTCCCTTAAGAAGTATAAGTGCTCGTTGTTAAATCTTTAATCCAAAAATTTTTGGGGTCTAATCTCATTGGGAATAAGGTGAAAACTAAGTTATTTGCAATTTAGATGACTATTAGTCAGCAATTTGCGGTGAATTGGGTGGTTTGTAAATAGGTGTATTGGAATAAATGCGTAACTTATTTCAAGTAACAAACGTTCAATTAAGGAAATATGATTCAGTAGAGAAAACAAACTAGGATTGTGATCACCATGGCCTTTTAACACTTTCAGGTCAATATCAATAATGAATTCTTTTTAATACAAGGATTCTCAAGAAATTGAATTCAAATGTATGTCTAAATGTTTCTCAACCTAATTAGACGATTATTCCTTTAATTCTTTCAAACTTAAAGTAATGAAAGTAGTAAACTCAATTCAAGCCTCGAGTTGGTTAATCTCGCTTGAGCATTACTCATTAGTCGGAGGTTAGAAACTCCAAATCCTTGTTGTTAAACCTTTTTCTGTAACAATCTCACAAAAATTAAATAAATGAAGTAATGCATACAGGTGGTAGCTCTGGGGGCAAAAGCCTAGCTCGAGCCGATCCCGATGGATTATTGGATACAGGGGGAAGATCTGGGGGTGAAAACCTAGCTCGAGCCGAACTTGATTTATTGATTTATGGGTGGTATCTCTGGGGGCATAAGCCTAGCTCGAGCTGGTCCCAATGTTACTTACCACTGATCAGTTGGTCCCGCGCATTGTATGATGTTTATTGATGTGAAGGTAAAAGGAAAGAAATGAATGTAATGTACATGGTTCCATATATACAGTATGGTGGTATATCAGTATTATCTATTCAGTTGTATTTGATTCCATTTGAGTTTCTATATTTCATACAGTTACTTATAGCCTTACATACTCAGTACATTCTTTCGTACTGACGTCCCTTGGGGGACCTGCCTTACTTGCTGTAGGCACAGGAGCTAGTAGACCTTCACAGTAGGGTATGGGTCATCTGTAGGCTATTGGTGAGCTCCAGGTTGATTCGGGACTTTTCGAGTCATTTGTATATATTTTTGGTACTGTGTAGCAGTTGTATAAGGTGGGGAATTGTCCCGACCTTAGTCATGGTTATATATATTTTAGAGGCTTTATAGACATTGTAAAGTCAAACGTAGAAGTGTCTTACCTTTTAGACGTTGTTGCCCCAATGGCTAAGTCTCGTATCTATTTTGAACATCTTTACATGACTTCCGTCATCGATATATTATATCTGCATGTGGCAGAATTTTTGTTCATTTAATGGCATGCATATGAATGTACATGATCATAGGTTGGTTCTCTCGGGCCTTACGACTACGGGTGCCTGTCCGCCCCAATGGAATTTGAGGCATGACAAAAGTTGTATCAGAGCGGGTCGTCCTAGGGTGTCTACAAATCCATGTATGAGTAGAGTCTTGGTTATGGATCTGTTGTGCACCACATCTATACGTAGGAGGCTACGAGACATTTAGGAGTTTTCTCTTTTCTGCATTTCCTAGATCGTACAATAGAGCCAATGTTGTAGGTGGAGTTATATTTAACCACTGAATTTGTTTTATGTTTTTATTTCCTCAGTGTAGCAAAATGTTGATTACAATAAGAGGTAGGGGTAAAGGTAAGAAGGGAGACATGGATGCCAAAACAGGAACCAGTAAATCACCACCTGAACGAGTTAATAAAGGTGAAGCTGAAAATGAGTTTGCATCGCGGGCTTCTTCTACTCTTCTACCTCCTGGAGAGCCAATAAGGAAAGGACTACCCCCAGAACCATCTGTTAATGCTACTGAGTAGGATTTAAGGAATGCGGTGCAAATGTTGACTCATATAGTTGCTTCACAAAATCAAGGACATGTTGATCCAACTACAAGTAATGACGGTGCCTATAGGGCAGCTAGTCGGCGGACACAGGATTTTCTTAAATTAGACCCTCCCACATTCACTGGGTCAGATCTTAATGAAGACCCACAAGACTTCATGGACCAAATTCAAAGGGATTTAGATGTTATGAATGTATCTGGTAATAAAACAGTTGAACTTGCAGTATATAGATTAAAAGGAGAGGCTATATTTTGGTACGAAGATTGGAAATGATCTAGGGGTATCGGTGCACTTCCAGCTAGTTGGGAAGAATTGAAAGTGACATTCCTTGATCATTTTATTTCATATGAGATCTGATAGGCTTATGCATATCAGTTCTTAAATCTTCATCAAGGTAATATGAGCGTCAGAGAGTACAGTCTTCGGTTTAACTCTTTGGCCAGGTACACTCCTAATGTAGTAGCTACTATGGACGATAGAGTTCATAGGTAAGTGAATAGATTGGATCCATATTTGGTTAGGGATTATACTATTGTTTCTTTGAATAGAGACATGGATATAGACAGGATACAAGCTTTTGTATAGAAGATGAAGGATCATAGGCAAATAAGAAGAACGTAAGAATTTAAAAGAGGACCGTCAAAGAGGGCTAAACCTATGGGACAGTTAATGGCATCCCAAGGAGAATTTAGGCCTCAGGTTTTTAATAGACTGCCTAGACCATCATTTTCTTATTCTATAGCAGGTACTCCATCCCAATTTCGAGGGTTTATAGGTAGTCAAGTTGGGCAAAGTAGTGGGATTCAAGGTTTATAGACAACAGGGTATCAAGAACAAGGAAGAATAAGCCAATCGAGGTTTTCTCGTTAGCCGTGTCAGGACTACGGAAAGTTTCATTTAGGTGCATGTCGGCTTGAGATAGATGCTTGTTTCTGGTGTGGTATGTCGGGGTACATAATGAGAGAGTGCCCACGGAGGGGCACGGGTAGCATGGCGCGACCTACTAGATCAGTCGTTGCATCATCCTCGTCGGGTGTACAACCTACTGGGAGTGGTAGAGGTGTTCGAGGAGTAGTTAATTCTAGTGGAGTCCAGAACCGTACCTATGCTTTAGCAAATCGGCAGAATTTGGAGGCTTCTCCTTATGTGGTTACAGGTATATTATCCGTCTTTTCACATAATGTATATGCATTGATTGATACGGGATCTACCCTATCATATGTCACTCCATTGATTGCTGAAAAATTTGAAAGAACATTGGAATTACTAGTCAAGCCATTTGAAGTATCTACACCAGTTGGTGAATCTATTATAGCTAAAAAAGTCTATCGTAATTGCATAGTAACTGTTTGTGATCACGATACGTTGACTGATCTTATTGAGCTAGAAATGGTAGATTTTGATGTTATAATGGGTATGGATTGGTTGGCTTCTTGTTATGCCACGATAGATTGCCGAGCCAAGAGGGTACATTTTCATTTTCCACAAAAGACCGTCCTTGAATGGAGGGGTAATGTTGGAGCACCGAGAGGTAAATTTATTTCTTATCTTAAGGCAAAGAAAATAATATCCAAGGGGTACATATTCCATTTAGTAAGAGTGTACGATACCGATGTGAAGTCACCAACTCTTCAATCGGTTCCGGTGGTAAATGAATTCCTTGATGTATTTCCTGAAGATCTTCCAGGTTTGTCTCCAGAACGGGAAGTAGAGTTTGGTATTGATGTGATTCTAGGTACTCAGCCTATCTCTATTCCTCCGTATAGAATAGCCCCGACAGAGTTAAGGGAATTGAAGGAGCAATTAAAAGACTTGCCGGACTAGGGATTCATAAGGCCTAGTATGTCCCCTTGGGGTGCACCAGTGTTATTTGTACAAAAGAAAGATGGCACGTTGAGAATGTGTATTGATTATCGGCAACTGAATAAGATAACAGTCAAGAACAAATACCCCCTCCCCAGAATTGATGATTTGCTTGATCAATTATATGGTGCCAAATGTTTCTCAAAGATTGACTTGAGATCGGGTTATCATCAAGTAAGGGTTAGAGAAAAAGATATACCCAAGACAACTTTTTGAACATGGTATGGCCATTATGAGTTTTTAGTTATGTCATTTGGGCTAACAAATGCACCAGCAATTTTTATGGATTTGATGAATAGGGTGTTCAAGCAATCCTTAGATGTGTTCGTGACAGTGTTTATAGATGATATTTTGGTTTATTCAAGATCAAAAGAAGACCATGCTAATCACTTACGACAGGTGTTATAGATTTTTTGTGATCGTAAGTTATATGCAAATTTCTCTAAATGTGAATTTTGGTTAAAATGTGTAGCATTCTTGGGTCATATTGTGTCGGATGAAGGAATAAGGGTTGATACTCAAAAGATAGAAGATGTGAAGAAATGGCCAAGACCTAAATGCCTACAGAGATTCATAGTTTTCTCGGGTTGGTAGGTTATTATAGAAGATTTGTTGAAGGGTTTTCTTCCATTTCGGCACCTTTAACAAAGCTAACACACAAGACAACCAAGTTTTAGTGGAATGCTGCAAAAGATATAAAGGATAAGTTGACTTTTGCACCTCTATTGGTACTTCCAGAAGGTACAGAAGGGTATGCGGTATATTGTGATACTTCAGGAGTTGGCTTAGGATGTGTATTAATTCAGCACGGTAATGTAATAGCTTATGCCTCAGGACAGTTGCGACCACATGAGAGAAATTATCCAACATATGATCTTGAGCTAGCAACTGTGATATTTTCGTTAAAGATACGGCGCCACTACTTGTATGGGGTTCATGTTGACATATATACTGACCATAAGAGTTTGCAATATATCTTTAAGCAGAAGGACCTTAATCTGAGGCATCGGAGATGGCTTGAACTATTAAAAGATTATGACATTAATATTTTATATCATCCGGGGAAAGCAAATGTGGTAGCTGATGCATTAAGTCATAAGGCAATGAGGAGCACTCATGGCCAGTCCACAGAAAGACAAGGAATAATCAAAGATCTACATCAACTAGCTAGCTTAGGGGTTCGTCTTCTTAAAACTCCAAATGAAGAAATTATGGTGCAAAATGTGGCAGAATCTTCATTAGTAGCTGAAATGAAGGAAAAACAGTATGAGGATCCTATTTTACTACAGCTGAATGAGAATGTACAATAAGGTTTGACAAAGGCATTCGATCTTACGCAAGAGGGAGTGCTTCAGTGCCAAAGTAGATTGTGTGTACCTGATGTAGATGAGCTAAGGAGACGGATTACGACAGAGGCACATCATTCACGGTATTCTATTCATCTGGGAGCCACCAAAATGTATCATGCTTTAAAAGAAATATATTGGTTGGGTAACATGAAGAAGAACATTGCAGAATTCATAGCCCAATATCCAAATTGTCAACAAGTAAAAGTAGAGCATCAGAAGCCTGGAGGTTATATGCAATGTATAGATTTTCCAATCTGGAAGTGGGACATGATCAACATGGATTTCATCACAGGTTTGCCCCGTACACTTCAGAAATTTGATTCCATATAGGTAATAGTTGACAGGCTTACCAAGTCAGCACACTTCCTACCGGTCAAGACCACCTACACAGCTAAAAATTATGCACGGTTGAATATTAAAGAGATAGTTTGACTACATAGAATTCCAATCTCTATTATATCAGACAGGGGAACTCAATTTACTACACACTTTTGGAAGTCTTTTCAGAAGAGGTTGGGAACCCAAGTGAATTTAAGTACAACTTTTCATCCTCAAATAGATGGACAAGCAGAACGTACTATACAAACACTGGAAGATATGCTACGAGCTTGCACATTGGACTTTAAAGGTAGTTGGGATGATCATTTATCTCTTATTGAATTTTCCTACAATAATAACTATCATTCAAGTATCAAAATGGCGCCTTACGAAGCTTTATATGGAAGAAAGTGTAGATCACCAATTGGATGGTTTGAAGCGGGTGAAACTGCCTTATTTGGGCCAGATCTTGTTCATCAAGCTATGGAGAAGGTTAAGGTGATACAACAGCAGCTACAAATGGCCCAAAGTCGACACAAATCATATGCCGATGTTAAAAGAAGGGGGCTAGAGTTTGCTATAGGTGATTGGGTATTCTTGAAAGTATCACCAATGAAAGGGGTAATGAGATTTGAAAAGAAAGGAAAGCTAAGACCGCGTTATATAGGACCATATAAAATTATCCAAAGATTTGGTCAAGTTGCGTATGAATTAGAACTACCCCAAGAACTCTCCACAGTTCATCCAGTGTTTTATGTTTCAATGCTTCGAAAGTGCATAGGAGATCCATCTCATATTTCTCCCACTGAAGATGTACAAGTTATAGAAGATCTCACCTATGAAGAAGTACCTATTGCTATTCTGGATCGCCAAGTTAAGAGGTTAAGAAATAAAGATGTAGCTTCCGTAAAAGTGCTTTGGAGGAACCAACAGGTAGATGAAATCACATGTGAAGCTGAAGACATGATGAAATCTAAGTACCCACATTTATTTCAAACTGAAGAGAAAGTTCAAGATGTTGAATTGGAGCAATAACAAGTAAGTATATATAAGTATTATGTGTATGTGATAATATGAAGAATGAACTTAGACTTGAACTTGTTTATATTGGATAATGTTACTAACATTCGAGGATGAATGTTACTAAGGGGGAAGGATGTAACACCCCGTACATTTCCAAACATATTTGACTACCTTAACATTTATGGAATTATTTAAACTTGAGATAGTTGGTGTATTACCCACTAAATTTATTGGGATGAAGTGATATTATGTTTATGGACTTAATTGAGGCCCAAAATTAAGTAAATAATACATGGGTCCAAAAGGAGATGATCCATTTAAAAATGGACCAAGTGTACACATCATTATACTTGGACTTTTTGACCAAATAATTGGCTAAGGATGACTAGAGAGAGGCGGTTTGGAGGGACTATTTAAAGATGAAATTCAACTCATTTTTCTACACAATACACTTGTAAAAATCAGATTTTCAACCAAACATTTCTCCTCTCTTAAAACCCTAGCCGCCCTAATTTTCTCTAAGGATTTTTGGACAAATCTTCCACTTACAAGTCTTGGTAAGTGTTTACCCTTATAGATTAATATATTATATGCAGAAGAGGTTGTGTAAAGCATGTTGGTTATGTTTAAAAAGTGTTGTGCAGTCCACTTTATATGTAGCAGTCCACTTTTGCTTAATCGCTAAAGGATTTGCCTTCTATGTGGTTTAAACTTGAAAGGGGACTTAAGGTCTTAAAAGAAATTGAATTAGATGGATGAAATTTCAGTATGTTTAAGTGTGGTTCTATCCCTAATTAGTTACTCCTTGTGTATGACTTGTGGAAATGTTTATACGTAATTGTGCATGGAACGTGTGGTGTAGTGGAAAGAGAATATTTTCTTGTTATGTTGATGCAAATTTTGAAACCATTGTGGAATGTTTTTGGTGTGTTGTTGTGAAATGTATTTATGTGAATTGATGGAATAAAAATGTGGAGTTGCATTGAGGTAAAAATGTGAAGTATACACTTGGTGGAAAATCTTGTCGGTTTGTGACGTCTATGTTGATGTGTGGACTGTTTTGGTATTGTTGGTGTTGTGAGGCAGTAAATTGTATTGTAGGAGAGTGGAATGAAGTTATATGGTAGTATAAAGGAAGGTGGAATGATATACCATATTTTTGGGATGTTGGATAGTTTTTACTTCCCGTCAAGTAGCTAATTATCGCATTGTGAACTTGTAATGTAATTGGCTTTTAATGTGAGCTCCATTATGTATTAATATTGTTGAGTAACGCTTTAAGGAAGGGTTGAATTGTTGTATTCATATGTTGGAAAGATAAGGTATGTAAGGTTACTCTTTTCCGTATCCTTTGGCCGCACCTATTGTTCACATCGTTACCGAACTTGTTTCCACTCCGAAATGTTTTAAAGTATCTCATTTCAAGTTTGTTAGAAATTATTATTTACGTGTCTCTTATTTGTTGACTATTATTCCAAAACTCCAATAATGTTATGACCACCGATGTAACAATCTCACAAAAGTTAAAGAAATGAAGTAATGCATATTTGGTTGAGTACGGGGTAGCTCTGGGGGCAAAAGTCTAGCTCAAGCCGATCCCGATGGATTATTGGATACAAGGGGAAACTTTGGGGGTGAAAACCTAGCTCGAGCTGAATCTTATTTATTGATTTATGGGTGGTAGCTCTGGGGGCATAAGCCTAGCTCGAGCCGATCCCAATGTTACTTACCACTGATAAGTTGGTCCCGGGCATTGTATGATGTTTATTGATGTGAAGGTAAAAGGAAAGAAATGAATGTAATGTACATGGTTTCATATATACAGTATGGTGGTATATCAGTATTATCTATTCAGTTGTATTTGATTCCATTTGAGTTCCTATATTTCATACAGTTACTTATAGCCTTACATACTCAGTACATTCTTTTGTACTGACGTCCCTTGAGGGACCTACCTTACTTGATGCAGGCATAGGAGCTAGTAGACCTTCACAGTAGGGTACGGGTCATTTGCAGGCTATTAGTGAGCTCCAGGTTGATTCGGGACTTTTCGAGTCATTTGTATATATTTTTGGTACTATGTAGCAGTTGTATAAGGCTGGGACTTGTCCCGACCTTAGTCATGGTTATATATATTTTAGAATCTTTGTAGACATTGTAAAGTCAAACGTAGAAGGGTCTTACCTTTTAGACGTTGTGTCCCCAACGGCCAAGTCTCGTATCTATTTTGAACATGTTTACATGACTTCCATCATTGATATATTATATCTACATGTGGCAGAATTTTTGTTCATTTAATGGCATGCATATAAATGTACATGATCATAGGTTGGTTCTCTCGGGCCTCGATTATTGGTGCCTATCCGTCCCAATGGGATTTGAGGCGTGACATTTTCCTGGTTTTAACCTCTTATTTCAAGCAAGTTAAACCTATGGCTAGTTCTACTGTTTGAAACCATTAGAAATCTGTTAAGATGAAGAGACTAACAACACATTCACATGTATAATATTTAGCCATGAATTCACAACCCTAGTTATAGGGGTTTTAGCAACACATGATTATTGAGATAAAGAAAACAAAGAATTTCATATTCAAAGAAGAAATTCTTACAAAGATGAAATTTAACACTTGAATTCTTGACAAAATTTCAATTGATGTTTCTAAAAACCTAAAAGCATTCAAAAGCTAAGAGAGTAACATCAAAAATATTAAAAGTATGAAAGATGCCTATTCTAAAACCTAGACTAGGTATTTATAAACTCCAAGAATTTAGGACTCTGAATTTAAAATTGGACTGCCGCCTCCACTGTGACTGCTCGCTTGATGGATCGCCAGGATCGTGATGGTTCATCAGATCGAGCCATCACTTAACTTTATCTGGGCCTCTATTATGGTTAGCTCTGACGGTTAGGTGTGACATTCTTTTGAGTCTTGACGGATCATCAGATCGAACCGTCACATTGATCTCTTATCATGTTGGTTCTGCTTTGTTTTGACAGATGGAGTTGCAATTTGTCAGGATTTCGACTGTTCGTCAGATGAACCATCACTCGAACCTCTTTAACCCAGTTTCTTCATTCTTCTACCATGATTCCATTTCCTGCATTTCAATATAAAAGAACATCAAATCCAACAAACGTTGCTTAGAAACTCACAACTATTCTTGGTTAAAAGTGTCAAATGTGTCGGCAAATGCCAGAACATCAACACCCTCAACTTTGAACATTTTCTTATCCTCAAGTAACAAAACAACTTAAACTAGAGTGATTCTTGAAACACAAGTAAATTAAGCTAAACTATAGCAATCAATTTACTTTTTTAGTTCTTTTCAAAATTCACCCTTTTCTTATCATTTTACAATCAAGCACATAATAGTCATTCAATATGTCAATACTTATATATCTAAGCATGTCATTACGATATCAATGAATCATTTGCATATACCAAGACCGCTATCCTAATAGTAAGTAATCAATAGTGCCTTTGTGGTGCCCTCACTACAAAGAAGTCCCACACACACATAACAAATACCATTAAGGACTAGAAACAGGACACTCACACTCACACTCACAAGGAATTTCAAACGATGCACATACAATGCCATAGGCTTGCCCTTACTATCATATTTCAATTTTTCTAAAAGTTGATCAGGATCACTACAGGACTTTTCTAGGCTTGTAACGAAGGCTTGGATGAAGGTAGGATACATTTGGGAATTAGTTACTAAGCCCTCCTTGACACTACCATACTCTTGTTTCCACTTTAGACTAACCATTTCGCCCTTATTCACCTTGTTCTACCAATTATTTATGTTCACTGGTGTAGCAACTTTGATGACTCAACTTTAACTTTGTCTTTTTTTTTTTTTTATTCTTTTCTTTTTTTTTCTTTCTTTTTCTCATGCTTACACCCACCAATTCTTTTTCATCAACAACTGATCTGCCCCATTTCACTCATCATATTCCCCTACAATAGCTACCCTCAACTTTGGTGATTTGCCTAAGTTGAGGTGCACGATGTTTAAGAAGGGACTAGGGCCAAAATAGAGGTTCAAAGATAAAAAAGAAAAGGTGAACAATTATTGAATAAAAAGGTTTGAACAACTCAAAACAGGGATAAAAAAGATTTATTCATTTGGACTGTCTTTTTAGGCTAAATGGACTAGATTCAAATAGAGCCTATGATATTTTTCTAATTATCCGACTTGCAACTTTAACATAATAGACCAAGCAAGTTCTAGATGCATGCACAAAGTAAGAAAGATGCAATTAATCTCACACACACTTGGCACAGACGAACACTTGTTAATACTCCTTATCACAATGTGATTCATCTTAAGCAATGTTATCTCATCCATATACACTAACATTCAGTGATCCAGACAGTCAATAATATAAAATTAAACCATACGTGCTACAAATTAAATTTGGAGGGGTCTCCATTTCCTAAATACCACAAAATCCATAAAAAAATAAGCCACTGATTGCTAACAGTTTAACCTAACAACACACCAAATATTAAACCTAAACATGTCAGTTCTACTAGATAGCACACCCAAGGGAAATAAAATATGACAATAAAAACTCTCGGGTGGTGACAGACTGATAGGTACCCCTACCTCTATCAAAAGAAACATGCATTGTCCCCAATGCATAAATACAATAAGTAAAGACTGAGAGGAAGGAATACTTGTGAAGCCCTTAGGCCTCATAGTTTGGCACATCTTTGAAGGACTTGGCAGCCTCAGAATCAGGAACGGTGACACCGGTGATGATCGAAGTTCTCAAATCATCAACAAACACTTTGGTCTTTGGAGTGGGAGTACGAAACACCTATGGTGTGGGCCTAACTCCAAGTTCCAAACTAGAAGAATCCCTAACTAGCTGGTGTCTCTCACGCTTTGCCTTAAAGCCTCATAATTTATTAAGTCCTTCTTCACCTTTTTTAGAGCCTTATCTTCTTCAGTTCTCTTATGGTGTTTTCTTTTATTTGACTTCTTCTTCTCACCATCCTTAATTGGTCTCTTACAACTAGCTTTAAGAGGTTTCCCCATCAAATTAACTATGAGGTCAACCTTCTCTGACTCCACCATTGTCGAATCTACGAACCCCATGGTAGAAGCATTTTATAGTGCGACAATGTCAGCTTGGGCCTTTTTCAGTGTGGCCGTGAACTTAGACAAATATGGAATAGACAGTTCCTTTAACCTGTTATTGAACCGCAACTTTATATCATCCATACAGACATGCAAATTTACATATGGATTTAATGCTTCCTTGATTTTTTGATCCATGAAGGGCTTAAATTGCTTAGCCCATTCCTGTAACTGCTTCTCAAACTTCTTCTACTTCTTGATCACTTTCACAAAATTTTATGGAGTTAATCAGAACTCCAAATATACAGGTAGCATAGATGTTGTGTCAGTAGTCTCAGCAGTTGGGACAGTAGCCTCAACCCCAGATGTAGAAGATGTACCCTACTTATCAACAACAATCATGGCTAAGGGCATAACTGAAGGAGTACAATGCCTCTAGAGTGGTTTGAGTCTGAGGTACAAAAGATGGAGGTTTGTGCACCCTTAACTCAAACTTAGTGTCATCTTATGTTTTATTAATGTCCTGGGTTTTGGTGGCCGCCACTTCATCATCAACCCTTCTCAAAGTAGGCACTTTTGTTAACCGACATAATTCAGTCATCAGACAAGGGAATGATAATTATGTAGAAGATTTGTAGCCCTTGCATGTATTTCATGCACAATCATTTGTCCGAAGTTCACTTTGAACCCTACCAATAGACTAGCAACCAACACGGCCTTGATCTCATCGAGGTTGACATCTTCTCCTATGAGTATTACTCATAATCGGAGCACAACCCACCAAAACTTAGATGCAAAGTTCAATGATGACTTGGCTATCCTCTCTTTTTTAGTTTTCAACCATGAAGGTTCCCCATCAGTCAACATCTGTGCTAGCCATGGTCGCTGTCGTGACGCCGACATTATTCGATATTTATACTCTAGGGTGACAATTGGAGGTACATAGGTTTGGCCATAGAGTATCCCATTAATTGTATGGTAAGAAATATCCACTGAAACCCCTCGAACTGGGAGCCTAACCAATAATTATGTATCAGATGTTTTCTACCCCTTCTTGCATTATTTCTCAAGGATGGCCAAGTAGTTTGCAAAGAATTTGCAAACCATGGCAGGGTAGTAACTCCCAGGTGGTGTACTTATCCAACGCAAACCGTATTCATTAAATTGTCTCTCAATATTTGGGTACTCTGGCAATTCTATTGTGAGGATCTGATGCTCTTCAGTAAAAGGCCTTTTCAAGCTTCTAGTTTATTAAGAAAGAGACCATCTTGGTAATATTTTTCTGCCCCCTCTACTTTCTATTCAATAGATTCTTTAACTTTTGGGATTTGTTTTAATTACTTCACCCCATTCTGGTTCAGTTTATTTTTCTAGACTTTTGGTGGCCTCAGTACCACCTTCTTAATTTGGATTTGAGCATGAGCTGTCATTGCTCTCCCTATTACTACTGAATTTTTCACTTGATGACACATCCTCCTCATCAGACTGAGAGGCATGAGCATGTTTCTTTGCACTTTGCCTAGTGTATTAGTCTAGTGCATCAGTCTTCTCGACCTTATTTTCTGGTTTATCTCAAAGTTTCAAGGTCGAGGCAGATTTGTCTTGCCTTTTCTATTCTCCACCTCATGTTATTGGTAGTTTTTGAGACATGGTACCTGTGGAGGTAAAAATTAGTCATTGTACAAAACAAAACCTTAAGAAAAATGCTTGAAATCAAAACTATTTATACTTGATGGTCTGGGGTGATGGTTAGTCACACTTGTGATGGCTTGTCAACCCCAATCATCAGTGCATTCCAGTGTATCAGTCACTATGTGATGGTTTGCTTTTGCAGTTCATCACAACCTTGGAGGATCGTCAGATAAACTATGAGGCTAAGACAGAATACTTAGGTGACATTTTTCTTATGATGGTTAATCTTGGCAGTTCATCACACTTATGACGTTTTTTCACATGAACCATCATAGCTAACCAGTCAAAAATCCTTCATTTAGGAATTTCCTCGAACACTTTAGTGCCCCTTTTTGACTTGATCTCTGTTTGCATTTCCTTTCTTGTACATACTACACCAAATATAACTTTCACAATATGTAATCACTCAATCATGAATCAATTATTTTTAGGCTACTCAGACTTCACCCGCAAAAATTTCTTGTTCATACTTTGAATTAGAGAACAACACCAATTATTTGGAAGTTAGCTTTTGCTATTATGTTGTCTCCTAATTCAAACATTGAATGTACCAAAACCACCAAAATAAATAGCAATGTTAATGAGTGTCAGCATACCTTTGTTGCAGACAATGAAAAGAAAGAACAACTTCTAGTGGTGTATTAGCGTAATAATCATAGGTGTACTAACTATGATGGAGGTGCGGAGGATTGAGTATTGGTAAAGGTTGAAGTGTTGAACAATAAGATTTAAGTAGTAATGGAGAACGGGAGTTAATGGGTTAAGAACATGGGTAAGTATTAACGTCTTTGAGTGTTGGTAATCAAAGGTGAAGAGGGAGAGATTAGAAGAGAAACTGATTGAATTAGGTCAGTTCTCTTAAATGTATTGGATTTTGACTTGATGTGGGTCAAAGCTGGGTCGAGTATTAGGTTTAGGGTTTAGGTTGGATCTGGTTAATCAAAAAAATTAAAATAAACTACACTTACCTATAACGCCAAACTATGATGGACTATCATGTTTATGACGATTTGCCGTGCGAGCCATCATGCTTAAACAGATTGTACCTCAGTGAGTCATGTCTGATGTTAGAGTTTGATAGTTCATCACACATGTGATGGAGCCGTCAGACCATATCATATGTCATTTTTCTTTGATTCTTATGATGGTTCAGGGTGATGAATCGTTAGAACTGCTATGGTTTGTTAAGTGAGCCATCAATCCTTAACCATAATCACCCCTTTACTTTACTCTTGTGATAACTCAAGTTAACGGTTTGTCAGAGCCTTGACGTTTCATCAGGCGAACCATCAACCTAAAGCAGAATGTGATCCTTCATACCTTCACCTGTACCTTCTTTTCCTATACACTTAAACATCCACATCAATCATACTCAAGAATAAAAACTATTCTAACGGACATTTTACAACAACAAGATATGGGTTGCCTCCCATTAGCGCTTGATCTAACACCGCGATACGACTCGAGTATCTTGACTACTCAAACTTCATCAAGATGTACAAAAGATAATACCTTTACCTCTTTTGGTACTCCAGCATATTGTTTTACCCATTGTGGGTTCACCTTAAACAACTTTCTATCTTTGTTTTCCAATTCTACTACTCTTGACGGGAACACTTGGGTGACTTTGAATGGTTTGGACCATTTTGATTTCACCTTGCTCGGAAATAGCTGGAACCTTGAATTGAACAATAATACCAAGTCCTTGATTTTGAAGTCTCTCTTTTCAATTCTTCTATCATGGTACAATGTCATATTCTCTTTGTAAAGGTCAGCCCTTTTATAAGCTCATAGCTGAAATTCATCCAGCTCATTTAGTTTCTCCAACATCAAATCTTCAGCCTTACTCTAACTCAAATTAAGCTTCTTGAGGGCCTATATAGCATTATGCTTTAACTCTATTGGAAAATGACAAGATTTACCGAAGATAAGTTGGTAAGGAGACATATCTATCAGTGTTTTGAAAGTTGTGTGATAAGCCCATAGTGTATCATCAAGTTTTCGAGACCAATCGCTACAGTTAACATTCACAGACTTGGCCAATATCATCTTGATTTCTCGATTTGATACCTCTACTTGCCCCCTGGTTTGTGGGTGGTAGGGAGTAACCACCTTGTGTTGTTTCACTTCGTACTTTGCTAGAGTTGCATGAAACACCTTGTTACAAAAGTGTGACCCCCCATCACTTATGATCATACGAGGAGTACCAAACTGAGAGAAAATATTCTTTTTTAAGAATGCCACCGCACTTTTACCTTCATTGTCAGCAAAAGGTACAATTTCCACCCATTTGGATACGTAATCCCCTGCCACCAAGATATACTTGTGACCATAAAAACTCACAAATGGTCCCATAAAATTAATGCCCTACACATCAAAAAACTCCACTTCTAACATTTTAGACATAGGAATTTCCTAATTTTGGGAGATTGACCTCTGTTGTTGGCTTTGATCATATGCTTTGGCAAAGTCTTGGGTGTTTTTGTGGATCGTGGGCTAGTAATACCCATATTGGAGTATCTTCCTATCCGTGTGATCACCCGTATGATATCCTCCCATAGGGGAAGAATGACACGTCTACGTAATGCTCAATATCTCTACTTCTGGTACATATTTTCTAATAATGTTATTAGCATATAGTCGAAACAGATAAGGCTCGTCCCAAAAGTATTTTCTTACATCATGGAGAAATTTCTTTCTCTGGTGGAAAGTCAAATTTTTTGGCATCATGTCGTTGACTAAATAGTTAGCAAAATAAACATACCAGGGTACAAATTCAAGAGACGTAGCTATTACCTATTCATATAAAAATGTGTCATCAATCTCCAATTTGGCTGGCCTCGTTCCTTCATTCTTATGCCTAGACAAATGGAAAGCTACTTGATTTTCACAACCCTTGCGATCTTTGACTTAAAAATTAAACTCCTGTAGAAGCAATACCTATCTAATTAATCGAGGCTTGGCATATTTATTTTCCATGAGATATCTTAAGGTAGCATGATTAGTATGCGTGATAACTCTAATGCCAAGTAAGTACGCCTGAAATTTCTCAAAGGCTTAGACAACTGTAAGTTATTCCTATTCAGTAACTATGTAGTTCTTTTGTGCCCTATTTAATGCCTTGTTAGCATAGTAAATGGGGTGAAAGAATTTCTCTAGCTTCTTCCTAAGAACAGCCCTGAGTGCAAATTCGCTCACATTACACATCACCTCAAAAGGTTAGCCAATTGGGAGGAATAATAATAGGGGCAGCTACCAAATTTTCTTTGAGGCACTCAAATGCCTTTAAACAATCTCCATCAGATAAAATTTAGATTCCCTCTCTTACAATTTGCAAAGTGGACTAGTCATTTTGGAGAAGTCCTTAATAAACCTCCGGCAGTACCTTGCATTTCCAAAGAAACTTCTAACTCCCTTCACTGAGATAGGTGGAGGTAGTTTTTTCAATCACCTCTATTTTAGCACGGTCTACTTCAATTCCTTTTGCTGAAATCTTCTGTCCTAACACAATTCCCTCCTTAAACATGAAGTGACATTTTCCCCATTTAAGCACAAGATAGAACTCTTCACATCTTTGCAAGGCATTTCTGAGATTCGCCAAGCAGTCTTCAAAAGCATCACCTACCATAGAGAAGTCATCCATAAACACCTCCAAAGTGTCTTCCACCAAATCAGAAAAAATTGACATCATACGCCTTTGGAATATTGCAGGAGCATTACATAACCTAATGACATATGCTTGAAAGTGAAAGTCCTATAGGGGCATGTAAAAATAGTCTTCTCTTGATCTTCGGGTGCAATGGAGATTTGGTTATAAACCAAATAACCATCCAAGAAGCAATACCAACCTCTCCTTGCCAATCTATCAAGTATTTGATCCGTAAAGGGCATTGGGAAATGATCCCTCAGAGTCCATGAGTGTAACTTCCTGTATTCCATGCAAACCCACAAACTAGTGACTGGACTTAGTGGAATTAACTTATTTTTCTCATTAGCTACCACTGTCATACCTCCCTTCTTTGGAACACATTGCACCAGGCTTACCCATTTGCTATCTGAGATTGGTTACATAACACCAGCATCAAGCCATTTGATGATTTTTTTCTTCACCACCACTTGTATTGGTGGGTTAAGTCTTTGTTGGTGATCAATGGTAGGATTACACTCTTCTTCTAACTTAATCTTGTGTGTATAGATGCCTGGTGGAATTTTAATAATGTCTGCAATCATTCAACCAATTGCCCTTTTGTACTTTTGCAACACAGAGACTAGCACTTCCACCTGCCATTCTATCAACTCAACAGCTATAATCACGAACAATGTGTTATTCTCACCCAGAAATATGTATCTAAGATGGCCAGGCAATTCATTGAGATCCAACGCGGGCAATTCTTATATTGGTGGTTTTGCTGGAGAGTTGGCCTATTTTTCTGATCCAAGCCAAACCTTTTTAGGGCATAGGAATACGAACCCATTCCAGCCAAAGTACTAAACATCTCCTCATAATTTTGATGTCTAACCCATCAAAATTTATTATCACAACAGCTAATAATTCCACAATAAATTTTTCTTGAATCGACACCACAATATCAACTTTGTTAACAACATCAATAATTGAGACAACACTCATGTCTCTCAGTTGGTTCATCGATTGACATATATTGAACTTCACTTCCTCATTGTTCAATCTGAATTTTAACTCATTGCACTCCATATCGACTAACCCTTTTTTTCCAGTGGCTAAGAATGGTCTACCTAGGATTTTGGGTACTTCAAAATCCACTTTGTAACTAAGGATCACAAAGTCCACTGGAAATATAAAGTTCTTAACTTTTACCAACACGTCATACAGTATCCCCACAGGCCTTTTGACCGAATGGTCAACCATCAATAGCTGCATAGTTGTCGGTTTGGGGGCCTAAGCCCAACTGCCGATAGATAGCTAGAGGCATCAAATTGATGCTAGCACCAAGATCACATAAGGACTTTGCAAAAGTAACTTCACACTAATTATGTACAAAATAGTAAAAGCCCCCGAATTTGCCTTCTTTTACGCCAATGATCACGAAGCAATCACACTACAATGATGAATATTGCCTTCTGGCTCAAAGCTTACCATCTTCTTTCTTGTAACTAAGTCCTTCATGAACTTAGCATATCTTAACATTTGTTCAAAAACGTCTACTAACTGGATGTTCACCGACAACTACTTTAACATAGAAAGAAACTTATGAAATTTACCATCCCCCATTTTCTTTTTCACTTTATGTGGGAACAGAGGAGGAGGCCTAAGGATTTGAGTTAGAGACTTCTCAAATTCTTTTCCCTTCTCTTTGGTTATAGTCACATTATCATTCACCCTGGTAGACTTTTTAGAATATACCTTTTTGTCATAAATATTTTTTGACTTGTTAGACTTGGCTGAATTCTCCTCAACATCGACATCATCAACCACCATTTCATAATTGAAGGTGACATCCTCCACCTGTTTCTAAACTATTAAATATGGTTCAGGTAAAACCTTAATGCTGCTGGTGGTGATAGCCATGTAACTTCTATCATTCCTAGGATTTTGAACAGTATCACTAGGTAAAGTGCCACTCTTTTGCTTATTGAAAAGCTGTGGACAACTGACACATTTGGTACTCTAGTTGCTTGATAGATGTCGAGTGAGAATCTACAAGTTGACTCATTGAAGATAAGTTATTCTTCATTTCGTTAACTCTTGCATCAGTAACTTCCACACTTTTCAACACTTTCACCATTATCTCTTTTATAGGGGACTTCCTTAAATTATTACTACCTCTATCATGATTTCTTGGTGGTACAGACAGATCACCTCTATCATTGCTCTTCTAATCTCTGTGATCATGATCCTTATAACCAGCCTTGTCATAGTAGTTGTGCATTTGATATTTCCGACCTCAATTTCCTTGGTCACTTGCCCGAAAACCCCCATCTAGTTATTCAAATAGTTCACTTCTTCTTCTGAATTAGACTCAAATGATTTACCCTATGAACCTACATCTTTTAGCTTCTCAACATGGCCTGCCAATAAGTGTTTTATTAGCAAATCCATTTGAGTCTTCATGTGAGCTATGTCTTGGTTACACTCTTTTTCTCTTCGGAGTTGTTCGGCCAACATACCCACAACATAAGTACTTCTTTCTACTCAGAATCCTTGGTATGCCAAGCTCTATTAGTTTTAGTCAGCCTATCCAGAATCACGGTTGCATCTGTTAAAGTCAATGCCATAAATGCTTCTTTTGTTGCATTATTAACTGTTGGTTTGGTATTTGAGTTTAGAGACCTGTAGAAAGTCTCCATCAAGTGCTTATCTGTAAGCTTATGATTTGGGGATTGGGGAAAATTCTTCTTGAACCTTAGTCACATCTCATTCAGTGCTTCATTTGATTGCTGCCTAATGTTGTCGATTTCGTCCCTCAATTGTAACATTCTGGAAGGTGGAAAAAGCCTCTCTAGGAAAGCTCCTTTCAGTTACCTCCAATTTGTTATAGAATTGGGTGGCAGCTTAGTCGACTACAATGTTGCCTCTCTAGACGATGACAATGGAAACAACCTCAATCGAATTACATTCTGAATAACTCCTGGAAAGTCAAAGGACTTGCAGATTCCAATGAAGTTCATCAAGATTTTTGGATCATCACCAGCCATCCCTCCAAATAATCCTTTGTGATTCAACACTTGGATCATAGTGCTAATGATGTTAAACTTTACCCCAAAAGCTAGTGGTGGTAGAACAATGGCCCCTGTGGCACCAACCCCATCTAAATCTGCCTCATCTTTATTATCGAGGTCAAAACACATAGCATGTTCTTGACCTCCTCTGGCTCTTTATTGTCGATTCTGGTTGGCTGGGGCGACATTGTCAATATATTGCTCATCAATATCATCACGCTGTTGATGTTGATGTTGCCTTATCGCTTCACGCTGTTGTTCATCCATCTTTTTCCTTAAAGTTTTGGCAAGCTCGGGATCGTAAAGTAACAATGTTTCACCTGAGATTTGGGGACTTGGCATACAAAATTCAGTACCCTACAATTACAAAAACAACAAACAAAAGTAAAATTAGAAAATAGTACTAAAGGTCAAGTAAACACAAAAAACTTAATATGCAACTATTCCCCGACAACGACGTCAAAATTTGATACACCCAAATTATACCTACCTTAAGAAGTATAACCGATCATTGTCAAATATATAACCCAACAAAGGTTGGGGTTGAATTCCACAGGGAATAAGGTGAAAACTAATTTGTTTGCAATTTAGATGACTATTAGTCAGTAATTTTCGGTAAATTGGAGGGTTTGTAATAGGTGAATTAGAATCAATGTGTAACTTATTTCAAGTAACAAACATTCAATTAAGGAAATATGATTCAGTAGAGAAAGCGAACTAGGATTGCTATCACTATGGCCTTTTAACACATTCGGGTCAATATCGATAATGAATTCTTTTTAATACAAGGAATATCAAGCAATTGAATTCAAATGTACGTCTAAACGTTTCTCAACCTAATTAGATGGTTATTCCTTTAGTTCTTTCAAACTTAAAGTAATGAAAGTAGTAAACTCAATTCAAGCCTTGAGTTGGTTAATCTCGCCAGAGCATTACTCATTAGATGGAGGTTATAAACTCCAAATCCTCATTGTTAAACCCTTTTCCCTATTTTAACCTCTTATTTCAAACAAGTAAAACCTATGGCTACTTCTAATGTTTGCAACCATTAGAAATCTGTTAAGATGAAGAGAATAACAACACATTCAAATATATAATACAAATTCATACCAAAATTAACCATAAAATAATTATTTAGGCATGGATTTCACAACCCTAGTTATAGGGTTTTTATCCACACATGATTATTGAGATAAAGAAAATAAAGAATTTAATATTCAAAGAAGGAATTCTTACAAAGATGAAATCTAACACTTGAATTCTTGACAAAATCTCAATTGATGTTTCCAAAAACCTAAAAGCATTCAAAATCTAGGAGAGTAACAACAAAAATATTCAAAGTATGAAAGATGCCTATTCTAAGCCCTAGACTAGGTATTTGTAGGCACCAGGAATTTGGGAATCTGAATTTAAAATTGGACTGCCGCCTCCACTATGATTGCTTGCCTGACGGCTCGCTAGGATCGTTACGGTTCATAAGATCGAGCCATTACTTGACTTCATTTGGGCTTCTATTTTGGTTAGCTCTGATGGTTGGGTGAGGTGACTCATCAGAGTCTTGAAGAATCATCAGATTGAACCGTTACATTGGTCTCTTATCATGTTGGTTCTACTTTGTTGTGATGGATGGAGTGGCTGTTCGTCAGGCTTTCGATAGTTCATCAGATGAACCGTCACTCGAACCTCTTTAACTCAGTTTATTCATTATTCTACCATGGTTCCATTTCATGCATTTCAACATATAAGAACATCAAATCCAACAAATGTTGCTTAAAAATTCACGATTATTCTTGGTTAAAAGAGTTAAATGTGTCGTCAAATGCTAGCACATCAGCCAACACACCACATTTTATGTCATGATAAGCATGGAAAGTTGTAGCATCTTGACACCTAATAGAGTTGTTGTCCACCCACTTCACCTCCACGTGAAGTTGAGGTGGCAACATAAAAATATTTTCATCCCACTTTATGCATACTTGGGTATTGCATAGGTTCGTGGTTAAATAAATACAATATTTTGGATAGAACATAATTAATAAAAAATTATTTTGAATATAGTCTCTATCATATAGTAATAATTTTTCAACATATCTTGACTCACTATCTCCGTTTAAGATATTAATAAATGATCAAACTATTATAAAATAATATAAATATATCATAACTAAAGAATTTTCAAAAATATCTAAAACATTTTAGAAAGGTAATAAAATATATCTTTTACCAAATTCTAATTTAATATAAATATTTCAAAACTCGTTCGGTATTAATAAAATTCTCAAACGAATTACCCAAAATTCAAACTGTAAGTCCCAACAAGTCATAAATAACTTGGGGCAACTATATGAAGGCTCTAAACGTAGAAAAAGCATGGAAATGCAAAAAATTGACCTGGAGGATCATTTTAATGGTCTCAGTAATCATCCCATCACCCTTAACTTAACTTGGGTTCTGTCCTCTAATTTTGATAAATGATCTGCTACCTGATTCTCTGTTCCTTTCCTATCTCGTACCTCAATATAAAATTTATGTAGCAGCAAAATCCACCAAATAAGTTAGGGCTTGGCTTCACTCTTTGCAAACAAGTACTTCATAGCTGTGTGATCTGTATAGACAATCACTTTTTTTTGTAACAAGTAAGAACTAAACTTTTCAAAAGCATAAACAATAGCCAACAACTATTTCTCTTTAACAATACAGTTCTTTTGAGATGCATAAAGAGTTTTGCTAGTTTAGTAAATGTGATGAAATTGCTTTTTTCTATTCTTTCTAAGTACTGCTCCCACCATAAAATCACTAGTGTCGCACATTAAAATGAATGGCAAAGTCTAATTTTGTGCAATGAATAAAGGTGCAGTCACCAACCTCCGCTTATGCTTATCAAAGGATTTCAGATAATCCACATCAAAATCAAATCTCACATCTTTCTCCAGTAGCTTGCAAATAGATGTAATCTTGCATGATCCAAGAAATGACCCATCTCTTTCACAGACAAAGTGGTGGTAGATTTTCAATAGCCTCTATTTTTGCCTTGTCCACTTCAATACCCGCACGTGAATATTGTGCCCAAGGATAAGTCCTTTGCAAACCATAAAGTGGTACTTCTCCCAGTTTAGAACAAGATTCATTTCCACATACCTAGAAAGTACCACATCCAAGTGCATCAAACACTCATCAAAGGAGTGTCCAAAAACCAAGAAATCATCCATGACGACTTCCATATACTTCTCAATTATATTAGTGAAGATCGTTATCATGCACCTTTGGAAAGTGTCAAGTGCATTACACAAACCAATGGGCATCCTTTGGAATGAATACATACCATAGGGGTAAGTGAATGCCATTTTCTCTTGGTCCTCAGGTGCTATCATGATTTGGTTGTAGTCAGAATAACAATCAATAAAACAATAGTAATCATATCCAGCCAACTTATTTGACATATGATCCATGAAAGGTAGAGGGTAATAATCTTTTTTGGTTGTTTTGTTCAGCTTTCCGTAGTCAATGTATATCCACCAATCTGTAACAATTCTCTAAGTACCTACTCGCCTTTTTAATCCTCTACCATAGTGATACTGCCCTTCTTAACACATTACAATGGGCTCACCCAAGGTGTCTAAAATAGGGTAGATTACACAACCATCTATCCACTTAATCCATCCTTTCTTAATAGGATTCAACCTGTGCTACTATTAAACACAGGGAGTGACATCTTTCTCTATCCCAATCTTGTACATGCATACAATTTTTTTTATGCCTTGAATATCAGCTATCAACCATCAAATGTCTTTAATCCTATCACGTATCATACTCACCACCCTTTTAACCTACATATTAGTCAATAATGATGTAATAATTTTAGGGAGTGTGTCACCATTACCTAAGAAAGCATATCATAAATGAGAGGGCAGAGGTTTAAGATCAAGATCAGGTGTCTCCTCAATTGAAGTCTTTGGCTTCTTCTTAGTGGCAGGTTTCTCTAACTCCTTAGTTAGGGGATTACCCCACACATAAGCACAAATGTAAAGAATATGGAGACACACCTCTACTTACTCCTCTTCAATCAATTAATTACCATAGATCAAAGCCTACTCTAATAGATCATTTTGAGCTAGAAATTGATCTATCTCAGCATTAGTCAAACGTAGAGGCCCCACAGTAATTGACTTCAATTCTTTATAATAGATGGGAAACCTTTTTAACCCTACTCTTGACTTGCTCTCCCAATCCTTACCACCCTTACTTAGGCATTTTGTCTTAATTTTAATTTTATTTCTCAAGGAGGGAAATGGAATAAAATAAGGGTTCACTTGAAGAATGAAGGGTATCAAGTTTTTTGGATAGTCAAGAAAATATCTCATGGTAAAACTCAAGGACCTAGAGATAATGTACATAT
Source organism: Capsicum rhomboideum (assembly GCA_031232105.1). NCBI lineage: Eukaryota > Viridiplantae > Streptophyta > Magnoliopsida > Solanales > Solanaceae > Capsicum > Capsicum rhomboideum. The sequence goes on along the minus strand of CP124710.1, from coordinate 34,633,017 downwards.
TAGCTATGACTTTGTATATCTAAATGTTTTTTTAACAACAAAGGCCTATGATCCTTTCCTAACCTAGATTTTCCTTTAACAGTTTTAGTAAAACCAACCAGACAATTTTTAGATCAAACCAACTACACATAAATCAATGAGTATCTCATACACACATGGCAAAGGGTTATATCATTAACCATCCATCAATCAAATTATGGACTAGTCTCACTACATAAAATATCAATACCAATATCATCATGACGTCAAAAACTGATCCATACAGGTCAATAAGCAAATCAATGATACACATAAAACAATTTTGGAGGGTTTGACATTTTACAAACTCCATGCGTAACTAGTTGCTACATTGTGCCCACCAAAGTCTCCCTAATTGTCTCCGACCTATTTAAAGAATCAACAAAACATGAAATACTTTAAAGCAAAACACAAAATATACTATTCTAGAAATGCTGGTTCGATAAAAACAAAACACCCTCAAGAAAAGAAACATGACAAGAAAATCCCTTGAGTGAAACACACATCAGCCCCTAGTCTCTACAAAATAAATTATGTATTATCCCAAATGCATAAGTACAATTCAATAGAGGTGAGAACTTACATGTGGTGCCTTCTATGCTATCGGCTGGTGTTTGGGCGGTAGATGCAACCCCAATCTCATTAGTAATTAAAGTGATTTCCTCCTTAGTACTGGTGGTATGTGTGGTGGGTTATGGCAGTAGAATTAATACAACATCCTCCCTAGTAATGATCGGTGGAGTAGTTATCGGAGTAGTGTCCCCCTCAGTAGTGGCTGGCAGTTGACTAATTAGAGTTAAAAACTCTACCCTCACATCAATTCCTCTAGTTTATCCAGCATCTTCATGTTCCACACTTAAGAGGCTTCACTCACTCGAGCCCTCAACTCCTCCTCTAACTGTGTTGCATCTTTTTAGACATTTACTAGGCTGTTTTCATCTCTTTCTTGTCCTTTTTTTGGCTCTCTTTTTATCCTCATCATTCTCACATACTCTCTTCCCTATAGGTTTGGCAGTTGGCTGCAATAAATTTAGTAGTTTCTCCTCCTCCTCGATTGATATAAAAGAGGGAAAGAATACATGTGTTGATTGTTACCACAACTCAGCAATCAGCTCTATTCTGTGCCAACTCTTCAAAGATTTTGCTTATATAAGGAATGCCAATTACTTTTAATCTTTTATTTACCTGTACTTCTATATCATCTATCCGACCATGGGGGATTGAGTGCGAATCAAGTGCAGCAGAAATGTCCCAGTTTATAAATTGGCATAACTGCTGTGCAAATAATGTCATTTGGTATTCTGACCTCTAAACCCTTTTAACCTAATTCATAAAGGTTTAGGGAATAAATGCATAGGCTGAGGTCTGGGCTATAGTGGAAGTAGTATTAGCAGAATCAATAGCTGGGGTAGTGCCAACAATACTAGATATGGAAGGGGTGAAGTTAGTAGCAGGAGTTGTTGTGGGAGGTAACTCACCACTTGTGGCTGCTCCCTATACCTTTGTATTAATAGTAGGCTTCCCCTCTATGATGGTAGCAACAGTGACCTCGGTCTGGCTACCAGACCCCAAAACCTATGGCACTATCTTGTTTGCTTGAAGATCATATTTTTTTCTCATCTCTCATCTTCTTAATGTACTGAGTCTTAGAAGTTTTCACTGAGTCATATGTCCCTTCTAAAATAGGGACTTTGACCTCCTTAAACAAACAGGTAACAAGGCATGCAAAAGGCAATAAAGTTCTAGGCCTATGTTCCTGAGCCCTCATCTTATCTACTATAATCTAGCCAAAGTTCAACTTATATCTGGATATGAGGTTGGTTACTAGAATAGTTCTCTGCTTATTTAGTTGATTATCTCCTATTGTTGGTACCTATCGGAGATGCACTACTGCCTACCAAAATATTTCCTTGAAGTTCAGTGTGGCTTTATATATCTTTGGTTTCTCATCATTCAGCCACAATGGTACATCATCTGTTAGAACCCGTGCCAGCCATTACCATTGGTTGTTTTTCTCTTCCATCTTGTGATCATAATCTGAAGTTCTTTCTGGTGCCAAATAAGTGGAACCATATAGAATCCTGGTTATTGTTCACACTAAAATATCTACTGCAATCCCTCATACATGGATAGTCTCAAAAGTCAGTAGGTCTATTGCTTTTTGCCTTTTGCAGTTGTTTTCCAGAGTGGTTGCATAGTTGGCATAGAACTCAAGAACCATGTAAGTGTAGTTGTGCCCAGGAGCCTGAATCATCCACCCCAACTGATAATACATGAAAATTCATTCAATCTCAGGGTACTCGGATAGTTCTAAAGAACTAATTCTTAACTTTCTCTGCTATTTTCCTCTTGATGTTGCCATTACCCATGTTGGAAAGGCCAACTTGGAAATAAGCTTATGACCCTTTGACTTGAGACATGCTATATTTGAACTTTGAATTCTTACTTTTAATGGTTGGACCCCTCATGGTTTCAGGAGTTGCTTTTGGGCTCTTGGTGGCATCAGTGCCACTCTCATTATCTGAATTGGAACCTTCTGTGCTAGACTCCTTCAAAGATTCTCCTCCCTCATCAGACTGGGGAGTAGTGGTTTGTTTTCTAATGCTTTGTCTACTATGATAGGTCATAGCTTCCTCAACCTTGTCAACCTTAGGTTTTGAATCGAAAGGCTCATCTCGGAGTTGGCGGTTTGGAGTGGCCCTTTCGGGTCTTTTGTGAATAGTGCCTCTTATTGGTTGTAACTTTGGAGCCATAAGAACCTGTTGAGGAGAAGCATAGGTACAATAATTAATATGCAAAAGCATGAAGCAAAAAAATTAAAACTTATATATATATATATATACACACACGCATACCACCTATCGTCGAATAAATGATGAACCGTGGGATGAGTCATCATCTAGACAATGGTTCGTGGAATGAACTATTGGACAAAACTAGTGAGATTATGTAATATGTCGGCTGAACTCGACGATTTGTTGAGTAGACTACGGTCGATGGATTCATTCATCCACATATTCTGGTGAATTATGATATTTATCTTGAAAATAACATGTGAGTTAATGATCCGTAGACCATCTGACGATCTGTGGACTCACCCATCACCTTGGGATAGTGTTACTAATTATCCAAGATGCTCAAATTATTGAATTCTTCATCCCAAAAATAACGTTACTGAAACGACCCAAAATACGGAAACGAAAGCTTAACAACTAAAACAAAGAAAGAAATTGTTATATGAAGTTAATAGGAAGATAAACATTAAGAATATAGAAGAAGTAGGAACTATTGAATGTATTAAATTCAAAAACCCCTAAATCGAACTTGAACAAGCACCTAATCTCTAAGTGGACCAAGAGGGAATCGTAACGCCCTCAAAACCCTCATTTCTAAGCTTACATTCAACAAAAGCTTTCCAATCACACTCTCAAGTGTTTGGTTAATTCAATATGCAAAAACAACTAAGGAAATAAAAACCTATAAGTTACTATTTATAGTTTATTACAAAGGCCCAAAAGTGACCCATAAGCAAATTACGAAAATAACCCCAAGTTGGGGACTGGTTGCACTTGACGGTTCCCTTGACTGTCCGTCAAGGGGGTGACGAATCACCAAGCCACCCGTCAACCTTGGACAGTGTTTTACCCTTCTTTGTTTCCCTTGATGGCTCAAGGGATGGTCAGTCAGGGTGGTGACTGATAGTCAAGTAAACCATTACCTCTAGGCAGTGAGGGGTCTTCTTGGCCTTTACTTGGTGGATTCCTTTGCGGTTGGTCAAGACCTTGACTGATCTCCAAGTAAGTCATCGCTTGAAGCAGTGAGTGCACATCCTCTTCATGAGTCCTTAGTCTAATCTTCAACACTTGGAATCCTTTAAATGAGAACAAAACATACACCAACAATTCCCTTTTCATGAACATAGCTTGAAAAGCATGTAGCTCTCTTGCTTGGCTTCTAGTAAAAGCCCTTAAGGAAATTTAGGATATATAATCCTCTCCATCTTGAAAATAATTTGACCTCAAATTTACGGAATCATCTTTCTCAAGCATGTCAAAAAGTGAAAGATCACACACATTTAATATGTTATGCACATAATATTTTGGTGGGAGATCAACCTTGTAAGCATTATCATTTATCCTTTCAAGCACTTGACATGGACCATCACCTTGAGGCATTAACTTGGTATTTCTATGGATTGGGAATCAATCCTTATGAAGGTGTACCCAAACCCAATCACCCGGTTTGAGCACAAGTCATTTCCGCCCTTTGTTCACCCCTTTTTGCTACCTTTTGACTTTTTTTTCAAGGCGTAGTCTCACCTTATCATGTAGCTTCTTCATAGCATTCGTCCTATTGTATCCATCTAAACTAATCACAAAATCACTAGACAAAAGAGTGAGATCCAAGTGGGTAAGGGGTTAAAGCCATAAAAACATTCAAAAGGAGTCATACCAATAGTCGCATGAACAACTCTATTGTAAGAAAATTAGACTAAAGGTAGGTGATCCTCCCAAGAGTCCATCTTTCTATTAACCATGACGCGCCACATAGAACCTAAAGTTCTATTCACAACCTTGGTTTGACCATTGGTTTGGGGGTGGAAAGACGTGGAGAAAAATAATTTAGTGTCGAGCCTACCCCATAAAGATCTCAAAAAGTGACTAAGGAACTTAGAGTCCCCTATCATTAACAATGGTTTAGTGAATCTCATGGATTTTAACAACATGTTCAATGAACAAGGATGCACATTGGAAGCATCATCACTCTTGTGACACGGGATGAAGTGGACCATTTTCGAGAACCTATCAACAACAACAAAAATACTATCTCTTCCCCTCTTTGTCCTAAGCAAACCCAACACAAAATCCATAGAGATTTCAAGCCAAGGACGGAGGGGAGTGGGAAGTGGGGTATACAATCCTTAAGGAAGTAGTTGCAATTTAGCGCTTCTATAATCTTCACATTAACCACATACTCATGAAACATCATCAATCATTTTCGGACAGTAAAATTGTTCCTCCAGGATCCCAAGGGTCTTGTTAATTTTAAAGTGACCCATCATACCCCCATAGTGTGCCTCTCTAACAAATAATTCCCTCTAAGAGCTTGAGGTCACACACAATGTTTTTCCCTTGAACAAAAATCCATCAAACTTGGAATAGGGTATAGATGACCTATCCCTAATCCATCATTCCCTTTCTCATTTCTCACAATATTTGAAGATTTGAGCGAATTTGGGGTCCTCGGTACAAAGTCTTCAAGCATTCAAAACCAATTAATTTAGAATACAATGTATTGAGTAAAACATGTTTTTTAGACGAGGTATCGGCCACAACATTCTCTTTCCCCTTTTTGTAATGGATTACATAAGGGAAAGTTTCTAAGAATTCAATCCACTTGGCATGCTGTCTATTTAATTTATGTTAGGCCTATAGGTGTTTTAATGACTCATGGTGGGTTCAAATCACGAATTCCTTGGGCCACAAATAGTATTGCCAATTATTTAAAGCTCTAATTAAGGTATATAACTCAAGATCATACGTAGAGTATTTCAAGTTTGCTCCTTTGAGCTTTTCACTAAAGTAAGCAATGGGGTTATGGTCTTGCATTAAGATGGCTCCAATGCCTACCTTGCTAGCATCACACTCTATCTCAAACATTTTATCAAATGTTGGGTAATTGTAATAAGGGAGCGGAGCTAAGCACATATTTCAAAGTTTCAAATGCCCTTGCTTGCTCATCACTCCACTTAAAAGACCTATCCTTTCGAATTACCTCAGTCAACGCGGCGGCTATGATGCTAAACCCTCTAACAAACCTTCTATAGAAACTAGCCAATCCATGGAAACTTCTCACATCACTAATGGATTGTGGAGTTGGCTAATTTCATATAGTGTATATCTTGGATTCATCCACTTCAACACCCCTGGAGCTTACTACAAAACCCAAAAATATAGCCTTATCAATACCAAAAGAACACTTTTCAATATTGGCAAACAATTGTTCTTTTCTAAGCACATCAAAAACACAACTTAAGTTCTTAACATGGTCATTGATGGATTTTCTATAAACTAAGATATCATCAAAGTACACCACAAATTTTTTTCCTATGAATGGTTTCATCACATGGTTCACTAACTGCATAAAGGTACTAGGAGAATTGGTAAGACTAAATGGAATAACCAACCATTCATAAAGACCAAATTTGGTCTTGAAGGTGGTTTTCCATTCATCACCAGGATTTATTCAAATTTGATGGTACCCACTCCTAAGATTAACTTTTGAAAACACACAAGAACTAGTCAACTCATAGAGCATGTCATCTAATCTAGGGATAGGGTGACGATACTTTACCGTTATCTTGTTGATCGCCCGATAATCAACACACATGTGCCAGTCCCATATTTCTTTGGCACCAATAATACTAAGACAACACATGGAATCATGCTTTCGTGATGTATCATTTGTTGAGGAGTTCCTCAACTTGCCTTTGAAGTTCTTTAGTGTCCGTTGGGTTACTTTGATAGGCTGGTTTGTTTGGCAATTAAGAGCTTGCCACAAAGTCGATTTGATGTTAAATTCCCCAAAGTAGGGGTAACCCTTTTTGAAGCTCTTTTGACACATCCTCATATTCCTACAAAATAAGAGAGTTAGAATGGGGGAATAGGAGAAGTAGAATGGTTAGTATGAAAAGCAAGGGCTAGAAGGAGCATGGACCCCTTATTATCACATCTTTTAAAAGATCCTTATTTCTAGCCAACATCACCATTTGTCCCTTCGCTTTCAACTTTTTCCTTTATTTTCCTTCATCATTCTCCTTTTTATGGGGTTCCTATCCCCATCCTTCCTACCCTTCTCCTTCAATTATCCTATCCTTTGATATATCTCATTCACTTGTGGTGGTGAAAGAGGGTGAATTGTGAACTTCCGACCATTCATCTCAAGCGAATACCGATTTTTTCTCCCATCATGTTTAGTGGAATGATTGTATTTCCATGGTCGTCCAAGAAAAATATGACAAGCTTGCATGGGAATTACATCACATAGTATTTTATTATAGTAATTCCCAATCTTGAACCGAATCATAACTTATCTGGTCGCTTTCAATTCTCCACACTTATTTAACCATTGAAGATTGTACGGTGTTACATGCTTGGTTGTGGTTAGCTTCAATAACTTAACCATGGTAGAACTAGCAACATTAGCACAACTCCTATTATTAATGACCAATGAGCATACATTCTCCTTGATAAGACATTTAGTATGAAATAGATTTTCCCTTTGACTAGGGTCATCTAATGCCTTACTAATCATTACTCATCTTACTATAAAGTTTGGAACCTCAAACTCTCCATCTTGAGGGCAAGCATCCTTATTTCCTTCCTCTACTTGCCCCTCTTCTTCAAACCGCGCTCCTTTTTGGGCTTCTTCTTCATCATTATTTTCTTGAACCACCTCTTATACAAGGTAATACATTCTCCTTTCTCTAAGGATCACATTCCTCTGATTAGGACATTCATTTTCCTTGTGACCCCAACCTTGGAATTTAAAATATTAAAATCCTTTGGGATTTGGAGTGGGATACTTGTTACCTTCATTCCTTGGTGGGTACTTCGGAGTAGTTTTCTCTACGGGCTTCTTGCCATAGGACTTGTTGACATCCTTGTTCTTGTTCCATCTCGATAATGATTGAACTATTTCTTTGTTCTTACCCCAAGAATTAGTGGATGGGTACCCTTTGGGTTTGATATATGTCCTCTCCTTGAGATCCCTCTCAACATCCAAGGCCACTTGAAAGATGTCTTCTATGGTAGCAAACCTATGAAAAGTCATTACCAAGGAAATCTCTTTGTTCAATCCAACCTTGAAGTGGATGACGACATGTTCCATGTTCTCATGATACTCAAGCTGCAAGATTAATTGTTGAAATTCATCATGGTAAGTCAAGACACTCTTGCTCCCTTGCCTTAGGTTGTACAATTTGTCAAGTAACTCATATCTATATCTTTTTGGAACATACTTTTATCTCATGAGGCCCTTCAATGAATCTCATAGTGGTGGTTGTCCCTCATTAAGAACTTGTTGAAATCTTTTGGCATATTCCTACCATGTAATAGCAAACCCTCGAATTGGGTATAGCATAACAACTCTTCTTGACTTCGATGAGATCATTGACTTGAAAGATTCTTTCACAAGTGGGCTCCCATTATATATAAGCTTCAGGATCACTTTCTCCCTTGAAATTTGGAAGATTAGTCTTGATAGAATTGATCCCTACATCCCGGCTTCCATTTCCACCTTGGTTACCATTATAGTTCCATGGACCTTCAACTTGGGGTCGATTTCTCAAGTTTTCTCTCCCATGTGGTACCGTACCAAATCTTCCTCCTCGTCCTCTATGTCCTCCTTGACCCATTGGTCTATTCCTCCAATATTCCACAAACATGGCCACTTTATCATACTCCTCAAACTCTCCTTGTGGATCTTCTTCGACTTAGATGGGTTGATTTTGGTTAGATAGTGCTTAAGGTGGTGGATTTTGGTTTGGTGGTGCTTGGGGTAGACCTTGGTCATGGGGTATCTAGTGAGTTGGGTCTTGGTTTTGTAGTACATCTTGGTTGACGTGGTTGAATTGAGGTTGAAGTGTACGAATGGGATTTCAATTATGTGGGTAGGTAGTGGCTTGGGTGATGGGGTATTGTACTTGCCTTGGTGGGTTATACATTTGGTGGAGTGTTTCCTGGGATATGGTAGTGGTGGTGTTTTGAGAATAACAACTATAAAAGGCATTATAGTTTTGAGGAGTGGATTGGGTGGAGTTTAGACGACCTTCCATGTTAACCATCCTCCCATCTATACTTGTCACACTTCCTCGAATTATGGTCATGTGACCTTCCATGGACTCCATTCTCCGACTTAAAGATTCAATTGCAACTAAGATATTTGAAGTATTGGCATCCATAGTAGATGGTGTTTCACTTTCCATGTCCATTGTACTTATAAATAAGACACTATCAAAAACAACAAACAAGTTAGCATTAGGTAAACAACCTCACAACTCTACACACCTTTGTATGCCTCACAGTTGGATCCACAAATGTTGAATGATGGCTTATACGTAGATAATAGTTGAGGTATCAATTGATACTCTTGCTCGGAATAGATTCTAGTTTGAAGGACTCAAAGAAATTGCTTAAGGACTTAAGCCAAGAAATTCTGATGAAGTAAAAACTAGAAAAGCACAAAAGAAAATAAGATGAAGAAAGAAAACAGACTCAAGAACTAATCACAACTAACTAGGGTGATTACTAGTCGTTGATTAGCATTAGAATCAAGTAAAAGATGACAATGAATCAAAAAAATGAAACTAGGAATCTAAAATGAGCTTACGAAAAACTTTTTCAAGTTGACTGATCAGGTGACTGACTGTTACTGAGGTGACTGATCATCAGGGAAGCCTTCACTTGCTATCCAGAATGGGGTCTAAACATTTTTCTAGCGACTGATCATGTGACTGACTGTCGGGGGTGTGACTGACCTTCAGGCTTATCCAGAAGGTGTCCTCAACTTTCTTCTTGGTGAGTGATCTTCACTAGGGTGACTGATCATCACTTGAGTCATCAGCTCCTCCAGTTAAGAATTTATTGAGGGCACTTTGTACTCTCTTTGGAATATTCTTTGGTATAAACAAGTACAACTCCTTTTTCTTTTTCTCTTTTAGATCAAACCCTTCTTTTTGAGTATTCTTATTCAATAAGTCATGAAGATTATGAAGAACACATGAACACCCAAAATTTGATCCTTAAGCAAACGAACTCGTCATTCGATGAAATTCGAAAACCAAACTCTTTTCAAGCTCTCGAAGAAACCCCAAACTATCTTAAGCTCAAATTCTTAACCAAACTTTACAAATTTTTGAACCCACTTCAAATTTCTTCAAACTCAAGATTCAACAATGTAGGTTACTCAAATCTTATTGAAATAAGCTCAAACTTTAGATTATGACTCAAATATAGTACTAGGTAACAAAATTCTAGTACTAGAAATTTAAGAAGACTCAAAAATCAAAAAATCAAAAAAAGTTTTTACTCTACTTTTTTTTTTGATTTTGTAGATAACAAACTCAAGACTATAATCGTGAGAATGAATCTAAGCTCGACTATGATACAAAATTATATGATCCAAAATACAAAAATGAGAAATTAGCTACTAAAACAAACAAACAAATTGATATATGAAGGTGGACCAAAAGGGAATCGTAATGCCCTCAAAACCCTTGTTTCTAAGCTAACATTCAACAAAAGTTTTCCAATCACACTCTCAAGTGTTTGGTTCATTCAATATGCAAAAACAACTAAGGAAATAAGAACCTAGAAGTTACTATTTATAGTCTATTACAAAGGCGCAAAAGTGACCCATGAGCAAATTATGAAAATAACCCTAAGTTGGGGACTGGTTGCACTTGACGGTTCCCTTAACTGTCCATTAAGGGGGTGATGAATCACCAAGCCACCCATCAACCTTGGACAGTGTTATCCCCTTCTTGGTTTTCCTTGATGGCTCAAGGGATGGTCAGTCAGGGTGGTGACTGATCTTCAACCAAACCGTCACCCCTAGGCAGTGAGGGGTTTTTTTGGCCTTCACTTAGAGGCTCACTTGGTGGTTGATCAAGCCCTTGACTGATGTCCAAGTAAGTCGTCGCTTGAAGCAATGAGTGCACTTATTTTTCTTAACTCCTTGGTCCAATATTCAACACTTGTCATCCTTTGGATGAGATCAAAACATACTCCAACACGTCTCTTTTCATGAACATAGCTTGAAGAGCTTATAGCTCTCTTGCTTGGCTTCTAGTAAAGGGCCTTGAGGAAATTCGGGATGTATCAGTTACAAACTCAAGTGAGGCATAAATATCATTATGTGATGAAACATTCACAATTAGTCACCACATTAAGGGTTACTGAAACTTCACCCTTGTGTTTTACATCAAAAATAGTTTTTAGAGTTGGTGGGCAAAATAATTTTCATTAGAACTTTGTTTTAGGAATTCAAAAATCATAATGCCCTCTGACTCAATGAGAAAAATTTACTCACAATAAATTCCCACATAAAATACAAAGCACAATATGCACCTTTTCTGACCAAAAATAAAAACAAACTCAATTTTCAACTCAAACCCATATGCACAATTAATCTAAATCTGACCTAGGATTCCCATATGTGGATCAAATTAAAACATGGTAACCCAAAATTCTTACACTCAAGATATAGTTTACCAAAAATTAACCGATTAGCTTTTCTACCTTTTTGAAGAACTACAGAAAAAGGATAATTTTTTGAATTTGTACTTAATGTCGCGAGAATTTTTGTGAGGGATTATAATGATGATTATGGTAATAGAATTAAGGAAGTGAGTTATATGGATGAAGAGGAAGGGCGGTTATGGAAGTGTAGGAGTTAAGAACATGGGTATGATAATTGGAAATATAGAAAGGTTTAAACTTTGAATTCGACCCTTAAATTAGAATCCATTAGGGCTAAATCTAATCGGGTCTTAAAGGACATGGGTATTGGATAGGGTTGGGTCTCCTAAAGAAAATAAGAAAACTTACATATGACTCGGATTTAAAATTATACAGACTGTCACTTACTTGATGGTCCATCATTTAATTCATGGGTACACTGCTATGAAAACTGATTTTGACAGTTGATGTGATGACCCATCGACTGGTGCATAGTCCGTCAAGTTGCCCGTCGTCCCATTCCAGTAGCTCAATATTTTACTCAAAAAATAATGGTAGGTACCATGGAACTTCAGTTTTCCTATGGTTATTGGTATCAACCATGTTGTATTTCCAGTGAATGTTATTGCCTTTCCCTTTTTTGGATGAGTGTAACCATAAATCATGGCCTGTTTCCCGATCTGTTGAGGATCTGTGATTGTACTATATTGCTGCAACACTTATAACCATTTCTTCCTCATTAGAATTTGCACATGTGCACTTTAACACACATCATAAACATCCAAAACATTTCTACATACAACAATCTAGGGTTGCCTCCCAAGTAGCGCCTGATTTAATGTCGTGGAACGACTCGGGTACCTTGATTACTCAGAATTCATCAAGATACACTACTTCTACTAACTTTAACTCATCTTGAGCTCCAAAGTATTTCTTGAAACATTGCTCATTTGCCTTAAATAGATCCCCTTTCTAATTTTCAAGCTCTATAGCTCCTGAAGAAAATACTTGAGTCATCTTAAAAAGACCAAACTATTTGGATTTGAGCTTTCTTGGAAACAAGCAAAAACTTGAGTTAAATAACAATATCAAATCCTATAAACTGAATTCCCACTTCTCAATCCTCTAGTCATGGTATAAGTTCATTTTCTTTTTGTAGAGGGATGCTCTCTCGTACGCCCTAAGCCAAAATTAATCCATCTTATTGATCTGCTCAAGCCTCACATTAGCCGCATCACTCTAACTCAGGTTTAGTTTATTAAGCGCCCATAAATCCTTATACTCAAGATCTACCGACAAGTGAAATGCCTTGCAAAACCAACTGGTAAGTATACATACTGATAGGTGTTTTGAACATAATCCGATATGTCCATAGAGCATCATCCAGCTTTTGGGCCAAGTTTGTCCTATTGGCATTCATAGTCTTATCAATAATAGTTTTGATCTCACAGTTTGACATCTCAACTTGTACGCTGGTTTGAGGATTATAAGGGGTAGCCACTTTATGATGCTTTACTCCATACTTAGCTAACAAAGTACTGGACACTTTATTATAGAAAGGTGGACCCCCATCACTGATTATTATCCGCAGAGTACCAAACCTTGAGAAGATGTTCCTTTTCAGGAACACAGTCACACTCTTACCTTCATTATCAAGAAATGCTATAGGTTCAAGCCATTTTGATACATAATCAATGACAACCAATATGTGTCACGCCCCGAATCCCAACGAGGCGGACTGGCACCCGAAGCCAATGTGGCCCGAGAGAACCAATCTTTACTCAAGTACTTTTGTATGCATATCCTCGTATGATCATCATTATGTCTCATGCAACTATGCGGAAGCCATGGAAAACATGTTATATATGAAACTTGGCCGTTAGGGCCATCAAGTCAAAATGAACATACATCTCTTACATTTATCTTCCCACATACGTCTACAAAGCCTCTAATAATTACATGAACATAACCAACCTAAAGTCGGGATAAGTCCCCGCTGTAAGTAACATTTACAATACCAAAAAAATAAATGTACATATGACTCGAAAAGCCCCGAACCAACTGGAGCTCACCAATGATCCGCGGATAACTCGTAGCCTACAGTGGAGGTCTACCTGTGCCTGTAGCAAGTAAGGTAAATTCCCCAAGAGGGGTCAGTACGAAGAATGTACTGAGTATGTAAGGCTCTTATGAAACTTCATTATATGTAATAACAACAATGGAAACAATATCGGAGAACTAGTCAAAATGGATAAACCCTCATTCTGAATGTGAAACCATGTGCCTTACGTTTATTATATTCCTTACTTACATTCGTCATCTTTATTAGTCATCCACCTTATTGGTGGGTTATTATGATCATCCACATTTTGGTAGGCATCCACTTTATTGTGGGTAGTCATCCACTCTTGGGTGGGCATCCACTTTATTGTGGATAGTCATCCACTCTTTGGTGGGAATACACTTTATTGTGGGTAGTCATCCACTCTTTGGTGGGCATCCACTTTATTGTGGGTAGTATTAGGGTCCGCTTGAGCTAGGCTTATGTGCCCTTTGAGTCGTCCCGGTTCTCATTACTTTCTTTCTTTAATTTTGAGAGGTTCACACCTTTACTTGTGAGAGATTGATTCCTTCACTTATGAGAGATTGACATATTCACTTTTGAGAGATTGATATGTTCACTTATGAGAGATTGACATATTGAGGATCATGACATGATTTGAAGCACACATAAATTACTTCACTCCTTGAATTCATGAGATTGATATCTTAAATTGTGAGGGATAGATATATTAGCTCGCACCTTACCTCTTCATTACTCTTATGAGATCTTACGAGATTGGTACCTTTACACATATGAGAGATTGATACAAACATAATCATGATATTAGACTTTGGAACATGACTTGATTGGAAAGTACTTTTCAAGCATAGATAGATTCTCTTTATATCTTACTCTCTTGAGATAGTTCTTTTAGAAATTACAACGTCAAGACATCTTTGGAACCTCAATCAATGAATAAGAGATAAGTGACCCATAAGTCATCTAAGAATAGGACACACATATGAATAACAATATATGTCAACCTGAATTGCTATACTCCAAGCCTTTCGGAATTGAAACAAGTCAACTGTCAATAGGAACAATATGTTGCAGGAGGATATGAAAAAGTAACCTTACATACCTTGTCCTATCAATATGAATACTCAATCCTAAACGTGAATACAATAGCCCAGCTGCTTCCTTACGTCTTACTCTGCAATACAAGTATATACCGGAGCTTACATTAGCAATTAGTTACTCTACAAGAGTACAAAACGACGATGAGCTATATGACTGCCGTATAACATCATATCACCCCTTCACAATACAATCCACTACCTCCTCATACCAACGACACCATAACATTCCACACATTGACCAAGATATCATACATCAATAGCATTTCACGCCACACTTACCCTTTATGCTTCCTTGTTATCATTCCGTCACATTTACGCCTATCAACTTGACTCATAACAACATATGAACAACAATAAATACTTAACATAGTCCAACATGTCCCCATACGACACTTTAAAGTCATTAAAACTGCATCACAAGTTGATAATTACGTCCAAAAAGGGTATAGGGGCCTTCGGGGGTCGACTAGGTACGAAAACATACAAAACTGGATCTGGGGGTGACCTGCGCTGCCACCTGTGCCCGCAGGTGGCTGAGGTGCACACGCAGATACACTTTGGCAGCAGCCAGAGGCATCTGCGCCGGCAGGTACCTTCGTCTGTGGGGGCGGATGCCCGTTTTGGTCCGAAATGGTTTCTTTGGGGTCATTTAATGCCATGAATGGTCCATGATCATAACCAAACTTATTTTGACATATTGTTGATCATATTAAACACCAACATTAATCCATGGTCTCACAACACACATAACAACACCCAAAACTACACTTTACGGTCAATACGTCACCAAATCCGTAACCAATATCGCAACAACAATTGCAAACGTTATGCACAAGAATAAAACAAAGCAAGACTATAATCACATCTCACATGTCAATATTTACTCCACCAAGTTCACTTTCTTCAAAACCACAAGTGCATAGTCAAGTTTACAAGACAAACCATCCTCCGATTTAGCAAACATATAACATTTCACACATTGGGCACTTCTCAATACTTCACCAACATAACCAACATATTATACACCATCTCTCATGCATAAAATATATTAAACCATCATAATAAACACTTACCAAGCCTTGTACAAAGATGATCTTGGACAAAGGAATAACTTAGGGTTCTTGAGAGACAAAAAGAAATCTTTGGTAAAGTCTAGAAAAGCATGAGAGTCCAAGTGCAATAAAAATCTGATTTTTCTCTCTTTATATAGTCCCTCAAGTCAATCTTATCTCTTACTTAGCATTAAATGCAAGGGGTGATTGGTCAAATGAAGAAAATTGAAAGAATGGGTCAAAATCCCATGTTGTGCCATGTCTTTCCTTGTGATTTTGGGCTTCATTAAGGGCCCAATTGTACAAGATTCATTAATGCCCACAATTTAATACATAATTCATAAAATCTATCATGTTTCCATTTTTCCATACATGTTATGATAGTCAACTAGACCCAGAACATACGGGGTGTTACAACCTCTTATGAAGGGCTATTCTCATGTACGAAGCCAAATTTCAAATTTCTCATCATTAACATTACCAAATACATACTTATGGCTCTCGAAACCTAAGTAAACATTATTCAATGTCATCAAGTAGGGTTAAGAAAGTACGGGGTGTTACAATATGTACTTCTGTCCATAAAAACTGACAAAAGGACCCATGAAGTTTATTCCCCAAATGCAAACAACTCTACCTCGAGTCATAGGAAACTCATGGTTTCGATATATAGCTCCTTGTCTTTAGCATTGGTCACATGCCTTCAGAAAATGATGAGCATACTAGTGGATGGTGGGCCAGTAGTATCCATACTAGAAAACATTCTTTGTTCTATGTGCGCCACTATGATGACCCCTAATAAGGGATGAGTGGCATGCCTCAAGGATGCTCATCATCTCTATATCTTGAACAAACCTTCTAATCAGATTGTCATCATAGAGACAAAATAAGTATGGCTCATCCCAAAAGTAGTTACTCGCATCATGCAAAAATTTCTTTCTTTAATTAAAGTTCAAGTCTTTCGGCATCATATAACTAACCAGGTGGTTAGCAAAATAAGCAAACTATGAGATAAGATCATGAGAGAAAGCTAATACATGTTAATCTAGAAAATTTTCATCTACACCAAATCATTCTTCTGTCTTACATCTTCATCATGTCTAGAAAAATGGTCAGCCACTTGATTTTCACAACCCTTCCGACCTTTGACTTCAAAATAAAACTCCTACGAAAAGAGTACCCATCTGATAAATCTTAGTTTTACATCTTTCTTGGCCATGAGGTATCTCAATGCTGCTTGATTGGTGCACATAATAACTCTCGTGCCAAGCCCATATTCCCTAAATTTCTCAAATACATAAACTACCAGCAACAACTCTTGCTCGGTCACGGTTTAGTTCTTTTGAGAACCATTCAAGGCCTTCCTAGCATAGTGAATTATGTGAAAGATTTTGTCACACTTTTTAGTCTAGGACAGCCCCTAGCACGTCCCTACTTGTTTCGCACATCACCTTAAAGGTTTTTGACTAATCCGAAGCAATTATAATTGGGGCAGAAGTCAACTTCTCTTTAAGGCACTCAAATGCCTTCAAACATGCCTCATCAATCAAGAACTTCAATTCTTTCTCAAGCAGCTTACATAAAGGGATTAGCAATCTTGGTGAAATCTTTGATAAATCTCTGATAAAAACCATAATGGCCTAAGAAATTATGAATCCCTTTTATAGAGATTGGTGCTTTAATTTTTGCTTGGTATACCTCAATACCTTTCTCTGAAATTATGTGGCCCAGAACAATTCCTTTCTTTACCATGAAGTGGAACTTCTACAAGTTTAATACTAGGTTTGTCTCTTCACACCACTAAAGGACTTTGTCGATACCAGCTAAACAATCTTCAAAAGAATTATCTACCATATAAAAATCATCCGTGAAGACTTACATTGTGTCCTCCACTATACAAGAAAAGATAGACATCATACACCTCTGGAAAGTGGTAGGTGCATTCAACAACCTGAATGGTATACGCTTAAATACAAATGTCCCATAAGGAAAAGTGAAAGTAATCTTTTCCTAATATTCGAGGGCAACAAAAATCTAGCTGCACCCAGAACAAACGTCAAGGAAAGAGTACCATCCTCTGCCTGCTTACTTGTCATGATCCAATCAGTCATGAGTAGCACCCACCCATCCTACGACAATAGAACCATACTAACTCACCCCTTGCTACCCCAAGTGTTACTCATATAGTTATAACATGTTAATCTTACTAAATAAGCTCCAAAAAGTCTATACATCATTAATAAACAAAATGTTAAACCGACATGAACATCAATATACGAAACTAATAGAGTGTGAAAACCTCCATTTATTACATCCCCAAGACCTGAAGTCACCATACAAGAAAAACTAAGAATGTCTAAAATAGATAACTAGAAAAATATCCAGCAATGAAATAACAAGGAATGTATTAGTACCAAAGCAAGGGACATTAACAGAGATAAGAAGATCCAAAGGCTGCCCGATCATGGTGCTCACCCTTAATACTGAATCTGGAACTGCTAGCTAAAGTTAAGGTCTTGTCTCAAATACCAGAACACGCTCTGCACTCAACAAAAAGAAGAGCACAGATAGCATCAGTACATCAACAAGTACTAGTAGGCATCATAGGTTGACTCCACCCGACACCATACATATAAGTAAATTGAACAGATACAAAGGGATAATCATAAAACTTACAATCAAAGACTGTCAATCAATCATGCAATTCACTTTAGGGGAGAATACAAACTCATAATCATGTATATCTATACTTGTTCAAATTAAGCAACAAGTTTCATCATAACATATGATCATAACTGAATATTCAAGCATGTGAAGTAATGTATGAATTCAAGATGTGCAGATCTCCTCTTTCTCTTCTCAATCTCATCAACATCATCAACAACATCATGAACATCATGATTTACCTCATCATCATCATCATCACCATTGCCATCATCATTATCATCACCACTGCCATCATCATTATCATTATTTCACCACATTCTCAACATCAGTGTATATGAACATGTAATATAGTCAATAATCACAAGTAGTGCTTGAAAGCCATCACAAATACTTAATTCACATAGAAAAACTGAGTCAAGCAGGTCTAATTACTACAACAAACCATAACCTACCTCGAATCCTTGTTCAAATTCACCTTTAAGCCATACTTTTACCTTTTTATTCTCGCTCAACTTGTTCTTGATCTATAACAATAAGAACACATACCCATTTCAATAATTCATCTCTTTTTAACTACTAGGAATTAATACCCACTGATTTTAACCATAAACTTTCCCTATTTCATCCTTTTAGGGTTTTTTATCCTTAAAATCTTATGAATCCTATTTGAATTTGCACGAACAACCAAAATTCTACACCTATTAGTGATTTCTAACACCTTAGGATTATTATCTACTAATTTTGTGCTCATTCCCACCACTTTACCTCGATTTCATAAACTAGGGCTAAATCCTAAATTCAACAATGAATTCATTTTCTATTGATTTCCCAAGATTATGAGAAGTGTTTCAAGTTTACAATGCAATAACTTACCTCCAAAGATGAAAAACTTCAAAATTCCTCAAAAAATTGCCTTCTCCAGAGCTCCTTTGAATTTTTTAAAAAGTGAGGAATGAAAAATGTTTTCTAGTTTTTAAAACTGTCTAATTCTCTGTGTTACCATTGCAGCAGTTTGCGCCTTAAAATAGAGGTCCGCTGTGGCAGTACCTTTTACCGCTGCAGTAGTACCACTGCAACAGTTACTTTTTCTTTTGCAGTGGTCCAAGGTAGAAAATCAGGACCTCACTTTAGTTATACTCATTTTACAACACACTTCACGAATTTTGACATCGCGAACCAACCCCTCCAAGGTATACCCTATAACCGAAGTTCTATAACTCCATTTCAGTGTCAAAAGTTGCTACGACTCCCTAAACTCATTGTCTATCTAAATATCACATCAAAAATCACTACCAATAATCACATTTGTACTAGATTTTGTTTGAACAACATACCATCCAAAATAGTCCTACACTAAACTAGCTCTAAATTTCTCAAAAATTGCTTAAGGAGAGTCTATGTGAAATTTTTTACCTTCTATTTCAGCATAATGACAATTTGGGTCATTAAATCAGATACAATTTACCACTCATTCATCCTCGAATAACAGCTGGCCCCAAAAGACACATCTAGGTAAGAAAAGTTCCTGAATCAATGAACAAATGCGAATATCACTTGCGCATGTCTGCTTTCACCTCCCAAGTAGCCTCTTCAATAGTATGGTTTCTCTATTGAACCTTAACACAAGGAATGGTTCGGGTCCTCAATTTTATCACATTCTTAGCTAATATAGCAATTGGTTCTTCTTTATAGGACAACTCTTTATCTAACAATTTTAGGTCCCAACGAATGCTGTAATCACTATCCCCATGATACTTCTTTAGCATGGACACGTGGAATATCGAGTGAACCTTAGACGTACTGGGAGGTAAGGCTAGTATATATGGTACTAACCCCACTCCCTTCAAAACCTCAAAGGGTCCAATGTACCTTGGGCTTAAGTTACCTTCTTGCCAAATTGCATTACACCTTTCATTGGCGACACCTTTCGAAGTACCTTCTCAAACTTCACATCTCTCACCTTTTTTCTTATATATTCCATCTATCAGCTTTTAGCAGCTATGAGATTCTCCTGTATAAATCTTACCTTTTCCATTGAGTCTTCGAGCATGTCAGTGCTCCAAGGCCTCACCTTGAATGCATCAAACCACCTAATTGGAGACGTACACCTTCTACCACATAAGGCCTCAAAAGGGTCCATGTCGATACTTTAGTGGTAGCTATTATTGTAGGTAAATTCACATAAATGTAACTATTGGTCCCAATGACTGACCTCTGAAGTCCATAACACAAATCCGAAGCATATCCCCAAGCACTTGGATAGTTTGCTCAGATTGAATATCGATCTATCGGTGAAAGGTTGTGTTCAGGTCTAATCTAGAACCTAACTCTGAGTGGAATCTTTCCCAAAAGTTAGAGGTGAATTGAGTACCTCTGTCTGACATAATCGACATCGGTACTCCATGCAACCTTACAATTTTCTTCACCTAAATCTTGGCTAACTTAGCCGCATTATAATCTACTTTTCACCTAAATCTTGGCCAACTTAGCTACATTATAATCTACTCTCACCGGATTAAAGTAATCTGATTTAGTCAACCGGTCTACAATGACCCATATATAGTCGTATTTCCTTAATGTTTTTAGAAGGACAACTACAAAATCCATTATTATCCTTTCCCTCTTCCACTCTGAAATGGGCATTCTCTGAAAGCTACCAATAGGTTTTTGGTGTTCGTACTTGACCTATTGGTAGTTTTGACACTTGGTCACAAAATCCACAACACCCTGCTTCATTCTTCACCACCAATAATGTTGCCTCAAGTCCCTATACATATTGTTGGCACCCAAATGTATAGAGTACTTGGAATTACGAGCCTTTGCTAGTATAGTAGGAATTAAGTTGCCGACCCGGGGTACACACAACCGCCCACAAATTCTTAATGCTCCCTCGTCATCAAGAATGGCCTCTCTTGCCTCCCCTTATAGCATTTTTTCTCTGAGGTTGCTTAACTTCTTATCCCTAAATTGCCTGTTTTTGATTTGATCATAGAATGTGAACCTAACCTCCACATATGCTAACACCCTTCCTTTGCTAGTCTCCTGGAATCTCAAGAAACCATTAGCCAAAGACTGTATATCTCTCGCCAATGGGCTCCTGGGCACACCAACAATGCTAAACTTCCCATGCTCACTAGTTTCCGGCTCAGTGCATCCACCAACATATTGGCTTTACCTGGGTGATATAGGATTAAGATATAATAGTCTTTAATCAACTCCATCCATCTTCTTTGTCTTAGATTCAGATCCCTCTGGGTGAACACGTGTTGTAGGCTACGGTATTCTGTGAATAATTCACACTTCACCCCATAGAGATAATGCCTCAAAATTTTTAAAGTGAATACCATAACTACCAACTCTAAATCATGCATGGGGTAGTTGTTCTCATAGGGATTCAGTTGTCTCGAAGCATAGGCAATCATGTTCTGATCATGCATGAAAATAGAACATAAAGGAAACCATGAGGAATCACAACATACAATGAATCCTTACCCTCAATAGGCTGGGTTAGTATTGGGGCCAAAGTTAACAAGGTTTTGAGCTTTTGAAAGCCCTTCTCACACTTGTCATCACACATAAATGGAACTTTCTTCTGACTAAGGTGGGTCATATGCGAAGTAATGGCAGCAAACCTCTTAACAAATCGACAATAATAACTGGCCAAACCCATAAAGCTATGAATTTTGGTCACATTCGTCAGTCTAGCCCAATTTTTAATGGCTTCAACCTTCTGCGGGTGTACCATAACCCCTTCCTTAGAAACCATATGACCCAAGAAGGACACTAAAGAAAGCCAGAATTCATACTTAGAATATTTAGCGTACAACTATTTCTCCTTAAGAAACCCCAACACTATATGCAAATGAGCTTCATGCTATTCTTCCTTCTTAGAGTGGACTGGAATGTCATCAATGAACATGATAATGAACGAATCCAAGAACAACTTAAAAACTCCATTCATTAAACTCATGAAAGTAGTTGGGGCATTGGTAAAGCCAAAAGACATAAATAGACACTCATAGTGTCCATAATGGGTTCAGAAAGCAGTATTTGGGATGTCCTCTACCCTAATCTTGAGCTAATAATAACCTGACCTCAAATCAATTTCAAAGAATACCACAGCTTCTTGCAGTTGGTCATACAAGTCATCTATTCTAGGCAAGGGATAATTATTGTAATTGGTCAGCTTATTCAATTGGTGGTAGTATATACACATCCTCATGCTACTGTTCTTCTTTTTAACTAATAAAATAGGTGCACCCCAAGGAGAAACACTTGGGTGAATTAAATCCTTTTCTCGCAACACTTGTAATTAAGACTTCAACTCTCTCAACTCTGCTGGTGCCATATGTTATGGAGGGATAGAAATGGGGTGAGCCCTTGGATACAAATCTAAGAATTCACACAACACTGGAACTGACGCTATAGGAGAAATTATAGATTTAGCTTCCCAAGGATGGGCCAAAAATGCCCTCCATCCCTTCTGAAATAGTTTCTGGGCATGAATTGCTGACACAAACCTTACAGAACTAGGCTTTAAGGTACCCTCCCACTCTAAATTCTTTCTCTCAGGCATTACTATAGTGATAGTTTTAGCATAACAATCAAGAATGGCACGATAAGGAGACAATTAACTCATTCCTAAAATGATATCAAATTCCTCAATGTTTAGAATCATTAAGTCTGTTAGGGTCTTAAACCCCATAAATATCATAGGACACGCACAATATACTTGATTAACATATACGGACACCCCCACTGGTGTGTACACATACATAGGAGTATCAAGATATTCACAATATAAATCTCAACCCATAGCAAATTTCACCAACACATAAGAAAATGTGGAGCCAGGATCACACAATATAAAAGCCATACAATCACAGCTAATAATAGTACCTATGATCACCACATCAAAAGCTTCTTCCTTAGGATATGTTAGAACTGCGTAAAGATATACCTTATCACCACCCTGACTGCCACTTCTACCACCCTGAGCTCTATTTTTACCAATCTGTCCTCCACCTTGGTTGGCCTGGTTGCCACACCTAGCCTAGCCACCATGCCCACCGTATGGAAGACCCTACCATTTCCTCATCCACCACGAACCTGATGTAATTAGAGTAGTAGAAGGTGCTTGCTGAGTCAACTAACCTGTAGATAAGAAGTTAGGACAATACCTTGTTATGTGGCCCAAACCCCTACACTCATGACACCTAATGCCCAAAGCAGGCCTCTGAACTGAAGAGGATAAAGGTGTATAGCTATCGGTTTGGGAAGGATAATAACTGAGCCCAAATGCCCCCCTCCCCCGCAGATACTGGTATAGCTGAATTATAAGGACAAAACAAAGCACGAACCTTTGAGAAATTACCGCTGGACTGGCCTGAGGTCTGGGCCTTCTTCTCGTCAGCTTTTACCTCTTCGTTCATGGCAAATTCAAATCTCTCCTAAAAGGACTTTCCAGACACAGCCATAAATAAAGTAGCCAACTAAATCCTTAAATTCAGACCCTTCACAAAGTATCTAATCCACTCCTCCTCTGAGGAGATCAGTTATAGGGCATAACAAGACAAGGCATGGAACTTGGCCTCAAAGTCTTCCACGGACATGTTACCCTACTCTAACCTCAAGAACTCATCCTTTTTCTAATCGCGATAAGTGCAAGGAACTTATTTCTCAAGGAATATATTCTAAAATTGTGCCTAAGTAAGTGGAGGTAAGTGATGTCACCTAAAATATGCCTCCTAAGAAGTATAAAGCGGTCACTATATCAAATATAGAACCCAACTAGGTTGGGGTCGATTCCACAGGGAATAGGATGAAAGTAGGTTGAGTTCTTGTTCGAGCAGTTGCAAAAAAGAAAAAAGGGGGAAATATTTGTAAACAAGTAGTGATAGTAACAAGTGTTGATTCTTTGAAGTTGTTTTCAATATGAGAAATACACTAGGACTGTGATCCCCAATGATTCCTTAACTCTACCGATTATTGGTGCTGGCAAAACTGTCCCGCTGCGTTGCATGCAAAATCTGACAAGATATGTTCATCTAAAAGTCTCTCGACCTTGGTTAGACGAATTTCACTCTTCTCCTCTCGGTCTCCGAGTGTCGCACTACTAACCCTTGTCCTGGATATCAGATAACTATTCCTGCTAAGGCTCAAGTTATTAGATGAAGGTTGTTAGTTTCAAATCTCTATTGTTATTTCCTTTTCCCAATCTCTACCTGTCTCTAGAGCAATTCTAGAATACAGGCGAGTTTCTGCCATTTGCAACCATTAGAAGATCAATCACAATGAAGAAAATAACAATACATGCATTGACACCAGTTCAGAATTGCTTTGCACTTAACCCATTACGTTAATTCCTCATAGTTCACACAACCCTAGTTAATGAGTTTAGCTATTCATGTTCATAAGAGCACAATAAGAATTCCAGGATGAAAACATAATTGTAAACTCACAATAATGAAGAAACTCTGAAATCTCAATGATAAATAAAACCCTAGAATCGGTGTTCCAAGATTAAAAATAATAATGTGTTTCTAAACTCAAAAATAACAGAATCTAACTCAAAATAATGTAGTGGCTAAATCCTGTACTTAAGACAATATAGGGGTATTTATAGATACAAGATGAATCCTATCCTAGATAATGTAGGAGGCTAAAGTCAGCAATTTTCCTGGTCTCTATCGTGAGAATCAGGCAGCACCACACCATCTCTGAAGTCTATTCACGGCACCCACTCATGTCACGTGAGTGGAGTCACACCACGTGGATGCCTTCCATGGGAAACAGGTACTAATTCAAACTATCTGAAGTTGATCCACAGTACAGGCCTACGTGATGTGTATTGACCTACGCCACGTAGGTCCATGCCGTGGGTCTCCTCTGTGATTTCATCTTGACTCTTTCATCTTCTGATACTTCTGTTTTGGTGCAATATTCTTCACTTTATCTCCAATTTGCCTCCATAACCTATTCTCCTACAATATAGAATAGAAAACATATCATACCTACAAGACATACCCAAGTTATTGCATATTTTCCTTGTTTTAAGAGTTAAAAGTGTCATGTGATCATGACACATCAACACCCTCAACTTAGAATGTTTGCATTTCCTTAGGCAAACAAAACAAAACAAACATATACGATGCTTAACTAAGAGAAACCTAGGGGACCTATGGTAGTCGACTCATTGCCTTTGGCACAAAAACTTTTCTGACCCCTCCTATTTGCAAATCAAAACCACAGTGTGTATACATGCAACATATTATCATGACACAGAAGGGATCAAATGATGGCATCCGATTATGAACAAGCAACTAAGCATATATGCAAATGACATTATCCGAACAAATAACAGCTAACAATGCAACCCATGTACTCTCACAATCAAACAAGTCCCATACACTCACAGTATACGAATGAATCTCAAATTAGGGACTCGTTCAAAAAACTCTCTCTCACAAAGAAGTTCAAACAGTGTGCATGAAATACCATAGGCTTGCCCTTCTTTTCTATGCCTTAGTTTTTTGGACAGTTGGACTAGGATCACTATAGGACTCTCATCGTCTTGTAATGTAGGCTTGGGGACGGGTATGGTATATATGGATATGGTGACTCGACCCTTCTTGACTCTACACTATTTTTGGTTCCACTTTTCAACCATGCTTATTTATTCTCCCTTATTCTCCTTCATTTACTTTTAGAATTTCGGGTGTGATTTTCTTCCTTTCTTCAAAACAATTTTTTTTTCTTCTTTTTCTTTCTTTTCTTTTTCTTTTTTCTTTTTCTTCCACCCAAATTTGTTCTCTTTTTCTTTTACTACCCCTTCTTCATACCCAAATCAATCTACGCACCCCTATAATAGCCACCCTCAACTTATGCGATTTGCCTAAGTTGAGGTATACAATGTCCAAGGAGGGACCAGGGCCAAGAAAGGTTCATTATAAATCAAAAAGGGAAGGTGAATAAGCTACTGAAGGAAATAGGTCAAGTAAGGCTCAAAATTGGGTTCAAGGGATATTCATTGCATATTTGGTCAGGCATTTAGGCTACAAGTGGACATATTCAAAAATGGCCTAGATCCTTTCCTAACCACTATCCTCTAACCTAGACAAGACTAACCGGGCAAGTTCTGGATTGCACACACAAAGTCAACTAAGTAATGACCTCACACACACATAACATCGGGTTACATTATCAACTACTACCTATCTGGGTTCATGCAATGCTAGCTACCATTATTTTGTCTATAATCCTAATGCCATAACAAGATCCAACAACTGTCACAAACTAACATACTACACACACCATTTAAAAAATTTCAGGAAGGGTGTCATTTAAATAATCAAACAGCATAACTTGTTCAAAACTGGACTGCACTACGGTTCCATTATTTTTCTACTAATTCAATAAGAAAACACACAAATAGTGTAAATAACAACCTAAACATGCCGGTTCTACTATGATAGCACACTTGGGGGAAAAGAAACACGGCAACAAAAACCCCCAAGTGGTGGTATACCTCCACCCCCAACTAAATAATGGTGCACTGCCCCTAGTGCACAACTAGC
Organism: Capsicum rhomboideum; assembly: GCA_031232105.1. Lineage (NCBI taxonomy): Eukaryota > Viridiplantae > Streptophyta > Magnoliopsida > Solanales > Solanaceae > Capsicum > Capsicum rhomboideum. The sequence continues at coordinate 34,606,281 of CP124710.1, read as the reverse complement.
AAGATAATACATGTAAGGGAGTGAAGACATACCTACGGCGCCCTAGGAACCAGAAGTGGGACCGGCCATAGAGGGATCATTAGTATGCTCTGTGGGCTCTCCGCTAGGTGCATCCAGTGGAGGGGTGCCTGACTAGAGAAACCACCTCGTTCCTTCTGATCCTAGGCGATCTGACTAGTATGGTAGTATAACCTGGAAGCCTTAACCCCTCTTCAAAGATCACCCTCAAACTCATCACCATTATCCACCTGCTTCTCCAAACTGTGTGGTCGTTTGCCTCTATCACTAGGAGGCTCCTCATAGACAAACAAATCCACCTAAAAAACTGGCCGTATCGGAGCCTGCATAGGCATAGGTGGAATAACAGGGGCCCTGCTCGGTGCCAAAGCTCAAAACTCCTCTCATAATATAGCTACCTCCTATGTCAATGCTGCCATACCAAGATTCTGTGCCGAACCCAATTGGGTAGCCATCTGTGCCTCAAAATTATAAATCCGTCCATGCAGCTCTCGCATAAATTTATCCATAGACGCAGACATATGGGCCTCCACCCTAGCCTCTGCAGCCTCAACTATGGTCCTAACCTATGGCTTATGCTGGGATACCAACTTAGCCATCTGTGCCTCTGTGTGGGCCAGCCGCTCAAACATCTGCGTCTGCCTATCAACCAGCTGCTGCAGGAAGTCCCTTAAAATCAAAAACATACCAGAAGAAAGTGGTGGTACGGTAGTTTCTGGAGCCTCATCATCAATCACTGGTCCTGTGCCCTCAACAGGTACATACACTGTCTCAGGTATACTCACTGGTGCTGGGGTACTCACCGGCTACTCGCTATCTCTCGGCCCTTCAAAAAGGGCTGCTCACTGGAACAATGGGGTTAGATCCCCATTGCTGCATCAACCCAATATCTGCTATGCGGGTCACCTCGATATAGTGATCGATGGTAGGTAACCTAACCACACCCGCCCTATCACACAGGCTCTGAATCAAATAGGGGAAAGGGATATGGGTATGGTCTCGAAAGGCACGCTCATGGATCTCCCTAATAATGTACCTACTGATATGAATATCATAACCTGCAATGATGCTTTCTACCACCATAGCCCAGTCCAAGATGAGTGAATTATCAGCATTAGTGGGTCTCAACCGATGCCTAACAACCGACCACCAAAACCTTCCAGCAAAATAGAGTGTGGATTTCTTTATATCCAGCTTTCCAGTCACCCAACTAGCATCAACACTGTCCTCCACTATATAACCAGCAATCCACCTTATCAATTCCAACTTCTGATCAGCATCCCGTATTTTAATCCAATTTCTAACAGTGTCCATATGGTGATCAAACTCAGCAGTCGTAGCTGGCACTGGATGGTCTGCACCAAACAAGATTCGGTAGATGGTCTGCTTAGATATATTGACTCTGGTCCCTCAAACCAAAGTGTGAGTAAATCGTGGTTGGTCCTAGTACCGCTGCCCAACAGGTGTGATCAAATCAATAGACGCAACATAGGATGCATAAAATTCTCGGACCAATTCTTAGCTATAGTGACCAGGAGGCTCCGCCATCCAACCAAACCCATACTGCTCAAACGCAGTCCAAATGTCAGGCAATGCCATTAACTCCTCTAGATGATATCGGGGCTCCTCCATAATACTTCTTCTACACATGCCCCACTCAGTAAGCTTGGCATCCCTGTCATAAAATACCCACATGCCCTGAACACACCATCATTGGATATCCTTTCTTTATGTGGGAGTTGAGGCACTCTATTCATCAGTGCCCGAAATAGAGGCTGTAGCCTCTGCAGCAGAGGTACCCTGTCCTATAGTATCATCTACAGAGCTCGATGATGAATCCTCCTCCTCCTCTTCAGACTAGGGGGCTGACTCAAAAGACTGATTAGGAACAGCCGGCTGACAGGTTGTGGAATGGGCTGAAGTGCAGCCCAGGCAGTAGCTTGTGCCTGACTCTGTAACCTCGTGGTACGAGGCACTAGTGCAGTATCTTCAGTGCCAATATCAAAAACCTCTTGGGACCCACTTGTTCCAGACTCTGACAGTTCATCACGTAATTGGGTCAGAAATTTCAAATTTTTTATTTGAATTCTTGACGAAGAATCAAGGTGGTTAAGTTTGGGGTTTGGTTTGGGGGGCATGATGTTGGGTGGGTCGGATTTTGGGGTATTTGGGTCGGGTGGGTCAAATTTTAGTGTAGAGTTTTCAAATTCAGGTCTGCGGAGGGTCGGTTTCACGGGTTTTGGGTGAAGAGTAGGGGAAAGTCAAAATTGGTATGAGGGAATTTGAGGATTGTGAATGTGGACTTTGGGAATTTTAAGAATTTTGGATTGAAGGTATGAGAATTTGGTGATTTGTGGAAATTAGGGTTGATGTTTAGGAGTTAAAGTTGAGAAAGAGGAGTGTGGATCAGGTATGAGTCAGTTTTGATGAGTATATGGAAATTTATATGAATGAAGGGTCGGGTTGGGTCGGGTCTCGGATAATTTAAGTTTATGATTTTCACGAAACTACCCACGTGACGTCGTTCTACCTATGTCATGTGGGTACCCTGTTGTACGTTAGATTCAGAAGGACAAAACTTTCTCTGATTTTCACGGAACCACCCACGTGACTTGGGTCTACCTACGTCACGTGGGTACCTTGTCATAGGTAAGATTCAGAAAGGTAAACATTTTCTCTGATTTTCATGGCACCAACCACGTGACGTGGGTCTACCTACGTCATGTGGGTACCCTGTCGTGGGTAGTACTGAACGTTTGCAGGTCAATATTGTGAATTTCAGCTAACATGTCTTCCAATGCTTAGATCACAACGTCATCAGATCTTGGGTTGCCTCCCAAGTAGCGCCTGATTTAATGTCGCAGCATGACACAACTAACTTGGATACTCAGACTTCACCAAGCAGCTCATGGGTTGCCTCCCATGAAGTGCCTGATTTAATGTCGCGGCACGACATGGTTAGCTTGACTAATTAGACTTTATCAAGCTCAAGATCCTCATATGTCCTTATTTTCTCCGTGATTCCCACATAATGCTTTACACACTGCCCATTGACCTTGAATACCACATTATCAGCTCCTTTTAGCTCAATTGCTCCATCTGGTAATACCCTGACCACCGTGAATGGTCTGGACCATTTGGACTTTATCTTCTCATTATATATTGATGAACTTTTATAAGCTCAGAGACAAAGTTCATCCATCTCATTCATCTGCTCAAGTCTCAATTTAGCCACTTCACTCCAGTCTAAATTTAACCTTTTCAAAGCCCATAAATCCTTATGTTCAAGTTCGATAGGAAAATGGCAAGATTTTCCAAAAACTAACTGATATGGTGATGCACCAATTGGCGTCTTGAAAGCAGTTTGATATGCCCATAATGCATCATCCAATCTTTGATCCCAATCAGTCCTATTGGCATTCACTGTTTTTGCCAAAATAGACTTGATCTCACTATTTGACACCTCAACCTGCTCGCTTGTCTGAGGATGGTAAGGTGTTGCCACCTTATGTTTAACACCATATTTTTCAAGCAGGGCCTTGAACAGACGATTGAAGAAGTGGGATCCTCCATCACTAATGATAACGAGGTGTATATCGAATCGTGAAATTTTTTCTTTTTCAAGAATGCAGTGACACTTCTTCCTTTGTTATTGGAAGCGCAATTGCCTCCACCCACTTAGAAATATAGTCGACAGCTACCAAAATATATTTCATCCCATGTGAGCTCACAAAAGGGCCCATAAATTTAATTCCCCATACGTCAAACAATTCAAGCTCAAGTATAGTTGTCATGGGAAGTTCGTGTCTGCGTGATATATTCCCTTGCCTTTTACATTGGTCACAAGCGCGAGCGTAATCATGAGCATCTTTGTAAATACTGGGCCAGTAGTACCCATATTGCAAGATTTTATGGGCCATCCGTGCACCTCCATGATGACCCCCAACTGGAGATGAATGACGTGCTTCCAAAATACTCATCATCTCGACCTCTGGAATACATCTTCAAATCATGCCATCTGCACATACCCTAAATAAATACGTCTCATCCCAGAAGAATTTTCTCACCTCATGCATGAATTTCTTTCGCTGCTGATATGACATATCTTTTCGAACTAAATTACATGCCAAAAATTTGGCAAAATCAGCAAACCAAGGGATTAAGTCTTGTGATGCTGCCAGTACTTGCTCATCTGGAAAAGTATCATCAATCTCAAGATCATCCCTTAATTAAACATGGCCTCCTCCTCAAGGTGTGATAGATGGTCAGTGACCTGATTCTCAGTTCCCTTACGATCCTTGACTTCAAAGTCAAATTCTTGCAGTAGGAGCACCCAAGGAATCAATCTCGGCTTAGCATCCTTTTTTTACATAAGATACCGAAGAGCTGCATGGCCTGTATGCACAATCACCTTTGTACCAATCAATTAAGATCTGAATTTCTCAAAAGCAAAGACCACTGCCTACAATTCCTATTCAGTCACAGTGTAATTCTTTTGAGCTGGATTAAGCACTTTGTTAGCATAGTAAATTGAATGTAAAATCTTCTCACGTCTTTGGCCAAGGACTGAACCCAAAGCCACCTTGCTAGCGTCACACATAACCTCAAAAGGAATCGTCAAATCTGGTGACATAATGATAGGGGCTGAAACCAACTTTTATTTCAGACACTCAAATGCTTTAAGACATGCCTCATTGAACACGAACTTCACCTCTTTCTCCAAAAGTTTGCATAATGGGTTAGCAATTTTCGAGAAGTCTTTGATGAATCTTCTATAAAATCCTGCATGTCTCAAGAAACTTTGAATTTCGTTCATGGAGATAGGTGGAGGTAACTTTTAAATTACCTCAATGTTTTCCTTATCCACTTCAATACCTTTCTTTGAAATATGATGCCCCAATACGATACCCTCGTTGACCATAAAGTGACATTTTTCCCAATTTAGCACTAAGTTGCACTCCTCGTATCTTTGCAGCACATTAGCAAGGTGTACCAAGCAATCATCAAATGAGTCTCCCACAATAGAAAAATCATCCATAAAAACCTTAATAGTGTCTTCCACAATGTCGAAGAAAATAGACATCATGCAATGTTGGAAAGTTGCCGGTGCATTACATAGACCAAAGGGCATCCTTTTAAATGCGAATGTCCCATATAGACAAGTGAAAGTGGTCTTCTCTTGGTCTTTGGGAGCAATGAAAATCTGATTATACCCCGAATAGCCAGTGAGAAAACAATACCATCCTCTACCAGCAAGACGGTCTAACATCTGATCCATGAAAGGCTTAGGAAAATGATCTTTTTCTGTCCAAGAATTCAGCTTTTGATAATCCATGCAAACTCTCCATCCAGTAACTGGCCTCATTGGGATTAACTCATTTTTGTCATTTGGAACCACAGTGATTCCTCCCTTCTTTGGTACACATTGAATTGGGCTCACCCACTTGCTATCAGCAATAGGGTAAACCACTCTTGCATCTAACCACTTGATGATCTCTTTCTTCACAACCTCTTACATTGGTGGGTTTAGACGACGTTGGTGCTCAATGCTCGGTATGCACTCAGGATTAAGTTGAATTTTGTGAGTGTAAATGCCGGGTGGAATCCTTATAATATCAGCAATGGACCAACCAATGGCCCTCTTAAATCTTCTCAATACTGAAACCAGAGCCTCTACTTGCCATTCCACCAGTTTAGCAGAAATAATCACAGGCAAGGTGTTGTTGGCTCCCAAAAATGTGTAGCGAAGGTGAGCCGGAAGAGCCTTAAGCTCTAAAACTGGAGGCTCCTCAATAGAAGGACGAGCTACTGGGGTCACCCTATTCTTCAAATTGAGATCAAGTTTCTTTAGAGCATAAGTGTATGCACCCTTACCAGTGAGTGCACCAACCATCTCATAGTATTCCTCAATATCGTTGCTATCAAAATTCATAATCACGGCCGCGAGAACTTCTACACCTAACCTTTCTTCAAGAGACAAGACTATATCAATATCCTCAACCGCATCTATTACTGAAATCACCCGCATATCTTTTGGTTACTTCATGGAACGACAAACATTAAAAGTGACTTGTTCATCATTTAACCTGAATTTCATCTGCCCTGTTTCCATGTCGACCAATGCACGACCAGTGGTAAGGAATGGTCTTCCCAATATGATGGGAACCTTGAAATCAACTTCACAATCTAGGATCACAAAGCCAACCGAAAATATAAAAGATGTAATTTATATGAAAACATCATACAAAATGCCCACCGGCTTTTTCACAGTCCTATCCACCATGAGAAGTCTCATATAGGTTGGTTTTGGTGCTCCCAACCCCAACTACTAGAAAAGGGCTAACGACATTAATTTAATGCTAGCACCCAAATCACAAAGTGCTTTAGCAAAGTTGTAGGACCCGATAGTACAAGGAATTGTGAAAGCTCCTGGATCCTCCTTATTTTCAACTAAGGAACGCGAAGCAACTGCACTAAAATGATGTAAGTTATTTGCCAGCTCAAAACTGACAGTTCTCTTCTTTGTCACCAAGTCTTTCATGAACTTCTCATAACCTGGCATCTACTCCAATGCCTCAATAAGAGGGATGTTTACCGATAGCTCTTTCAATATTGTAATAAACTTCTGATATTTTCCTTCCTCAGCTTTCTTTTTTAATCTTTGAGGAAAGGGAGGAGGAGGTCGTGGGATAGTATTCAACTTTTGTGGGACCTCCTTTTCCTGCCTCTTTTCAGATTTTGCCTTTTTGTTAGTATCATGAGGATTTGGAACTATTTCAAACTTTGAATTATCCGGATCTATCTCAGTTTCTACATCAACAACCATCGGCTCATTGGTCTTACCACTATTCACAAGTATAGATAGATCAGTCGTGCATTTCTCGCTTCTAGTAGTAATGGCCAGACATTGACTATCATTCTTTAAATTCTGGACGGTGTTGCTTGGAAGGGTACCTAGATGACGTTGGTTCAATGACATTGATATTTTCCCGGACTGTTGCTCCAACTACTTAATAACAGTTGAATGGGATTCTACTTTCTGACTTATTCCTAAGATGTCTGACCTAGTCTCCTTCAAGCACTATTTGTGACTCTCTGAACCTTTCACCAGTTTATTGAGAAGGGATTCCATTCTTGAATTTCCAGAGTTAGTATCGCGGTTTCCTGGTGGAACATATATGCCACTCTTCTCTTTATAATCATCCTTCCTCCTCCAATCACCGTCATGATCTCATTCTATATCTCTATATCCCGACTTGTTGTAACTATCTCCACAGTAGTTTCAAACTTGATTCCCTTGCCTCGAGTTCCAGGAGTCTTGGTTAGACCCTTGGCCCTTGGCTCGGAAACCCGTAACTTCTTGATCCAAATACTTAGCCTCTTCATCAGATTCATAATCTTCATATCTAGGCATTTTACCTTGTGCACCTACAACATGCACTTTCTCAGCATCTCTGACCGCTATCTGTTTAGCTAATTAACTAATTTTTATCCTCAGCTGAGCGACCTCTTGAGCTACAAATTTTTCTAAATCCTATTGTGCTGCTGAGGCTCCAATAGCAAATGTACCAGCAGGCATTTCTGCCTCCCGACTATGTAATCCTCATTTGGTCTTAGTGATACAATCTAATATCTCTGAAGCTCGTTCCCATCTCAAACTCATGAATTCTCCATCAGTGATAGATTCTGCTACCGCCTTCGTGTTGGCATTCAAAGCCCTGTAGAAGATTTCAAGTAAGTTCCTACCACTCATCCTATGATTTGGACATTTTGTAGCTTCTTCTTGAACCTTAGCCATGTCTCATAAAGTGCTTCAGAATGTAGTTGTCTGAAGTTATAAATTTCATCCTTCAACTGTAGCATCTTGGAAGGTGGAAAAAATCTTTCCAAAAATTGATTTCTTAACTCTTGCTAAGTAGTGATGGAACCTCGTGGTAATTCTGTCAACCACAAAGTCGCTTCTCCTATTAGAAAGAATGGGAACAATCTCAATCGAATAACCTCTTGGTCAACTCCAGGCAAATTATATGAAGTGCAGACCCCTACAAAATTCATCACGTGCATGTTTGGATCATTAGTAGGAAGACCAAAGAACACACCCTTCAAGTTTAGCATGTGAATCATGGCACTTGTAATGTCAAACTTAGTGCCCTGAGGTAACTCTGGTGGAATAATGGCACCAGTCTCTATTGGGTCGAAATAGGCCACATCTTCTTCCTTAGGATCATCATAAACTGGCACAGGCGGTCTTTAAGGTGGTTGGTGATCTCTCAGTCTTCTTTGTCTCTTTTCAGCTTCAGCCATTCACTGGGCTGCTTCTTGCATAGCTTGATTATCTCTCTCTGCTTACCTCAGAGCAACTTGTCTAGCTTGCTCTTCCCGTGTCAACCGAGCAGTAGTTTGGTCTGCTATTTCATGACCAACAGGCTGAATTGGTTGATTATGAATGTCTCCTATGGCGACAGGATCCTGAACTTCGTCGGTATTCACCATTCTTCGATTAGCTCTCAGAGTCCTTTCTATTTCAAGATCAAGTGGAATTAGGGGATTGCCTTGACTCCTAGTATTGGGCATACACCGGCGTGTACCCTTAAAAGTATAGAAAAGCAAAACCAATCAACTCCAACAAGTAAACTAGTCAACTCCGTAATCGTAATCCCCAGCAACGGAGCCAAAATTTGATGTCACCCAAAATATGCCTCTTAAGAAGTATAAAGAGGTCGCTGTATCAAATATAGAACCCAACTAGGTTGGGGTCGATCCCACAGGGAATAGGACAAAATTCGATTGAGGTCTTGTTCGAGTAGTTGGCAAATAAGTAAAAAGGGGGAAATATTTGTAAACAAGTAGTGATAGTAACAAGTGTTTATTCTTTGAAGTTGTTTTCACTATGAGAAATACACTAGGACTGTGATCCCCAATGATTCCTTAACTTTACCGGTTGGTGTCGGCAAAACTGTTCCACTGCGTTGCATGCAAAATCTGACAAGATATGTTCATCTAAACATCTCTTGACCTTGTTTAGATGAATTTCACTCTTCTCCTCTCGGTCTTCGAGTGTAGCACTACTAACCCTTGTCCTGGATCTCAAATAACTATTCCTGCTAAGGCTCAAGTTATTAGATGAAGGTTGATAGCTTCAAATCTCTGTTTTTATTTCCTTTTCCCAATATCTACCTCTCTCTCTCGAGCAAGTCTAGAATACAGGTGAGTTTCTAACGTTTGCAACCGTTAGAAGATCAATCACAACAAAGAAAATAACAATTCATGCATTCACACCGGTTCAGAATTGGTTTGCACTTTACCCGTTTCCTTAATTGCTCATGGTTCACACAACCCTAGTTAATGAGTTTAGATACTCATGTTCGCAAGAGCACAATAAGAATTCAAGGATGAAAACATAATTGTAAACCCACAATAATGAAGAAACTCTGAAATCTCAATGATAAATAAAACCCTAGAATCGGTGTTCCAAGATTACAAAATAATAATGTGTTTATAAACTCAAAAATAACAGAAATCTAACTCAAAATAATGTAATGGCTAACTTCTGCACTTAAGACAATACAGGGGTATTTATAGTTACAAGATGAATCCTATCCTAGACAAAGTAGGAGACTAAAGTAGGCAATTTTCCACGATATCGTGGAACCAAGCCACTTCACGTGGGTACCTGTTGTGAGAATTAGGCAGCACCACACCATCTATGAAGTCTATTCAAGGCATCCACTAATGCCACATGAGTGGAGTCACACCACATAGATTCCTACCGTGGGAAGAAGGTAGTAATTCAAACTATCTGAAGTTGATCCACGGTACAGGCCTACGTGATGTGTATTGACCTACGCCACATAGGTCCATACCGTGGGTCTCCTCTGTGATTTCATCTTGACTTTTTCATATTCTGATACTTCCATTTTGGTGCAATATTCCTCACTTTCTCTTCAGTTTGCCTCCATAACCTATCCTCCTGTAACATAGAACAGAAAACACATAATACCTATAAGACATACCCAAGTTATTGCATATTTTCCTTGTTTTAAGCATCAAAAGTATTAGTAAGGCAACCATGCACTCTACAAATGACCTCCATTATTGCTTGGGTTCATTATGCAGCTAAAAAGAAACAAACTCGACACCATACCTTTCAATAATACTTATCTTGTGCAAACATTCATGAAAATCTATCAAGAATTCAAATGCATCCTCAAACTCTATACACTGGAACACTCGGGGCTTCATTTTTATGAACTTACAAAATAGATGTCCATTATTAGTCATCACTGGCTATAACACCTGTTTAGGATACACCCCTGTTTCAGAGCCTTCATACATCTTTGGTGCTACCACAATGGCATGTTGCAAGGCTGTGGGCAGAACAGTTGGATAACCTAGAGTCTAGCGAGTGCTACCCAAGAAACCCAAGAACTCTAACATTTGTTAAATCATCTCCACAGACAAAGGCATTGAAATTGCACCATTTGGTGCTGGCACCACACTCTCTAGAGCTACCATCTCCTCTTCCTTAACTACCTCCTCTTCATTTTGAGCATGGACTCGGGAGTCCTATTATGGGGGAGGGGAAGGTGATCTATTTCTATCCTGTCCTTCATTTACTTGGTCTCCACCCCTAATAGGTGCTTCCTTTTGTCCTCCCCTTCTAGCTCTAACCCTCACCAGAGGTTTGCCCCGAACTACAGCCCTGACGGTTGGTGCGGGTGCTGGTGCTGTTGTGGGTGTGGCTACTGCAGCTCTGGTGGACTGAGTATTCACCATCTAAGAATAAGAGTGAATGAGTTAGATACCAATTTTGATCACCAGATACCAATTGGAACCAAGTAATAATACGAAAGGAAGAAAGAAAAAATTCTTTTCCTAAAGCCCTGTAGCCTCACAAAAAAAGTACAAACATCTCCATACCATTCCGCACGTCTCTACTAGACCTGTTCTTGTATGATGAGATGTATGAACCTAGTGCTCTAATACCATCTTTGTCACGACCCAACCGGTCATGCGTGGCACCCACCGTATCCTATGGCGTGGGAACCATACTAACTCACCCTTTACTACCCCAAGTGTTGCTCTTATAGTTATAACATGTTAACCTTATTAAACTAGCTCCATAAAGTCTCTATATCATTAATAAGAAAAATGTTAAACCAACATGAAAATCAATATCCGAAACTAATATAGTGTGAAAACCTCTCTTTAATACAACACATGACCTGAAGTCACTATACAAGAAAAACTAAGAATGTCTAAAATAGATAACTAAAAAAATACCCAACAATGAAATAATATGGAATATCTTAGTACCGAAGCAAGGGACATTAACAGAGATAAAAAGATCCAAAGTTTTCCCGATCATGATGCTCACCCTTGAAACTGAATCTGGAACTGCTAGCTAAAGTCGAGGACTTGTCTCAAATGCCTAAACATGCTTTGCACTCAATAAAAAGAAGAGTACAGGTAGCATCAGTACATCTACAAGTACTAGTAGGCATCATAGGTTGACTCAACCCGATGCCATACATATATGTAAATCGAATAGATGCAAAGCGATCGTCACAGAACTTATAATCAAAGACAATCAATCAATTATGCAATTCACTTTAGGGAAGAATACAAACTCATAATCATGTATATCTATAGTTAGTCGAATTCAGCAACAAGTTTTATCACAACATATGATGATAACTGAATATTTAAGCATGTAAATGAATATATGAATACAAGATATGGACATCTCCTCTTTATCTTCTCAATCTCATCAACATCATTAAAAATATCATGAACATCATGATTTACCTCATCATTATCATCATCATTACCACTACCATCATTATTATCATCATTTCACCATATTCTCAACATCAACGTATATAAACATGCAATGCAGTCAATAATCACAAGTAGTGCTTGAAAGCCATTATAAATAATTAATTCTTATATAAGCACAGAGTCAAGAAAGTCTAACTCCTACAATTGTCACATCCCGAATCCCATCGGGACGTGATTGGCACCCGAAGCCGATAAGGCCCGAGAGAACCAATCTTTGTCTCTATCCAATCATATGCATGCCATAAGCAACCCCTAATCACACAATATCTATAGATACCAACAATGGAATTCATGGAACATGATATATATATATACATATGCGAAACTTGGCCGTTGAGACCACCAAGTCAAGAACGACATACCCCTTTTACATTTATACACCCACATCCATCTACAAAAGCCTCTAACAATTGCATTGACCAAAATGAACTCAAAGTCGGGACAAGTCCCCATTTTATACACTAGGTACAATACCAAAACATATGAACAACTGTGATAAGTCCCGAAGCAACTGGGGCTTACCAAAGATCCACAACTAACTGCCAACTTACGGCCTTTTTACAAATCTACTAGTGCCTGCACCTGCAACATGTAAGGTAAGTCCCCCGAGGGGGTCATTACGAGAAATGTACTAAGTATGTAAGGCTAGAGAAATTACATCATACATGAGAATGTCAATGAAATAAATATGAGAGATTATTCAATATGGGTAAACCATCATTCTAATTGGAAACTTGTATATTGCTTTCGTTATGGACATTTTAGGACATTCATTTTATATCCTTACTATTCATAGAATATCTTTCATATACATCTACACTCAAGAGACTCTTCTCTATGCAAGAGACTCTTTCTTGCTTCTATGTTCATTACCACTATTGTTCTACTACTTGGTTAGTAAATTACAAAAGAATAACATTCATCCACACGCATCCACTCTCTTGGTGGATTCATAATATAACCTATATCCACTCTATGGGTGGGGTATCATACATCCACTCTACTTGCTTCTCTACCTTACCTTACTTCACTTAATAACTTATTAACCATATACTTCCCGGGCCCAACTGATCAGTGGGAAATTCATAGACCCATCATGCAGGTGTACATTTCACCCCATGGATAATGTAAAGAGAACCATCATGCAGGTGTTCATTTCACCCCATGGATAATGTATAGAGAACCATCATGCAGGTGTTCATTTCACCCCATGGATAATGTATAGAGAACCGTCATGCAGGTGTTCATTTCACCCCATGGATGATGTATAGAGAACCGTCATGCAGGTGTTCATTTCACCCCATGGATGATATATAGAGAACCATCATGCAGGTGTTCATTTCACCCCATGGATAATGTATAGAGAACCGTCATGCAGGTGTTTATTTCAACCCATGGATAATGACATAATTATACCTCAACTTTTATCAGATTGGTACCAACATAATCATAACATTACTAGGCTTTAGAACATCACATTCTCGGAACTTGGAGTTAGAATATATACACACTTGTATGACCTATTGAGGATCACGATGCTATTGGAAACACACATATATACTTTACCTTGTTTCTCTACTTCCAAGAGATTAACTCTTTTGCTACTTCTTATGAGATCTTATATAAGTAAGTATATAATACAGAGACTCCACCTTTGGTGGGCTATAGTAAATAACATAGCATAATATTGGGATTGTTCCATCTAGACCTTATACCCTTTGGATTGAGACCCATACTCAATGAAACATAACAACCACGCGCCTTACTCCTTTACAATCTTATGCCCTTCACTAGGTTCTGAGAATGACACGTTAAGGATCATGACATTAAGGCATACACTTATATACACATTTCACTTCACTCCTTCACTTCATGAGATCACTAGCACACATTTTTATATGAGAGAGATACATACTTCATCTATAGAGAATTTACATACTGAGGATCAAGACACTATTTGAAGCACACCTATATATATTACCTCACTTCTCTACGTCCTGAGATCAATACCTTAACTTATGAGGGATGGTTAAACTAGCTCACATACTACTTCCTTCATTGCTCTTATAAGATTGGTACTTCTACTTATGAAAGATTGGTACAAGAACAATCATCAAACTATGAGACTTTGGAATCATGACATGATTGGAACAATGCTATTCAAACTAAACAAGCTCTCTTTACCTTATTACTCTCGTTGAGATAGTTCTCTCAGAACTTACAACGTCATGACAACTTAGGGACTTCAATCAATGAATAAGAGATAAGTGAATCATCAATCATCCACGATTAAGACACATATAAATACCAATATTTATCGGCCTTAGTTGGAATACTATAGAACCCCTTTGGACTATAACACTGAGACCTTTGACATATTAGCTAATGAACATGAGCCAACCAATGAACACGAGTCATATGATTCACCATTTACCAATGAGTAAGGAACATATGAGTTACACTAGCCAACTACCGGATACGGAATACCTTAGAGAATTTTGGAGTCGAATGAGTACTATGACAATATGAACATACATGCTGCAGAAGGATACGGAAAGAGTAACCTTACATACCTTGTATTCTCAATACGATTCTACAATTAGTCCAGCTTTCTCTTTATGTTTCACTCTACACAACAAATACATAACAAAGTTCATGTTAACAACCAACTCCCTTACAAACGTATACATGTCACAATGAGTTACGTGACTGCTACATAACATCATTTCATCCTTCACAGTACATTCCACACATTGACCAAAATATCACACATCCGTAGCATTTCACATCACACTTATCCTTATGCATTCTCATTAGCATTCCGTCAAAATGTCCCCCATCACTTGCCTCATAACAACATGTGAACAACAATACATACTTAATACAGTCCAATATACCTCCATACGATACTTTAAAGTCCTTAAAACGACATTACAAGTTGATAATTACATCCATGAAGGGTACGGGGGCTTCGGGGAACCAACTAGAGTCGAAAACATACCAAACGAGAATCTGGGCTGGCTTGCGCTGCCACCTGCACATGCAGGTCAGTCACCTACACCCGAAGATGGCCTTTGGCAGCAGCCAGAGCCATCTGCGTTGGCATCTGTGCCCGTAGATGCCTCCGTCTGCGGGGGCGGATGCCCATTTTGGTCCGAAATGGTCTATTTTGGCTCTTTTCATGCAATGAATGGTTCATGATCATAACCAAACTTATTTTCACATATTGATGATCATATAATATGCCAACAACCATCCATGGTCTTACAACACACATACAACACCCAAAATGACACTTACGGCCAATACGCCACCAAAACCATAACCAATTTCTCAATGAAAATTCCAAACATTATACACCATGACAAAACAAGCCAAGACTATAATCACATCTCATATATAAATATTGAATCCATCAAGTTTGTTTCCTTCAAGATCACAAGTCCATGCTCTAGTTTACAAGATAAAACTCTTTACCGATTAACCACACACAAGTTGTTTTACACATAGTGGATTTCTCATACTTCACCAACATAACCAACATGATATAAACCATCTTACATGCATAAAATATATTAAACCATAATAATATACACTTACCAAGTCTTGCTCCAAGGTGATCTTGACCAAAGGGATAAAGACTTAGAGTTTGAGTTGAGAGAAAAGTGTTGTAGAAATTTCCAACATTGGCATGAGAATTTTGATCAATAAAATCTGATTTATTCCCCTTATATAGTCCCCTAATGGTCCTCTTGAACCACCCACTTGGTCCAATAATAATATAACAACTTGTCTCCATAAGAATGGGTCACAAATGGGTCAAAGACCCCTTTTGGGTCATGTCTTCTTATTAATATTGGGCTTCATTTGGGCCTAATAACTTAAGCCCACAAATTTTAAATGCATAAATCCTCAAAAATCCCATGTTTCACTATTTCCATGAATGTTACAGAAATTAACTAGAAGCAGAAACTTACAGGGTGTTACAACAATAAATCATAACCTGTAACACCCCATACATTTCCAGCCCTACTTGCGAACTTCGAACCATGTTTACCTTAGTTTGAGAGCAATAAGTACGTATTTTGTATTGTTATTGATGGAACATTTGATATTGTGCTAGTAAATGTGATTAGACCTTTGTAGGAGGAGTTTGTGACTTTGTGGAGAAATTGGGGAGTGAAAAGTGAGGCTTGAAGGACTTCCAAGCAAAGGATTTAAAATATAAGAGGCAAGCAAAAGGTTGGAACTTGACGGATCCAACCAAATCCGCAAAGAAAAGTCGAAATCAGAAATTTAGTGTGGGGCGCGCCCAGGGGCGTGCCATGCCACTTTTGGACGAAATTTTTATGGCATGGACAGTAGAGGGGCATGCCAGGCTGCTCCTGCACACCTTTTCAAGTGCAAATTTTTTTCTAAGTCTCAGGGGTGCACGGGAGCGTGCTGGGGTGCTTTTTGCCAAATTTCTTCGCCAATCATTAGTATATAAATAGGACTCTTGGGTTATGGTATCATTATTCCATCTTAGTAGGACTACTCTTGAGTGAGTTTGGCATCCAAGTTGGGGTTAATTCGTCTTTATAATTATTTTATCAAATTATGTTAAATTAAGCCATGAGTGGCTAAAATTGCTTATTCTTGAGATTGAGGCTATGAATGTGAATCTCGTGAGTTGGATATTGGAGTAATATTTATGGAATTATTTAAACAAGAGATTGTTGGGATATGATGCATTGAATTTTGTGGGCTAAGTTAACATGTGTTAATGGGCCCAATTTAAGGCCCAAAATGGAGTAAAAGACATGGCCCAAAAGGGCAAATGACCCATTCTTCCATGTTGACCAAGTAAACATGGCATTTAATGCCCAAGAATTGGCTAAGGATGACTTGAGGGGTTATATAAAGGCAAAAATCAGATTTTTATTCCAAAAACCACACATGCCTTTCTAGACATTTTCTAAAAGATATTTCTCATATCTTCCAAAACCTAAGCCATTTTCTTTGGACAAGATCATCACTTTGCAAGCTTTGGTAAGTGTCTACTCTCATGGATTAATATATTATATGCTTAAGGTGGTGTGTATATTATGATGGTTATGTTGGCAAGGTGTTGAATAGGGTATTTTTGCTTTTTGCTAAAAGATGTATCATCTTTGTGATTTGAACTTGAAAGGAGACTTGAGG
This sequence comes from Capsicum rhomboideum, assembly GCA_031232105.1. NCBI lineage: Eukaryota > Viridiplantae > Streptophyta > Magnoliopsida > Solanales > Solanaceae > Capsicum > Capsicum rhomboideum. Next base: position 34,589,238 of record CP124710.1, on the reverse strand, counting down.
TTTTGATGAAAGTGAATGGTATGGGTAAGATACCAACATGCATGGTGTGATTATGTACCTAACTTGATTTCTTTTTGAGTATAACTTGTGGGATTGTTGTTGATTTGTTGTTATGAAACGTATTGAGGTGACTTGATGGAATAATTGTGACATAGTGTTAATGAGGAAGCGTAAAGGATAAACTTGGTATGAAATGCTATTGGTTTATGATGTCTTGGTCAATGTGTGGAATGTTGTGGTATTGTTGGTATGAAAATGCCGTGAAGTGTATGGTAAAGGGGGAAATGACGTTATAAGGCAATCATGTAACTCATTGCCGTCTTATGCATTTGTAAGGTAGTTAGTTGTTAACGTAAGCTCCATTATGTACTTGTGTTGTAGAGTGAAACTTAAGGAAGGAGCTGGACTGTTGTATTCACATATAGGACTGTCTATTCATAGTGGGAAGATAAGGTATGTAAGTTTACTTTTTCTGTATCCTTCTGCAACACATATTGTTCACATTGACATTGTACTTGGTCCATTCTGAAATATCCAAAGGTATCTCAGTTCAGATTGTCATATAGTATTACCCATAGGACTAATTGTGATTCACATGTTTCATATTCATTGATTAATGTTTCAAAGTTCCAATAATGTACAATCACTAATGTATCACTCTTATAATGAAAGAATGAAGTAATGTATAATTGTTTGAATATTCGTGAGTAACATCCCAGGGGAGACAAAAAGCCTAGCATGGGTTATCACATTAACATCCTAGGGGCGACAGAAAGCCTAGCATGGGTTATCACAGCAACATACCATGGGTGACAGAAAGCCTAGCATGGGTTAATCTCATCCCAAGGGTTAAAAAACCTAGCATGGGTTAATCTCATCCCAGGGGTGACAGAAGAGCCTAGCATGGGTAGAATGATAAAGATGAATGAAAGTGAAGGAAAATAAAGTAATGAATGTAATGTACATAGTTCCAACACATACAGAACGATGGTTTATCCATATTCACTATTCTCTTATATTTGATTCCATTGAATTACTTATATTTCATGCAGTTTTATATAGCCTTACATACTTAGTACATTCTTTGTACTGAGGTCCCTTGGGGGACTTACCTTACTTATTGTAGGAACAGGTGCTATTAGACCTCCACCGTAGGTTGCGGATCATTTGCAGACCATTGTTGAGCTCCAGTTGGTTTGGGGATTTTCGAGTCATAGTGTACATTGGTTTTGGTGCTATGTAAATGTTGTATAAAGTGGGGACTTGTCCCGACTATAGGTTGGTTATGTACATGTATCTGTTTGAGGCTTTGTAGACGTATGTGGGAATATGAATGTAAGGGATGTATGCCCATTTTGACTTGATGACTCTAACGGCCAAGTTTCATATATAGCATATGTTTCCATGACTTCTGCATAGTTGCATGAGATATAATGATGTTCATACAAGGAAATGCATATGAATGTACATGAGCAAAGATTGGTTCTCTTGGGCCTTAACGACTTTGGGTGCCAATCTGCCCCATTGGAATTTAGGGCATGACAAATGTGGTATCAGAGCAAGTCATCCTCAGGGTGTTTACATAGCCGTGTCTGAGTAGATTCTTATTTATGAGTGTGTTGCGGGCCACATTTATAAGTAGGAGGCTACGGGACATTTAGGAGTTGTTTCTTTTTCTTCATTTCTAGATAGTGCAATAGAGTCAATGTTGTAGGTGGAATCATATCTGACCATTGACGTTGGTTTTCTTCTATATAGTAAAATACCGATTACAAGACAAGATCGGGGCAAAGATAAGAAGGTAGAGATGCCTGCCGGAGAAAGAACTAGTAAATCACCACCTGACCAAGCTAGTCAGGGTAGGGCTGAAACTGAATTTGCATTGCAGGCTTCTTTTACTTTTCCAGCTCCAGAAGAGCTAAGGAGGAGAGAAGACCCTGCCAAAACCCCTGTTAATACTACTGAGCAGGATATAAGGAATGCGGTACACCTATTAACTCAGATAGTCGTGGCAAAAAATCAAGGACAAGTCGGTCCAGCCTTTGCACAGAAGAGGGGGAGTCAAAGGCAAAGGAGAATGACACAAGAATTTGAAAGAAGGCCGTCAAAGAGGGCTAGACCTATGGGACAGTTCATGGCGTCCCAAGGGGAATTTAGGTCTCGGGTGTTTGACAGACCGCCTAGGACATCATTTTCTCATTCTACAGTAAATGCTCTACCTCGATCTCAAGGGTTTGGAGGCAACCAGTTTGGGCAAAGAAGTGAGATTCAGGATTCACGGACAGTGGGGTATCAAGTACAAGGAAGTATGAGCCAATCAAAGTCTCCTCATCAGCCGTGTCAGCACTACGGAAGGTTTTATTTAGGTGAATACCAGTTGGGAACAAATGTTTGCTTTTGGTGTGGTATGCCGAGGCACAAGATGAGAGGGTGTCCACAGAAGGGCATGGGTAGTAGGGCACAACCTACGGAATTAGCCGTTGCTTCCTCTTCGTCAGGTGTACAGCCTACGGGGCGTGGCAGAGGTTCTATAGGGACAGTTGGTGTTAGTAGAACCCAGAACCGTACTCATACCTTAGCGGGTGGACAGAATTTGGAGGCTTCTCCTGATGTAGATACAGGTACATTATTCATATTTTTACATAAGGTATATGCATTGGTTTACCCGTATTCTACATTATCATATGTTACTCCATTTATTGCGGAAAAACAAAATTTTGAAAGAACACCAGAATTACTAGTTACACTATTTGAAGTCAATACACCCGTTGGTGAATCTATTGTAGTTAAAAGAGTATATCATAATTGTATAGTAGCTGTTTGTGGTCATGATAAACTGGTTGTTCTTATTGAGTAGGAGATGGTAGATTTTGGTATTATAATGGGTATGGATTGGTTGGCTTCTTGTTAGGCCACCGTAGATTATCGAGCTAAGAAGTTACATTTTCAGTTTTCCATAAAAGAATGTTCGTGACTGGAAGGGTAATGTGGGAGTACCCAAAATTATTTCTTATCTTAAAGAAATGAAAAGGATACCCAAAGGGGTACATATGTCACTTAGTAGGAGTGAAAGCTATTGATGTGGAGCCACCAACTCTTCAATCGGTTCCGATGGTAAATGAAATTCTTGAGGCATTTCCTGAAGATCTTCCAGGTTTGCCTCCATAACGGGAAGTAGAGTTTGGTATTGATGTGGTACCAGGCACTCAATCTATCTCTATTCCTCCATATAGAATGGCTCCAGCAGAATTGCGAGAATTGAAGGAGCAATTAAAAGACTTGCTGGACTAGGGATTCATAAGGCCTAGTATGACCTAGTGGGGGTGCACCAGTGTTATTTGTACAAAAGAAAGATGGCACATTGAGACTGTGTATTGAATATCGTCAATTAAATAAGTTAACGATCAAGAACAAATATCCCCTCCCCAGAATTGATGATTTTTTTGACCAATTACAGGGTGCCAAATGTTTTTCAAAGATTGACTTGAGGTCGGGTTACCATCAAGTCAGGGTTAAAGAAAAAGATATACCCAAGACAGCTTTCCGAACACGGTGTGCCCATTATGAATTTTTAGTTATGTCTTTTGGACTAATAAATGCACCAGCTGTTTTCATGGATTTGATGAATCAGGTGTTTAAGCCATTTCTAGACGTGTTCGTGATGGTGTTTATAGATGAAATCCTAGTTTATTCAAGATCACAAAAGGACCATGCTAATCACTTACGATAGGTGTTACGGATTCTTCATGACCGCAAGACATATACAAAGGTCTCTAAATGTGAGTTTGGTTAAAAAAAATCCATAGCGTTCTTGGGTCACATTGTATAGGATGAAGGACTAAGGGTTGATACACAAAAGATAGAAGCCGTGAACAATTGTCCAAAACCTACGACCCCTACAGAGATTCGTAGTTTTCTTGGGTTGGCGTTGCAGAGTTTTTCTTCCATTTTAGTACCCTTAGCAAGCTAACACACGAAGCGATTAAGTTTCAGTGGAATGATGCATGTGAGAAAAGTTTCTAAGAGTTGAAAGATAAATTAACTTCCACACGCGTATTAGTACTTCCCGAAGGCACAAAAGGGTATGCAGTATATTATGATGCTTCTGGGGTTGGCCTCGGATGTGTATTGATGCAACATAGTAATGTAATAGCATATGCTTCACGACATTTGCAACCATATGAAAGGAATTATCCAACACATGATATTGAGCTAGCAGCCGTGGTATTTGCTTTAAAGATATGGTGCCATTATTTGTATGGGGTTCATGTTGATATCTACACTGACAACAAAAGTTTGCAATATATCTTTAAGCAGAAAGACCTAAATCTGAGGCAACGGAGGTGGCTGGAACTCTTAAAAGATTATGATATCGATATCTTATACCATTCAGGGAAAGCAAATATGGTAGCTAATGCACTAAGTCACAAAGAAATAGGACGCACTAATGATCAGTTGATGGAAAAGCAAGATATAGTCAAGGATCTTCATCAACTAGCCAGCTTGGGAGTTCGTCTTCTTGAATCTCCAGATGAAGGGGTTATTGTACAAAATGCAGTAGAATCTTTCTTAATAGCTGAGGTAAAGGAAAAACAGTATGCGAATCCTAAATTATTGCAGCTACGAGAGAATGTGCAGTAAGAGTTGACAAAGGCATTTAATCTTACGAAAGAGGGAGTACTTCAATGCCAAGCTCGATTATGTGTACCGAATGTAGATGAGCTAAGAAAGCGGATTATGGCATAGGCACATCATTCACGGTATTCTATTCATCCGGGATCTACCAAAATGTATCATGATTTGAAAGATATGTATTGGTGGGGAAATAGGAAGAAGAACATTGTAGAATTTGTAGCTCAATGTCCAAATTGTCAACAAGTGAAAGTAGAGCATCAAAAACCTGGAGGTTATATGCAATGTATCAATCTTTCAGTCTGGAAATGGGATATGATAAACATGGATTTCATCACAGGTTTGCCTCGTACACTGCGGAAACTTGATTCTATATGGGTGATAGTTGACAGTCTTACCAAGTCAGCGCATTTTCTACCAGTCAGGACCACCTATACAGCTGAAGATTATGCAAGGCTGTATGTTAAAGAGATAGTGCGGTTACATGGAATTCCAATCTCCATTATATCAGACAGGGGAGCTCAATTTACTGCACATTTTCGGAAGTCTTTTCAGAAGAGCTTGGGTACATAAGTGAATTTAAGTACGACCTTTCATCCTCAGACAGATGGACAAGCAGAGCGTACCATCCAAACACTTGAAGATATGCTACGAGCTTGTACATTGGACTTTAAAGGTAGTTGGGATGATCATTTACCTCTTATTGAATTTTCCTACAACAATAGCTATCATTCAAGTATCAGAATGGAACCTTATGAAGCTTTCTATGGAAGGAAGTGTAGATCACTAATTGGATGGTTCGAAGCTGGTGAAACTGCTTTACTTGGGCCAGATCTTGTTCACCAAGCTATGGAGAAAGTTAAAGTGATCCAACAACGACTACAAACTTCCCAAAGTCGACACAAGTCATACTCTGATGTTAGAAGAAGAGGGCTCGAATTTGCCATAGGTGATTGGGTATTCTTGAAGGTGTCACCGATGAAAGGGGTAATGAGATTTGGAAAGAAAGGAAAGTTGAGTCCACTTTATATAGGTCTATATGAAATTATCAGAAGATTTGGGCAAGTTGTGTATGAATTGGCACTACCCTAAAAACTCTCCACAGTTCATCCAGTATTTCATGTTTCAATGCTTCGGAAGTGCATAGGAGATCCATCTCATATTTTCCTCATTAAAGATGTACAAGTTATAGAGGTTCTCACTTATGAAGAGATACCTATTGCTATTCTGGATCTACAAGTGAAGAGGTTAAGGAATAAAAATGTAGCTTCCGTAAAAGTACTTTGGAGAAATCAACAATTAGAAGAGATCACTTGGGAAGCCGAGGAAATGATGAAGTCCAAGTACCCTCATTTGTTTCAAATGGAAGAGAAAGTTCAAGATGTGAGATCGGAGCAATAACAAGTAAGTAACTATAAGCATTATGTGTATATATATATATGTTAATATAAAGGGGCATATTTTTATTTTTTTTGTACATGAGAAGATGTTATTAACATTCGAGCACGAATGTTTCTAAGGGGGGAAGGATGTAACACCCCGTACATTTCCAACCTAATTTGGTATCAGAGCTATGTACATAAAAACAAGCTACATACAATAAGACAATAATGGAAAAAATATTACAAGATTACCAAGAATATGGAATTACCTTAGATCAACATATTAATAACCAACATGCTTATATAAATGATATACTCTATAATACGGATACTGAAGACCAAACAAAAGCAAAAATAGCTGTACAACAAAGAAAGAAAACTAAGAAATTACGAAAACTCAGGAAAAAATTAAACATATTATACCCAGAATATAAAACCTTAAGTACTAACAAATCAGATAACAATAGACTATCTTACCTTATAGACAAAATATCTAAAACAGAATACAAATTAGTCCAACATCTTAAAAACAAACTGGTATGAATACAGATACACAATACAGACAACAATTAGCAGAAGAAATTACAAAAGTACGACAAGAACTAAAAGAAAGACAGGCCAAATTACATTATAATATATTTGCCGGAGTAACTAAAAAATCTCTAGATACACAAAGAAAAACCATATTTGAATTAGAAATACAATTGTTCCATTTAGAATATAAATACGAACATCAATTATAATGAATAAAGAAGAATATGCAATAGATGAAAAGACATATACAAACCCAAATGGATTACAAATATCAATAATCTTTTCAAATTTAGGCAGAAGATATAAGAAAATAGGTAAAACCTTACATTTAATGTTAGAAAAAGAAACAGTTAAATTAGAAGATAGTTTGACCGCAATGGTTCGAGTTACTAAAGAAAATGAAGAAATTGATAAAAAAATATGAAATTGACAAAATAAAAACACAAGCAAAACAAGAATTACAACAATTAGAAGAAACAAAAAATACGAAAATATTAGAATTAGAAATATTAAAAAAATTATATGCTGATAAACAAAAACAAAAGGAAATAAGACGTGAACAGGAACAAGAATTACTATTAACACAAGAAATAGCAAAGGTTAAAAACAAAATACAAATGGACGAAGAACAAAGTAATACTGAACCTGAATTACCAGATATTAGGATAAATACTATCGATAATAATGATAAAAATAACACAATTGACGATATTCACTCTGAAACTAGTGAAATTAGTGAAACATACACGGAACTACTAGAAAAAATAAATAACATACAACAAATAGAAGTTAATGCAGGAACAATAGATAATAAACCAAGTACTTCTAGACTAAATAAACAATCAAGTCCTAAGTACACAAAATATACTTATGAAACGAATGATAGAAATAAAGCATTATGGGAACAAAGGTTAAATATAAAATGGCAACCAAAACAAACAAGTGAACAACAGAACTTTTTAGATCTAGATTGTGTCACAGATACAAACAAAGCAATCCAAGTATCGATAGGATATATTGCTAAACAATTAGTAGATAATAAAATATCAATGGCAGAAACACCAGCTTATATAGAAAGGACAATAATAGGCACAGTTAAATTATGGCTACACAATTTACCTACGGCAAGCTTGGAAGTACTAAGAAATAATCAAAATAGTGAAGGAACTGCAGCTACGACAAATACGGAAATACTAACTAAATATGAAATGGCTATTAGAGATGAATTTAGTAGTATGACTACCGAAATTGAAGAACAAAATAAAGAAAAAATAATACATAGAAACTTAATACAGAAATTAGCTATCTGTAATATGTGCTACATAGATGAATATACTTGCACCTTTAAAGATTATTATTATAAAGGAATGTACACAACAGCAGAAAGTACTGATATAAGAAAACTATATTTTACAAAATTACCAGAACCCTTTGGATCAAAAATAACAAAAGATTGGGCTGATGCAGGATTAACAGATACCTTAGGAGCTAGAATAAAATATTTACAACATTGGTTCATAGATTTATGTGAAAGATACAAAGAAAATATTACTCTAGATAAAACAATAATAAAAAACTTATCATGTTGCAAAAATAAAACAGCACCACAATTCGGCTGTATAGACAAAAAATATTATAAAAAAAAAAAAAAAAAATATACGAAGTATAAACCCCACAGAACTAAGTATAAATATAAACAACCAAGAAGGCGTTATTATGTAAAAAATTATAATACAAAACGACCATATAAGAAAAAGAAAACATTAGCAGAATGCACATGCTATAACTGTGGAAAGTTAGGTCACTTAGCAAAAGATTGCAAAATACCTAAAGACCCAAAGAAAAAACAGATATCAGAAGTAATTATAAACAATGAAGAATATACCCAACTTGACTATATAGATTATGATTTGGAAAGTGATGATAGTATATATGACTTATCAGATTTATCAGTTAATAATATAGATGAATCAGGAGAAGAAACAGAATATGACTAAACAAGATATTCAAATAATTAACCAAGAAGAATATCAAGATGCAGAATCATCAGAACAAAAAATAATATTTGATAACCATATATTTGACCAAATAAAAAGGAAAGAATTAGACTTAAGTATAACTAAAGTTTTAGATGTACCAATAATTAAACAATGGTTTAGACCACCAAAAGAAGAATACTATGTGCTTAGTCAAAAAGAACACATTATAGATTGCAAATACATAAAAGGAAAGGCAAAAATCCCTATACTAAACAAAAAATTAGTAAACAAAGAAATACAAAATATAAAATCAAAAATACCAATAAAATATGTACATTTAGGAGGAACAGAAATATTAATAAAAGCATGCTTTAGAGAAGGAATAGATACCCCAATTGAAATATATTTAGCAGATGATAGAATTATACACCCCATTAAAAAAAGTGTTATAAGTGCAGTTAAAGGAAATTTAATATACCAGAAATTCAAATTTATAATAAGTGCTAATTATTCAGTAGCAGTGACAGATACAAACATAGATAAATCATTAGTTTTATACTGAAAAATGTCAGGAATTGAACTAGCACCAGGAAGTAAAATATTCACAGCAAGATGTAAAAATTTATATATATATACTACAAACCATTCAGTAAAGGCAAAAAATAAAATAAATAGAATTAAAATAGAAAACCCCTTTGAACAAATTGTTACAGTAATAGATAAGAATGATTATAATTACCAGGAATTGGATATAAATACTGATCTAGAAATAGTACGAGAAAGACTTAATACCTCAAAAAGAATAACTAATGACACATCTACAACATCATCAAGGCTTAGTACCTATAAGAGAAAAAATTATACATCACAGGATTCAATTAATAATGACGATAATGTTTATACTAAAACATGCCACTATTATATAACAGGAATTATGGATCAACAAATATACCTAATATTAATAAACACAGGACAGGAAGAAAATTATATTACACAAGAGCTAGTAATGGAAAATGAAATTATTAGAAATACACAATTAACAGGGCTACCAAAGATATTGGCAAACATGGAAAACATAGTTGAAAAGGAATTAATAATTGGAGGCATACCAATAACAGTACAATTTAAGATATGTCAGATAAATAACAATATTACTTTAGGATTAAACTGGTTAGAAACTCTTAAACCATATAAATTAGACGACAAGCAGTTATCTATAACTTATAAAACGAAAAATGTAATAATTAAACGAACAATAACATAAAATGATATAATGCCCAAGATATTTATACTAGCAAAAATAATAGTAGAAGGATATCATAACAGATACTATACACCTATGATTGATACTGGAGCAAAAGCAAATTTATGTAAACACAATTGTCTACCAGATGATAAATGGAAAAAATTAAAAACCCCAATAATAATAACAGGCTTCAACGATGAAGGAAGCATGATAACTTATAAAGCAAAAAATGTAAAAATCCAGTTATGGGATAAGATATTACTTATAAAAGAAATATACAGTTTTGAATTTACACAAAGAGATATGTTATTAGGCATACCATTCATAGATGATTTATACCCACATGTATTAACAAAAACACACTGGTGGTTTACAACCCCATGCAAACAAAAAGTAGGAGCCAAGAGAGTAACCAATAAAGTAAGAAAAGTAACACCATGGATAAAAGGAAATGAACAAATTACACAAAAACTCGAATTTGAAATTACGACTCAAAAAATAGAAATAATCATATTCACCTTAAATAAAATTAAACCAATTCAAGACAGATTAGAACTTTTATATAATGAAAACCCTTTACATGGATGGGAAAAACATAAAACGACAGTACAAATTGAATTAATAAACGAAAATAGTATAATAACCCAAAAACCCTTAAATTATAATTTCGACGATCTAAAAGAATTCGACTTACACGTAACCGAATTACTTAAGCATAACTTCATACAAACTAGTAACAGTAAACATTCTAGTCCCGCTTTTATAGTCTCTAAACATAGTGAACAAAAAAGAGGAAAAAGTAGAATGGTTATTGATTATAGAAACCTAAATGCAAAAACTAAAACCTACAATTATCCAATACCAAATAAAATATTGAAAATTAGACAAATACAAGGATATAATTACTTTAGCAAATTTGATTGTAAATCAGGATTTTACCACCTAAACTTAACAGATGAATCTAAAAAATTAACAGCATTCACAGTACCGCAAAGATTTTATGAATGGAACGTATTACCATTTGGATATAAAAATGCACCAGGTAGATACCAAAATTTTATGGATAAATATTTTAATCAACTCGAAAATTGCATAGTATATATAGATGATATACTTTTATATTCCAGAACACAAGATGAACATATACAATTATTAGAAAAATTTATACATTTGATTGAAACCTCAGGAATCAGCTTAAGTAAAACAAAAGCAGAAATAATGAAGAACCAGATAGAATTTCTAGGAATACCAATAGATAAAAATGGAATAAAAATGCAAACTTGTATAGTACAAAAAATAATCGATTCAGACGAAACAATAGATACAAAAAAGAAATTACAATCTTTTTTAGGATTAGTTAACCAAGTACGAGACTATGTACCTAAACTTGCAGAATATTTAAAACCATTATACAAAAAATTAAAGAAAGATACTGAGTATTATTTTGATAAAACTGATCAGAAACATATACAAAAAATTAAGATTATGTGTAAAAAATTACCCAAGTTATATTTTCCTGATGAAAATAGGAAATTTACATATATTGTAGAAACAGATTCTAGTGATCACAGTTATGGAGGAATACTTAAATATAAATATGATAATGAAAAAATTGAACATCATTGCAGATATTATTCAGGAACTTATACTGAACCACAATTAAAATGGGAAATAAATAGAAAAGAATTATTTGCATTATATAAATGTTTATTAGCATTTGAACCATATATCGTATATAATAAATTTATTATAAGAACAGATAATACACAAGTAAAATGGTGGATAACGAGCAAAAAACAGGACTCAGTTACAACAAAGGAAATACGAAGACTTGTATTAAATATACAAAATTTCACTTTTACAATTGAAATAATTAGATCTGATAAGAATGTCATTGCAGACCACTTATCAAAACAAAGCCACACAGACAGAACAAGATAGTACAACAATGGAAGATATATTCAAAGCCCTTACTACACTTTGTACAAAAGTGGAAAGTATGGACATTGAAATACATAGACAAAAGTTACAAATCAATGAAGCTAGGTTGAAATCAACCAGCACAAGTCAGCCGCATGACTATAAAACTGCTGAGATAAGTCGATCGAAAGACTCTAAACATTCAGACGTAGAAGGAGACGTTGGGAAACTCCGTAAAATCCATAACAATTCTGTTGATATTGCAGGTACCAGTGAACCAGCTACAAAGAAACCATATACAAACACCAACCTAAATAGCATCTTTGCAAAACCTTTCATACCAAAAATATATACTACCCAAAGTACCACAACACCACAAACTTCTACATATGCAGAAAGTTTAAATAGCGAAAAAAGGACTTACAACTACATCTCTCAAAATTACATCAAAAATATCCACGAAATCCAAACACACCTAAACTTACAACCAAGATCCACAACTACTAAAGACCCAACCCAAGATTATATTACCTAGAAATTACAAGGATACAAGAAGTTAATTGCACAACCTAAAACCAGTGCAAATTTAATCAAATCATGCTATGCTTACGGACTGATTAATACCATATACACATACACAGGAGAAGAATTATCCGGTATACCTGACCTACAAAGCGCATTTGCAAGATACAAACGAATTACGAAAGGAGATCTGTTTTATATAAAATTTTATACAACACCAACAGAGATATTATACAATGAAGTGAAACCAGTTCTCCAGGTAATAAAGATAGGAATGACAAGAGACATGATTATCCCAGAAGAGATAGAACAACAGCCAAAAATACCCGAAAATGATATACCAAGTTTTTATGCAAACAAGAGAGCTATTGGAATTGCAACAATTATTCAAGAATTAGCCAACAACTATTTAAATGGCAATGCTATATGGAGTTATTATGTCAGAAACCAAGTCATGATTTATTCACACTCAAGAGAAATACGCCAAGGAGATATGGAAGAAGTCCAGAAATGGATATTGTCCTTACTCAAACCCGAAGAACAACCATTGACAAGAGCATTAAAAAATAATTTTATTTCTCAAAATATATTAACCAGATATTGTAAATTAGTTACTAAATATCCAGACCACAAATGTACCAAATGCAATGGAGGAGATAGTATTGATATGCCAGATATCCAGCTGGAGTAAGCACTCAATCATGCAGCAGACAAGATAAGAAAGAGAAAAAGGCCGACAAAAGAAAAAGATATGTAATTATTACGTTTCTTTTACTTTCCTTAAAGTTTACTTTACTTTTTTAAAGTATTTTGTTTTATATGTAAAGTAAAGTAGGATGTGATTTGTGAATAGGAACAGTCAAGTCACTGTGCACACAGTAAGAGTCGCACAGTAATTTTAGCTTTTCGATTTCCGAAGAGCCGTTCAGTGGCACTTCTTTTCTCTATATATAGGAAGTATGTAAAATAGAGAAGGCAAGCCTCATGTGTTGAGCAACAACCTTCATAAAAAATCCTCTCTTCTCCGAATTACATAAATAAAATATTTAAGCTTTTTAAGATATGGAGCATCCAGACAAACCAACTCAGGTATTTATATTCATAACCATGAATAGCTAAACTTTTATATTCCTTATAATCTCTTTGCATATCATTGTTATTTATCATGTTATAGTACCATTATATTGAACATCTTGAGAAAGTTTGCCATGGAAATAGGCTGAGAGTAGTTAAGCCCAGACTATGCCATCCTAAAGTGGAAACCGGTAGGCAAGAAGGCCGTTTAGGGGAGTACACAGAGTTGAGGCGCTGTTAGGGTAAATGATTGAAGCCAAAATACATGGTAGTGACCAGAAAAGATTGTTCAGAATAATATATTACAACATGATAAGGATAATGATACATAAAGAGGTTAGAAGGGAATATGCATAAGCAACAATATGAATACTCACATAGACACCCCCAGTACTAGTAATGACGAATCCAGAACTGAAACAGATACTTATAAGTTGAGTTCTTACATATATATACTAGATGAAGATGATAATTACAAAATAAATTTATTATATGCATTAAGGAATTTAGATAATGATACACGAAAAATAATTTATGACTTATTAAAAACTTACGAGATAATGAAATTAATGCAAGATAGTTGGTTAGAATTTACCATTTCACACTATGATGATGATAGTACTGATTATTTAGATTGGTATTATTCCGACCAATATTATTCTGATTAAAATGATTAACTACGAAGCACTTCAAAATTGGACACAAACTAGACAAGAACGAAAGACCACACAAAATTTATTAATATCTACCATCCTAAAATATCACCAAACCCGTAATAACCAATACATAGAACAAATGACAGAAATTATGAAAGAACTTAACCGTTTAATTACACTATAAAAGCAATATTATAATGAAGCATTTGATGTATAAAGATGATCCTTGATCCGCACCCCCAATTTGGTATCAGAGCCGAGGTATGATTGCGATCCTTACCGGAGTTCTGGCTCAGCCACCTGTTGGCCCCCTTAACTGGTTAAGGCCTTAACACGTGCGTTCCGTGCGGGAGTAAAACAGATTGGTAGCTCTGTTACCAATTTGGTATAGCCCGTCATTTTTTTGAAACCATGTTTACCTTAGTTTGAGAGCAATAAGTACGTATTTTGTATTGTTATTGATGGAACATTTGATATTGTGCTAGTAAATGTGATTAGACCTTTGTAGGAGGAGTTTGTCACTTTGTGGAGCAATTAGGGAGTGAAAAGTGAGGCTTGAAGGACTTCCAAGAAAAGTATTTAAAATATAAGAGGCAAGCAAAACGTTGAAACTTGAAAGATCCAACCAAATCCACAAAGAAAAGTCGAAATCAGAAATTTAGTGTGGGGCGTGCCAGGCCGCTTTTGGCCAAAATTTTTATGGAATGGACAGCAGATGGGCATGCCAGGGGGAGTGCCAGGACATTCCTGCACACCTTTTCAAGTGCAGAAATTTTTCTAAGTCTCAGGGGCACCCGGGAGCGTGCCGGGGTACTTTTTGCCAAATTTCTTCACCGATCATTAGTCTATAAATAGGACTCTTGGGTTATGGTATCATTATTCCATCTTAGTAGGACTACTCTTGAGCGAGTTTGGCATCCAAGTTGGGGTTAATTCTTCTTCATAATTATTTTAACAAATTATGTTAAATTAAGCCATGAGTGGATAAAATTGCTTATTCTTGAGATTGAGGCTACGAACGTGAATCTCGTGAGTTGGATATTGTCGTAATATTTATGGAATTATTTAAACAAGAGATTGTTGGGGTATGATGCATTGAATTTTGTGGGCTAAGTTAACATGTGTTAATGGGCCCAATTTAAGGCCCAAAATGGAGTAAAAGAAATGGCCCAAAAGGGCAAATGACCCATTCTTCCATGTTGACCAAGTAAACATGACATTTAATGCCCATGAATTGGCTAAGGATGACTTGAGGGGTTATATAAAGGCAAAAATCAGATTTTTATTCCGAAAACCACACATGCCTTTCTAGACATTTTCTAAAAGATATTTCTCATATCTTCCAAAACCTAAGCCATTTTCTTTGGACAAGATCATCACTTTGCAAGCTTTGGTAAGTGTCTACTCTCATGGATTAATATATTATATGCTTAAGGTGGTGTGTATATTATGATGGTTATGTTGGTAAGGTGTTGAATAGGGCACTTTTGCCTTTTGCTAAAATATGTGTCATCTTTGTGATTTGAACTTGAAAGGAGACTTGAGGTTTTGATGAAAGTTAATGGTATGGCTGAGATACCAACATGTATGGTGTGATTATGTCCTTAAATTGATTTCTCTTTGAGTATAACTTGTGGGAGTGTTGTTGATATGTTGTTATGAAACGTATTGAGGTGACTTGATGGAATAATTGTGACGTAGTGTTAATGAGGAAGCGTAAAGGATAAACTTGGTATAAAATGCTATTGGTTTATGATGTCTTGGTCAACGTGTGGAATGTTGTGGTATTGTTGGTATGACAATACCGTGAAGTGTATTGTAAAGGGGCAAATGACGTTATAAGGCAATCATGTAACTCATTGCCGTCTTATGCACTTGTAAGGTAGTTGGTTGTTAACGTAAGCTCCGTTATGTACTTGTGTTGTAGAGTGAAACTTAAGGAAGGATCTGGACTATTGTATTCACATATAAGTCTGTCTATTCATATTGGGAAGATAAGGTATGTAAGGTTACTTTTTCCATATCCTTCTGCAACACATATTGTTCACATTGACATTGTACTTGTTCCATTCTGAAATGTCCAAAGGTATATCATTTTAGATTGTCATATAGTATTACCCACAGGACCAATTCTGATTCACATGTTTCATATTCATTGATTAATGTTTCAAAGTTCCAATAATGTATAATCACTAATGTATCACTCTTATAATGAAAGAATGAAGTAATGTATAATTGTTTGAATATTCGTGAGCAACATCCCAGGGGCTACAGAAAGCCTAGCATGGGTTATCACAGTAACATCCCAGGGGCAACAGAAATCCTAGCATGGGTTATCACAGGAACATCCCAGGGGCGACAAAAAGCCTAGCATGGGTTAATCTCATCCCAGGGGCTAAAAAAGCTAGCATGGGTTAATCTCATCCCAGGGGTGACAGAATAGCCTAGCATGGGTAGAACGTTAAAGATGAATGAACGTAAAGGAAAAGAAAGTAATGAATGTAATGTACATGGTTCCAACACATACAAAACGATGGTTTATCCATATTGACTATTCTCTTATATTTGATTCCATTGAATTACTTATATTTCATGCAGTTTTATAGAGCCTTACATACTCAGTACATTCTTCTTACTGACGTCCCTTGGGGGACTTACCTTACTTGTTGCAGGCACAGGTGCTAGTAGACCTCCACAGTAGGTTGCGGATCATTTGCAGACCATTGTTGAGCTCCAGTTGGTTCGTGGCTTTCCGAGTCATAGTGTACATTGGTTTTGGTGCTGTGTAAATGTTGTATAAAGCGGGGACTTATCCTGACTGTAGGTTGGTTATGTACATGTATCTGTTAGAGGCTTTGTAGATGTATGTGGGAATATGAATGTAAGGGATATATGTCCATTTTTAATTGATGGCTCTAACAACCAAGTTTCATATATAGCATATGTTTCCATGACTTCCACATAGTTGCATGAGATATAATGATGTTTATACAGGGACATGCATATGAATGTAGATGAGGAAATATTGGTTCTCTCGGGCCTTAACGGCTTCGGGTGCCAGTCCGTCTCGTTGGAATTCGGGGCGTGACATAACCTACCTATAATCCTTGCTCAAAGTCACCTTTAAGCCACACTTTTGTATTTTCCTTCTTGTTCAAATTGTTCTTGATCTATAACAATAGGAACACACATCCATTTCAATAATTCATCCATTTTTAACTACTAGGAACCAATACCCACTAATTTTAACCATAAACTTTCCCTATTTCATCATCTTAGGATTTTCTCTCCTTAAAACCTCATGAACCCTATTTGAATTTGCATGAACAACCATAATTCTACACCCATTAGTGTTTTTTAACACCTTAGGATCATTATCTCTTAATTTTGTGCTCATTCTAACCACTTTACCTTTATTTCATAAACTAGGGCTAAACCCTAAATTTAACCATGAATTCATTTTCTAATGATTTCCCAAGATTTTGAGAAGTTGTTAAAGTAAAGAATATAATCACTTACCACAAAAGATGAAAAACTCTAAAATTCCTTAGAAAATCCCCTTCCCCAGAGCTCCTTTACTTTTTTCAAAATGTGAGGAATGAAAAATACTATCTGATTTTTAAAACTGTCTAATTCTGTGTGTTACCACTGCAGCAGTTTGCACCTTAAAACAAAGGTCCACTGTAGCGATACCTTTTTCTACTGAAGTAGTTACTTTTCTGTTGTAGTGGTTTGAGCCAGAAACTTGGGGACATATCTTTAGTTATGCTCATTTTACAATACACTTTATGAATTATGACATCACCAACCAACCCCTCCATGATAAACCCTATAACCTGTGTTCTATAACTCCGTTTCATGTGTCGAAAGTTTCTATGGCTCCCTAAACTCATTGTCTATCTAATTATAAAATAAAAAATCACTACCAACCATCATATTAGTACCATATTTTATTGTAACAACACACCCTTAAAACTAGTCCAACACTAGACTAACCCTGAATTTCTCAAAAATGGCTTAAAGAGAGTCTAGGTGAAAGTTTTACCTCCTATTTCAATGTAATAATGATTTGGGTCATTACTTAACTTTTCCAAAATTTGGTCCATAAAAGGCATTGGAAAATGGTCCCTAAGTGTCTATGTGTTTAGTTTCTTGTAATCCATACACACGTGCCAGCCTATGACCAGTCGAAGAGAAATCAACTTATTTTGCTCATTCATTACCATAGTTATGCCTCCATTTTTGGATAAACACTACAACAAACACACCCACCTTTTGTCTGTAATGGGATACGCTACACCTATATTTAAACAATTAATAATCTCTTTCTTTACCACCTCTTAAATTAGTTGGTTGAACCAGCGTTGGTGTTTGATGATTGGAATGATGTCCTCTTCCTATTGAATTTTATGTGTATATATTCTCGGAGGGATCCCAATAATGTCAACAATGGTACAACCAATTGCATTTTAAAAGTGTTTCAATACAGACATGAGGGACTCATCATTCAACTAAGTTAGCTGCTAGAATGACTGGTAACATGGTATTTGCTCTCAAGGACACATAGCGAAGGTGATTAGGAAGGACTTTCAGCACCAAGATAGGTGGTTCTCCAATTGAGGACCTAGCTGATGGAGTTGGTCTATTCTTCAGATCCAAATCTAACTTCTTTGTGGCATACGAATAAGACTCCATACTATCCAATACTTTTATTGTCTGATCATAATCCTCAATATCCTTGTTATCGAAGTTCATCATAACTATAACTAGAGTCTCTAACATAAATATTTCCTCAATAGGAACTTTAGGAACCTCATCATCAACTATATCAATAATAGAGACTAGACTTATGTGTCTTGGTTGCTTCATTGACTTGTACACATTAAACACAACCTCCCATTATTCTATTTGAACTTTAGCTCACAGCTTTCCATAATGACAAGAGCTTTACAAGTAGCCAAGAAAGGTCATCCAAAAATTATGGGAACTTCAAAATCAACTTTATAGTCTAAGGTCATGAAGTTGGCAGGGAAAATAAAATTAACCATCTTTACAAGAACATCACAATATACCCCACTATTCTCCTAATAGAATGATCAACCATCCAAAGTTGCATTGTCGTCAGTTTGGGGGCTTCTAAGCCCAAATGATTATATATTGCAAGAGGTATCAATTTAATGCTAGAACCAAGGTCACACAATACCTTGGAAAAATTAAAGGCTCCAATGGTGTATGGAATGGTAAATGCACTAGGATTTTTCTTTTTCTACACTATTGAATGCAAGGTAATCGTGCTATAAAGATGTAAGTTGTTATCCAGCTCAAAACTAGCCATCCTTTTATTGGTAACCAAATCTTTCATAAACATAGCATACCCTAGCATTTTCTCAAGTTTCTCCACTAGTGGAGTATTCACTGATAGTTGTTTTAGCATGGAGATGAATTTATGAAACTTTCCATCTTCCATTTTCTTTTTTCAGTAGCTGAGGAAATTGAGGTGGAGGTCTAGGAATTATAATCAAAGGAATTGTGACCTCATTTCTTTTCTCTTTATCACCAAAAATCTCTCTTTCAAAAATTGGAGATTTCTTAACAACTACGTGACCATCATCAAAATCAACTAGCTTTTCAGAACTAGCTGGTGATCCATTCTTAGTATCTACCTCATCCGTGACCCTTAAATCTAGGACTATCTCCACACTCTACTAATCTACAATAGGTACAGGTTCTGGCAATACCTTCTCACTCCTAGTAGTGATAGTCATGCATTGATCATTATTCCTAGGTTTCTGTATTAGGTCACTATGTATTGTGCCACTTTTTCACTAACTGAGAGCTGCAGACATTTTACCTATTTGGTATTCAAGTTATTTGATGGAAGTAGAATAAAAGTAAGAGTCCAACAACTGATTGATATTAGAGATTTTTTGCCTTTCATTTATTTAATCTCATAATAAGTAGATTCGACTTTTCTGAACACTTTGGCTAATATGTCTTCCACCTTTAATTTCCTGAATCATTACTTGCTTTATCACATACCTTAGGATGCACAAACAGACCACTCATATCATTCTTGTAGCTATCTCCACTTATCTAGTTGCTTTAATCTCCATCATTACTCCTATCTTTATATCCAACCCAATCATATTGATTATCTTTGTGATAGTTTCAACCTTTGTTTCCCTGACCTTGGTGCCAAGAGTCATGGTTAGACCCTTGGGTGTTGGTCCAAAAGCTCTCATCCAATTGTTGAGATATTTTTCTTCCTCCTCAGAGTTAGAATCATAATCTTCATGTCTTGCTACTTTACCTTGTGAACCCACTACATTCACTATTTCAGAACCACCTGACATCAAATGTTTTGTAAGTAGGTCCATTTGTGTTTTCATGTGTGCCATATCCTATTCTCTGTATTATTCCTCTCAGTGCTACTTGGTGGACATGCCCAAAGAATAAGTACTGCTTGAAACCTTAACGTTTGTTGTATGGAAAGCCCTATTAGTTTTAGTAAATCTATCCAGTATCACCTCTACATCAACATATGTTTGAGACATAAAAGACCCTCCAACGATAGTGTTAGCTATTGGCTTGGTCATAAAATTCAAAGACCTATAAAATGTCTCCATTAGATTGTAATCTGGTAAATTGTGGTTAGGGCACTATTTAAGCTTTTTGATGAACTGCAACTATGCTTCATGCAAAGCTTCTCAAGGCAGCTTCCTGACGTTATTTATCTCATCCCTCAATTGCAACATTCAGGAGGGTATAAAGGAACTTTCTAGGAAAGCTTCTTTTATCTCCCTCAAGTTGGTGATTAAGTAGTCTAGAAGCTCAGTTAACCACAAGGTTGCTTCCCCAAATAATTAGAGAGGGAATAACTTCAATCTGATGGAACTTTGACTAACACCTGACAAGTTGTATGACTGTAGATTCCTAAGAAATTGAATAAATAGAGGTTTGGATCATCTCTTAAAGCACCTCTAAACAAGCCCTTCAGATTTAATAGCTTAATCATGGTGCTTATGATATAAAACTTAACCTCAAGAGATAGTACAGGAGGGACTATGACACTAGTTGCACCATCCATCCAAGTAAACATCATTCTCCTCATCAACATCATATGGAATGACCGATCTTTACTACTGAACCCTAGGCCTTTGGGGTTGACACGCATGGTCCACTGTTGCAACATTTTCTACATTCTTATTATTGGCCCTAGCCACAACATTTTCTACAAGCTCACTGTTGGCCCAAGCTATAACCTTAGCTACGAGTCGTAGCTATTCTGCCTCAGCTTCTTATAATTCATCCTCCTATGAGTATTTTCAAGCTCGGGATTGAAAGGAATCAAAGGGTTACCCTGACTTTGTGTATTGGGCATAAACTAACCTGTACCCTACAAGAAACAAAAACAACAAATAAAAGTAAAATTAAGAAATAAGTTCTATGAGCCAAATAAACACAATTGACTTTATCCTAAATCGTATTCCCAACTACTTTCAAACCATAACCTACCTTGTATCCTCGTCTAAATGCACCATTGAGTTGAAGTTTTGCCCATTTTTGCAATTTCTGCTCGTTCTTGGTCTATAAACGACAAATAATATTGATTTAATACATCATTCCCTACTTCTAGAAAAAAAAACCAAACCCATTGATTATTATAGGGTTTTCTAGCCTTTAATCTCTTTGAATTTTCTGTATTTCATGATTACAAGGAAGAATTCTATGCTAGGAAGTGAATTCTAACAACCTAGAGTCAATAACAAGCGAAATCAAGCTATTCATGACTAATTCCCACCAGTTCATAAACCTAGGGATAAACCCATATTTTCTACCATTGTTATGATCCTCACAAGTTAGAATGGTATAAAAACCTTAGCTCAACGATGGAAAGCCCTTAGGAATAAAGAAAATTGCCCTTCCTTTGCCTTTGGTCTAAAAATGAATGTTTTTGGATTAGATACACTTAGTCTTTGATTTCTAGGTATTAACTACCTAATCATCGCTACAGTGATAGCTTTGTCTCTACAGCGATGCTGCTATAGTGGAAATCCTTTCACTACAATGAGACTTAGGGCAAGCCCCCTTCGCCATGGTGGCCCCTATTTCACTGAGGCGACGCCGCTGCAGTGGAAACTTCTATTGTTGTAGCGATCCTTAAATAGAGACTCAGGCTTAGTTCCCAACCTTTCCCATTTCTCAACACTTCCCAGATTTTGGCATCACGTACTAACCTTTTTATGGAAATTGCTATAATTGGAGTTCTACTAACTTGTTTTACGCATCAGAAATTTCTATAACTTCCTAAACTCATCATCTAACGTAAAATCAGCTTAAATCCCATAACTAACAAACCAAAAAATACCAAATTTCCCTAGACCACACAACACAAAAAATTCACTCAAAACTAGCCTAGCCATGAATTTCAAAATTTTAGTCTAGGAAATGCTAAGTATGAATTTTTACTCACTAATTCACCGTAATGACATTTTGGGTTGTTATAATAGAGCTAGCCTCAGCATGAATAGGAACCCTTTCGGAGTCAAAAATACCAAGTTGAACCAACTGGTTAGCTAAGGACTAAATGTCCAAGGCCAACAATCACTCTGAAGCTAAAAGGAAAGCACTCCCAAAAATCACTGTCTTCCAGCTCAAGACATCTACTACCATGTTTGACTTTTCTAGATGGTAAAGAATAGAGATATCATAGTCCTTAAGTTACTCTAGCTACCTGTGTTTCCTCGAATTAAAATCCTTTTGGTTATGAATGTACTATAAGCTATGATGATCATTGAATATCTCACAATGCACACTATACAAATAATGCCGCCAAATCTTAAGTACGAAGACTATCGCCATCAACTCCAAGTCATGGGTGTGGTAGTTGCGCTCGTGCACCTTTATCTTCCTAGAAGCATATGCTATAACTCTAACCTGCTATATTACCACACAACCTAAGCCAACATCGAAAGCATCACAATATATTATAGATCTCTGGACCTCAATAGGAAGAGTTAAGATCAGAGTTGAAGTCAATAAGACCTTGAGCTTCAAAAAGCTTGCCTCACACTTGTTGGACCATATTAAAGGAACATCTTTCCATTTCAATTTGGTCAATGGTTCTGCAATAAAAGAAAAACTCTTAAACAAATAGCCTATAGTAAACTACTAACCGAATGAAACTACAAACCTCGGTGGGAGAAGTGGGCCTAGTCCAATCGCGAACTACCTCAATCTTTGCTGAGTCTACCACATTCCCATACTTTGACCCTACAATCCCAAGAATGCTATAGACACAAGCTAGAACTCTATTGGGTTTCAACCTTGTTCTTATTGTGTTCATTGTACTCATGTTTTGATGATTGACAAACTTTATCACTGGAACCTATTTTATTGTTACAATAATTGCCTAACCTGGTGGAAGGACCAGTTACGTGAACTGGTGTCCTAGTATGCAGTTTTACAACTGCACATATTTGTCTTATGTGCCACCAGTCTAATACTTTTCTATAAAATCTCAAGATATTAGTGGGATAAATTTTCAGTTGTCCTTCTAGCATCCACCAATGAGGAATCTTCTCTCCCAATGGTCAATATATATACATCATCCAACAAGAGAGAAGGCAAGATTTTGCACAAATCTAAAAAGAAATTTTTTTAAGCAAAGGCCTTCTCTAATATTGCAAGACTCAACAGTTCAGGAACTTGTTCGCTCATAGTGATATATA
The DNA here is from genome assembly GCA_031232105.1 of Capsicum rhomboideum. Classification (NCBI taxonomy): domain Eukaryota; kingdom Viridiplantae; phylum Streptophyta; class Magnoliopsida; order Solanales; family Solanaceae; genus Capsicum; species Capsicum rhomboideum. Next base: position 34,565,562 of record CP124710.1, on the reverse strand, counting down.
ATATCTGTTTTATAAATTATTTGAGGTTTTGCTTTGATTTATAATTGTAAACTCACATCTCATTATAGAGATTTCAGTGAGTAGGGTATTTATCCTTATTCATTCAGTTTTGAGTTTTTTTATAGCTAGAGGTAGCTATGATGAGCTTATATTTGAGATATTATGAGAGTGTGTTGCAATAGGGTTATTGCAAGGTTGTAGGAATTAGGAGGTTAACTCCTAGGCTGTAATAATTGAAGGTTGATTGGAGTTTTTAGTGGAGGTTGTTGGTGAAATCCTACTAGGGTAGGTCATGGTTTTTCTCTCTTGAGCAAGGAGTTTCCACGTAAACATCCCGTGTCGTTTACTTTATTGTTGTTTTATTGTGCTCTTGATTATTCTTCAATATTTTCACTGAGGGACCCGGTACCCAATCATGTCCTTCTTACAGCGATGTACTTTTATGAACCATCAAATTAGTATCAGAGTGGTATTTTCTATATGGTTAACTCCTAGGAAGGATCCTATTCAAGATGGAAGATCCACCCAGTCTTGTGGAAGGACATCAACTACACAATCCCTAAGGTTCAACGGGTAGTTTTATAGTTGGTGTAAAACTAGAATGCACAATTTAATCATGGCAGAGGATAGTGAGTTATGGGATGTGATTTGTGATGGTCCTCATGGACCCATGAAAGTCGTTAAAGAATATGAAATCTCTCTATTTGCTCCCAAATCTAGGAAATGCTATAATGAAGGTGACGAGAAGAAGATTGAGAAGAATTACAAGGCCAAGAAGATCCTTGTAGTGGAATAGGACCTGTTGAGTACAATCAGGTCTCTGCTTGTGAATATGCTAAGGAAATATGGGAAGCTATGCAGAACACTCATGACTGAAAAAGTCAAGTTATGCAATAAAAGATTGGCATGCTTACTAAGGTTTTTTTCTCACTCAAAGCATTTTAAGGAGGAAGTGTGTCATTTAGGGATGGAAAAAAAGGGCATATTCTTCGTGTTGGTCAGAATGGTAAGTCTCTTGCTCATGCTATTTAAGATTATTACTATGTGAATAGTCTAAAGTATAATTTGCTCAGTGTGTCCCAAACATGTGACAAAGGAAATGAGGTCAAGTTCCTATCTGATTCATGTACTGTCACAAATACTAAAATTGGTGAAGTGATTTTGGTTTCCAAAAGAATAAAAAATATATATGTGGCAGCTCTTAATTCTATTTATGGTGAGGATTTAAAATGCCTAAGTATTGTTGGGAATGTTAATGAGCTATGGCACAAAAAGTTGGGGCATGTAAGTTATTCACTGATCAACAAGCAAATGTCGAAGGAACTGGTGTATGGACTACCCAACAGAAAGTTTGTAAATTGTAAGGTGTGTGATGCATGTGTTAAAACAAAAAAAGGTTCATTCCTCATTCAAGCCAAAGAAAGCAGTTAGTTCTTCTAGGCTACTTGATCTCCTTCACATGGAAATTTATGGACCTATAAGGAATCCTAGTCATGGAGGAAAGAAGTATATGTTTGTAATTGCTGATGACTATTCAAGGTACACCTGGACTCGATTCTTAATAAGTAAGGATGAAACACTTCAGTTGTTCATGGTATTTGCTAAACAAGTTCAAGTCATGATGGGAAATAGGATAGTAAGCATCCAATCAGATCATGGGACTGAATTTGAAAATGCCAACTTTGATGAGTTCTATGCTGAAGATTGTATTAGTCATACTTTCTCAACTCCTCAGCAAAATGGAGTTATGGAAAGAAAAAATAGAACTCTTGAAGATATTGCAAGAACAATATTGATTGCCAGTGTTTTTTACAAAATTTTTTAGACTGAAGCAATATACATTGCATGCTATGTGATGAACAGGTGCTTAATCAGGTCCTTTCTAAATAAAACTCCCTATGAAATGATGTTTGGAAGAAAACCTAAGGTATTTCATCTTAGGATGTTCAGATGCAAGTGCTTTGTCCTAAATAATGGTAAGGACAACTTGGAAAAGTTTGATCCTAGAAGTGATGAGGGATTATTTCTTGGGTACTTATCTCAAAGCAAAGGTTACAGAGTCTTTTATAAATGGACTCAATGTGTTGAAGAAAGTGTTCATGTGATCTTTGAGGAGATGAATGAGCTTGGTGAAAAAGGAAGTCCAAATGAAAAAGGTATAGAAGAACTCTTGCAAAGTCTCAGAGAAGCGGTTGAATTATCAAATTTAACAAAAGGAAATCCATCCACAAGTGAGCAGGGTAAAGTTGAATTGGGTGAAGACATCTCTTTATCAACTCAGGTTCCAGATGCTCTAGAACTTGATACATCTGAAAAAGATCTTAGTGATTCTCCACCTACTGTTGAAGGAGGTGAAGAGGAACCAGTAGAAGAACCAGGTACCAGGTAGCAAGGAGCTGATTTGATATTATCAAACATGAGAAACTTAAAGTCTCATCCTTTGGAAAATATGGTCTCCCCACTTGATTCAGGAATGCACACTCAATCTAATACAAGAAATATTATTGTCTTCTCTGCATTCTTGTCTCAAATTGGGCCAAAAAATATCAACGAAGCCTTTCTACATAAAGACTGGATAATTTCAATGCATGAGGAGCTTCATCAGTTTGAAATAAACAAAGTATGGCATATGGTTCCTAAACCCTCTGACAGAACAATTATAAGGACCAGATGGGTGTACAGAAACAAACTGGATAGGTTTGGAACCACAGTATGGAACAAGGCTAGGCTGGTGGTGCAGGGCTACAATTCAGTAAAAGGTACAGATTATGATGAAACATTTTCTCCAGTACCTAGGATAAAATCTATTCAGATTTTTATTGCTTTTGCATCCTACATGGAGTTTAAACTGTTTCAAATAGATGTAAAAAATGCATTTTGAATAGTACTTGAAAGCAGAAGTATACATAAAGTAGGCTCTAGGTTTTGAAATTCATGAGTTTCCAGATCATGTGTTCAAACATGACAAAGCTCTATATGGTTTGAAACAAGCACCAAGAGTATGGTATGAAAGGTTATCCAAACTCTTGCTGGAGAATGGTTTTAAGAAAGGGAAGATTGACAACACTTTCTTCTTAAGATCCAAAGGAAGGAATCTACTCATTGTGCAATTATATGTGGATGAGATCATTTTTTGATTAACTTTAAATTCTATGTGTGAGGATTTTGTCAAGCTCATGGGAAATGAGTTTGAAATGAGCATGATGGGTGAGCTTAAGTGCTTTCTTGGGTTACAAGTGAATCAAACATCTGATGGAGTTTTGATCAGTCAACAAAAGTACTTTCTTGAGTTGTTGAAGAAATACAAGATGGAGGATGTTAAGCCAATAAACACTCCAATTGGCACTTCCACCAAATTTGACAAGGATGAACCTGGTCCCTCTGTGAATGAGACCATGTATCTAGATATTATAGGTTCTTTCTTATATCAAATTACTAGTAGGCCATACATTATGTTCAGTGTTGACATGTGTGCAAGATTTCAAGCATGTCCAAAGGAGTCTCACTTGAAAACAACCAAATATTTATAAGGAACAACTGATCTTGCTTTATTCTATCTATCTAGAGATACCCGTGATATAATTGGGTATGCTGATGCTAATTATGCTGTATTTCTTATTGATAGGAAAAGAAAATTTGTAATGGCTCATTATCTTAGGTCCTTACTAATTTCATGAGGGACTGGGAATTAGAACTCAGTTGCTTTTTTTACAACTGAAGCTAAATATGTAGCTGCTGCTTCATGTTGTGCTAAACTTCTATGGATCAAGCAATAACTTGAGGATTTTGGAGTGGTTACTGAGAGTGTGCCACTGTTATATGACAACACCAGTTCTCTTAATATGGCAAATAATATTGTCCAACACATTATGACAAAGCATATTGATATTCGACATCGCTTCCTAAGAGACAATGTTGAGAAGGGGATTATTAGCATGCGGTTTTGCCGAATAGAGGACCAGGTTGCTGATATCTTCACTAAAGCTCTAGGAAGGGAAAACTTTGAAAGGATTCAACCCAAGCTCTAATTGATAAAATTCCACTGATTATCTCCCAACTTCGTGGCTATGAAAAGTGGGAAGCCATATAATGCTAGAGTTCTTGTGTTATGTTACTATCTTGCTTTTTAATGATGCCAAAAGAGGGAAGATTAGTGTGGATATGTGTGTGAGAGATTAGTGTGTGTATAGTGATAGGGGAACTCTATAAATGATGGCTTGAATGGTGATACTGGTGACAGGGGGAAGTAGTCTGTGTGGATTATTGATTTGAGAAGTCTGGGTTTGTCATCATCAAAATGGGGGAAAATGTTATGTTTCAACCTTGTTCTCATTGTACTCATGTTTTCATGATTGACAAACTTCATCACCGGAAAATGGTCCATAAATGTCTGATCATTTTTGTTGTTCTAATGATTGCCTAACCTGGTGGAAGGAACAGTTACATGAACTGGTGTCACAGTATGTGGTTTTGCATATGCACGTATTTGTCTTATGTGCCAACTGTCTAATACTTTTCTAGACAATGTCAACATATTAGTGAGATGAATTTTTAGTAGTCCTTCTAGCATACACAAATGAGGAATCTTCTCTCCTAATGCTCAACATATATATATATATATATATATATCATCCATCAAGAGAGAAGGCAAGCTTTTGCACAAATCCCAAAAGAATTTTTTTAAGCAAATGCCTCATCCGATATTATAAGACTCAATGGTTGAGGAACTCATTCTCTCATAGTGATATATGTTTTATTGTTTCTAGATTGTTTGAGTTTTTGTTTTGATCTTATAATTGTAAACTCACATCTCATTCTAAAGATTTTAGCGAGTAGTGTGTTTAGCCTTTTTTGTTCAATTTTGAATTATTTGATAGCTAGAGGTAGCTAATGATAAGCTCAAACTTGAGATATTATGAGTGCATGATAATAGGTTTATTGCAAGGTTGTAGGAATTAGGAGGTTAATTCCTAGTTTGTAATAGTTGAAGGTCGCTCAGAGTTTTTAGTAGAGGTTGTTAGTGAAATCCTACTAGGGTAGGTCGTTGATTTTCTCCCTTGAGCAAAGAGTTTCCATATAAACATCCCGTATGATTTACTTTACTATTATTTTACTGTGCTCTTAATTGTTTTTCAATATTCTCATAGAGGGATCTGGAACCCAATCAGGTCCTTGTTACTGTGGTGGACTCTTATGAATGATCAAACTTACACTTGTAGAACTTGGCATACAACTGTTGATCTTGCAAGTTATGGAGCACAATCCTCAAATACCGCTCATGCTCCACCCTATTACTCGAATAGACTAGGATATCATCAATGAATACTATCATGAAGGATTTCAAATAAGGCATAAACACACGGTTCATCAATTCCATGAACATTTTTGAGCTTTGGTCAATCAAGATACATGACTAAGAACTCATAGTGATCATAGCGATCATAAAGGAAGTCTTAGATATGTCTGTTGCCCTGATCCTCAACTTATGGTAGCTAGATCTCAAATCAATCATAGAAAACACAGTTGCACCCTGAATCTGGTCGAATGGATCATTAATACACGACATCAAATAATAGTGTAACACCCCGTACCTTCTTAACCCTACTTTATGACATTGAATAATGTTTACTTAGGTGTCGAGAGCCATAAGTATGTATTTGGTAATGTTAATGATGAGAAATTTGAAATTGGGCCTCGTACATGTGATTAGCCCTTTGTAGGAGGTGTTTTGTGATTTTCGTGGAGAATTTGTGGGGGTAAAAATGAGGCTAAGGGTACCTCCAAACAAAGGATATTAAAGGTAAGAAGTAAGTTAAAGAATAGAACTTGAAGTATCTAACCAAACCCGCAAAGAAAAGTCGAAAACAAATTTTTTTTAAAAAAATAAGGGCCAGGCGCGCCAGAGGGCGTGCCAAGACACTTATTGCCCAAATTTTTTGGGCACAGGCAGTAATATAGCACGCCCAAGGGCGTTCCAGGCTGGTTGTGTCCACCTTTCAAAAGTTGGAAATTTTTCTAAGTCCCAAGGGTGCCCGGGGACGTACCGGGTCGATTTTTGCCACGTTTCTTATACAACCATGAGCATATACATGGAATTATTGAAGTATTATATTGGTATGGTAAAATTACTCGTGAACAAATTTGGCATCAAAATGACGGTTTTACCCTTGTGGTCAAAATCGGCCATGCGTGGCTAGAATCACTTGTTTTTGGGATTGAGGCTACGAATATGAATCGCGTGAGTGGGAATATTGTGGTAACACTTATGAAATGATTTAAACATGAGAAATTATTGATTTTATTGGGTTAAGTGAATTGGGCCCAATAAAAGGCCCAAAACTAGAAAGAAGACATAGGCCGAAATGGGTCAAATGACCCATTCTTCCCTTGACCTTCTAGACATAGCATTAAATGCTATAAGAGTGGCTATGTATGGAATTGAAGGCTTATATAAAGGGACAAAAATATTATTTTTATTCATTACAAAGTCTCATGCCTTTCAGACCAAAATACAAGATATTTCTCTCTTAAACCCTAAGAACCCTAAGCCAACTTTTGGAGCAAGATCATCATTTCTCAAGCTTGGGTGAGTGATTATTCTTATGTATTAATATATTATATTCATGGGAGAGTATGTAAATAATGTTGTTTATGCTTGGAAGTGTTGAACATGGTACTTTGTGTTTTTTTTGTAAAAGATGTGTTATCCATGGAATTGTAACTTGAAATATGACTTGTGGGTTTGATAAACGAGCATGGTATGGATGAAATATGAAAATGTATGGTGTGATGATGTTATTAAAATTGTTATTTTTTCTATAAGTGTAAATTATGGGATTTTGGCCGATATGTGATATGAGGTGTATTAAGGTGACTTGATGGATTAATTGTGATATGGTGTTCATGAGAAAGTGTAAAGGAGAAACTTTGTGGTGAAATGTTATTGGTATATGATGTTGTGGTCAATGTATGGCATGAGTGGGTTATTGTTGGTATGACAATGTCATAAATGGTATTGTAGAGAAGGAAATGACATTTTTAAGGGAAACATGTAACTCATTGTCGTCATATGCATTTGTAAGGTAGTTGGTGGTTAATGTAAACTCTGTTATGCATTTGTGTTGTAGAGTGAAACATAAGGAAGGGGCGGGACTATTGTATGCACATCTAAGATTGTATATTCATATTGAGGATACTAGGTATGTAAGGTTACTTTGTCCGTATCTTTCTGCAGCAAATAGTATTCACATTAACATTTCGCTTGTCCCATCTCGAAATGTGCTAAGGTATCCTATATCCAGTTAGCAATGGTCATTATCACATATTACCTACTCATTGATCAATTATGAACCACATGTCTCATATTTATTGACTAATATTCCAAAAGCCCAAGCCCAATAAGGTTGTGTTCCAAAGTTCCAATAGTGGTTATACTCACGTATCTTGTTCATTGATTATTGTCCAATGGTTCCAATAGTGTTATGTTTCCAATAAGGATATGTTTTCCATAATGTTTATTCAAATGTCTCTCACTCATTGGTTAATGATCCAACGCTTCAAGTAAAGTTATGACTATCATTGTATCAATCTCAAAAGTATAGAATGAAGTAATGCATATATGTGGTTAATGATTGAGTATGGGTGGTACCTTTAGGGGCAAAATGCCTAGCTCAAGCCGATCCCGAGATTATTGGATCAGGGGGCAGTCCTGGAGGCATAAGCCTAGCTCGGACCGAACCTGACAGGGGGCAGCTCTAGAGGTAATAACCTAGCTCGAGCTGAACCTGATAAGTTGATTTATGAGTGGCAGCTCCAGAGGTAATAACCTAGCTCGAGCCGAGCCCGATGCTTTGATTTATGGGTGGTAGCTCTAGAGGCATAAGACTAGCTCGAGCAGATCCCAACATAACATTATGTTATGAAAAGACCCACTGATCAGTCGGGGCCCGGGTACACTATGACTCAAGTGATAATGAATAAGCATGGAAGTAAAGAAACGAAGAAAGTAATGGAAGCAATATACATGGTCCCCAAAACTCAGAATGATGACTTATCCATATTGGTTATTTTTTTGTAATTGAGTTCATTGATGTATTTATGAATGATTCATACAGTTTCATTTGTGCCTTACATACTCAGTACATTCTTCGTACTGACGTCCCTTGTGGGACTTAACTTACTTGCTGCAGGCGCAAGTACTGGTAGCCCTCCACAGTAGGTTGCCAGTTGTTGCGGATCATTGGTGAGCTCCAGTTAATTCGGGGCTTCTACGAGTCACAGTTGTACATATGTTTTGGTTTTGTATATGTTGTATAAAACGGGGACTTTTACCGACTTTCAGTTGGTTTTGGTAAATGTCTATGTTAGAGGCTTTCATAGACGTATGTGGGTGTATGAATGTAAGGTGGTTTATGACGTCTTTGACTTGATGGCCTCAACGGCCAAGTTTCACATATGTATATATATATGACACATGTTCCATGAATTCCATTATTGTCCTTTTATGGCCTTACGTGATAGCGGTTCTTCCTATGGCATGCACATGAATGAATAGAAACAAAGCTTGGTTCTCTCAGGCCTTATCGGCTACGGGTGGCAATCCGTCCCGTTGGAATACGGGGCGTGACAAATAGTTACCCTGTTAAGCTGCCAGTTGCAAATACACATATGCATAGATCCATCCTTCTTCTTCATAAATAGAATAGGAGCACCCCATAAAGAAATACTAGACAGAACAAACCCCCTACTCAGATGGTCCTGGAGAAGCTCCTTAAGCTTCTTTAACTCAGCTGGAGCCATATGATATGCTGGAATAGAAATAGGTCAGGTGCCAAGCTCAACATCAGTACCAAAGACAATATTATGCTCGACTAAGAGACTAGGAAAATAAGTATGAAATACATCACAAGACTCACAAACCACAGGTATTGACACAAGTGATGGAGTGTCGATGTTGGTTTCACAAACATAAGCAAGGTAAGCCAAACACCCTTTGCTACTAACCACCTTGCCTTACTATAAGAGATAATTGTTTTAGTACATGACTATCGGTACCCTACCACACAATAGAAGGGATACTATGCATGGCTAAGGTAACAGTCTTGGCAAAGAAATCTAAGACTGCACGGTAAGGGGATAATCAGTGTATGCCTAGAATCATGTTTAAATCAACCATATCCTAGACAACCAAGTCTAACCCAGTGTGATACTCTTGAATAGTCACCACACAGGACATATATACCTGATCCACTTCTGAAGAATCACCTACATGAGTAGTTACATGCTTTGGCACAAGCAAAGACTCACAAGAAAAATCCAAACGAGTAGCAAAATAGGCAGAGACATAGAAATCTATTCAAACTAGATACAATAACACAGAAACAGGTTGATGGCAAATGGATATCTTACCTGTAATGATAGAATCTGAAGCCTTGGACTCCATCCTACCTAAAAAACATATGAATGTCAACGTCCTCCCCTAGACTAAGCACCCATAGTTTCACCTGCTCTACCTGACTAAGCACCACCTCTAGCACCATAGTGACCACACCGTCTACCCTCCACAGTACCTCTAGCTGATAGCAATAAAACCCTAGGGGCCTAAATTAGTGATTTAATTATAGGCCAAGTCCGAGTCTGGGGAACTCCCTAGAAAAATTCCCAAGTTAACTGCACTCATAACAACCTTTGTTGACCCTAGCCTAGTTAGAAGACCAACTAAAGCAACATGGCTAACATGGCATGAAGATCAAGAATGAGAACCCCATGAAGTCTGACCGAAGCTCTAACCATCGTGACCACTATAACCCATCTAACTCCCATTTGTAATATGAAATGTGGCCTAAATAGGCCTATTAAGCTAATAATGTTGTAGGTAATAACCTCAACTAGGGAAACTTCTACCTCTAGACTGAGAACTACTAAATTTGCCTTGACAGTGAGACCTCTTATCAGGGACTTTATTGGCCTTGCGATGTATCACCTTAATGGTGCACGCGTGGTCCAATACCTCTAGAAATGTATGGCTAGAAGATACCATACGCCCAATAACCAAACAATGGTGCAACCTCAAACCTCTAACAAATCTACACACTTGTTAATGCTCTATTGCCATAATTATAGTGGCGTGTCTCGCCAATACATAAAATCTCAACTCATACTCTGACACTAACAATGAACCCTATTACAGATCCATAAACTCATCTCTCAATCTCTTCTTCAGCCTATGAGGCACATTCTTCCCTAAGAAAGACTCAGAGAACTGCGCACAAGTCATTGGAGGGGACTCAACTGGTCAGCACTTAATATAAGCCCTCCACCACTATTTAGCCAACCCATCAATCTAAAATGTAACATAATCAAACCCATACAACTTTACAATCCCTAGGTTATGCAATCTCTCCAGGCAACTCACTAAGAACTCATAAGCATCCTTCTCTAGAGCACCTGAAAACCAGGGAGGACCATATATAAAAAACTAGAAAAGCATGTTTCGCTTCTCAGAAGTCATCACTGGCCTAGTTTTCGAAGGTTGAGTAACAAGGGGCATTGGTGCTACATCAACATAGGGAGCCTCAATTGCAAGCTATGCTCATTTACCCTGAACACCCTATGCCACCCCCTGAGCTGAAGTATGTACCCCTTCTCTAGCCTGGGGACCATAAGAAGTAGTGGGTAACACTCCTGTCTTTGACATGCCCTCTATAAAGCTCACTAGATAAACCATGACCTCCTGAAATACCAGCAGGGCCTCAAATCCAGGTATAGTCTTGGTGGGTCAATTACCCTGCTATGGTGGTAGGTCCTATGTCACTACCTCTGGATCAACCTTAATCTCTGGTGACAGCTCTCTGACTTGGCCCTGATTTTATGCTGTAGCTCTAGCCTGGACTTGATCTCTGCCTCGACCTCTAGCTGGAGCCCTAGATGCAGGCGCTGGGGCCTCACTGTCGCCTATTGTCAACCTCATCCTAACCATCTGCAAAAGAGTGAAATAAATGAGATTTTAGGAATCGATATGAATAAGAATGCATGATAAAGAGTTAAAAGATGGAATGTTCCTAAGAATGCCCATAGCATTGATACAGACATCATCGCACCAATCCCTAAGACTCTACTAGGTATTTTGCTCTTGTACTAGTATGACCGATGAACCTAGGCTATGATACCAATATGTCACGATCCAAAATTGAGCCATGATGGCACCTATTATGGCCCTCCAATAGGTAAGCTAACCACACTAGCCATATATGGAAAGGTAGTATCTAATGATATGAATTAAAGACAATATGTCACAACCTAAAATTTTAGGTTATAATGGAACCTAGCAAAACCCGCCAGTAGCTAAGCCTGTCCCCATGTCCTGGAACAGTGACTAACATGTTATTAAAGAGTGAGAACAAATCAAAAAAATAGTCGGGCCAAAAATGAATAAACACAAGTAATAGAGCCCATAAAATGTACATAAAGAGAGAAGGGTCAAAATATACAAAATACAATCCCAAAACCTAGTATCGGTCAGTACAAAAGTTTCTAGATACATAAGGAGTACTATGTATACACCATAAGTACAGACTGTCTTTGGGTAGACAAAAATAAAGATGTACTATATATATATATATATATATATATATATATATATATTTATATAGGGGTTTAGTAACTCCAATCATTAGAAGCTCACCCCAATTCTCCGGTCCAAGAAGCTCTGTACAAGGTAGTGTCAACGGTGAGAACTCATACCAGGATCTGCATCAGGGAAAAAGAAGTAGAAGTATAGTATGAGTACCAAAACACACGGTACCCAACAGGTATTATAGGCCTACTGGGCACGAAAAGATATAAATACAATAAAGTGTTAATATAAAGTAAGCTAGGAATAATAAGACTATACAAAATATGGACAACATATATGTAAGTGAAAAAAATAACAAGAAAGAAATAACGGCTCAAAGGTACATAATAGAATTTAACTACAATCCGGTCCGAACCCTATGATCCCAAAAGGAACAAATAATAAACAATACCACTACAACCATTCAAATAAAAGAGATGATAAAGGTAAATGAGTCTCAAGTCTTACTATTCCTCGGACATGACTTGGGCTTTCATGTTCAACCACATAAAGTGTACGTATGCTCGTACTTGATCGAGGGTTTTAGGTGGGAGTCCCTTTTAAATATAGTAATTACCTAGACTCGATAGAGCTTGAATAGTAGAAACATGGGGGGCTTGACCAGTGCTTTTAACAATCCATCTTTCTTTTTTTAAAGCTCTATCGACCAAGTAAAACCCATTTAGTCCCTTATTAGACTCACTGATTATATCTTAAGTCAAACCAGATACTTAACAGATGTATGCCAGATAATCAGGTGAAGTTAATTGTAGGGAACAATGTATGGTAGAAAACTCCTCAAGTTCCCTATTTTAAAAGTGCATGACCATTTTTTTAAAACCAAGCCAGCCATAAATCATGGAAACGCATGGATAACATATATAAGTAAAGCAACATAATACAGACCCAATGGTGAACACCATCCTGAAGGACAAGAGCCTCAGTAAGCAAGACCATTCTACCTAAAAAAGGACTAACATAGAGATAGAATCTTAAATAACCATATAGTTGACCCACAAAACCGCACAACTATACTACTTAGGGAAATCTACCAAACATGATGTAAAGGTTATCGCTACCATCCCCAGGAAAACTGCCCTTAAGCAACCAACTACCCGAGCCTATGAGAAGGCTTCCTTTAAAAAATTGAAAACTACTAGGTCTCTTAAACTAAGCCTACAATGAGAGCAACCACCTACACTAAGGAATTTTGGTGAATTTCTACTCTACAAGCCCTAAATAAGCTAACAGAAACAAGATATGCTTAGAGGATGACTCTCCGACCAGCAACACCCTACCAATAATTAGAAAATTATCATATAAATACCGTCATCATGCCAAGTCTAAGGGAAGGTAAGTCGTAACCTACCTAGATGTCAAAGGGCGTGCTCATAACCCATTGAACCAGAGTTTTCCCTTCCTAGAAGCCTCTAACTGCTGCCATACTACCAAAATAGTAATTTATATATCAAAATGAGTAATGTTATCCATTTTGCAATTTTTTACTTTGGGCCAAAATTTGGGTTCAAAAATTGAACTTATCACAGGTTCCCTTGCAAGACATAGTTCACATGCCTAAAATTTGAGCGTGATCTAAACTTAAACGACCCCCAAGTCAGTCCCAAAAGTTTAAGAAATCCAAACCCCAAAATCAAGAATTAGATGAAACTTAAAAGGAAATTTAATGAGAAGGAGGAAGAGAAAAAGACCCAAGGTATCTCAGTAATCATACTTGAGCTCAATAAATTGATTCCTAACAAATTCTAGCTCCATAAGGTCAACAATGGTGCTTATGTTCATAAAAATAGAGGAAATAACGAAATATAGAGTATATATATAGGTGCCTCCGCTTAAGCGGAGGTTTGGTGCTGAAGCGACTACATATAAGAGACTGACCTACCACATAAGTAGGGTGCACTATTCACTTGCACCACCACATAAGTGGTTCCTCAGCCGCTTAAGCAATTCTGTAAAAGCGAAGGAGAGTTCACTAAAGCAGTGGGAGCTGACATCTGCTATGCTACATAAGTAGGTTTTTAGCCATATAAGCAGATCTATAGCCACATAAGAAGCTCCATTTAAGGGACCTATGGGCTACAAAAGAGGCTGCACCAGATGCTTGCAACGAAAATTTTAGCTAAGTTTAAAAATGCTTTGACCGAGTGCTCGGGATTCGTTCGGAACCCCATGCATGCAAATGAAATATGATACCCTAAAAGAAAGGGCATTTTGTACTTAATGGAATTGACAAAATTCCTAATAGAGATCATTTTGATGAAATGTGGTCTCCATACCCATCATTCCATTGTAACTAATATCCAATCGATAGCCCAAAATAAGTCCAAAATCCTCAAGACCGAGACCAAAGGTACCTCTAGCCCAAAATCTATGTTTTGGATCTAATAGAACTACCAGAATTGTCATTCGAGGCCATCTACTAGAAGTTTTGACTAAAGGCCAATTTCTTAACTTCTAAAGCTCTAAAATAGGGAAATTGGCATAAAAACCATATGAACTTCCCGGGAACCAAACTACCAGTCCTTGTAATTATTAAATGACTTAGGAAAGCTATAATAAAGCTTTAAATGCAAAAAATGATCTGGAGGTTCATTACCCAATATATCAAATTGGGCCAACTATATAATAGAAACAAGTAATAAAGGCCCATAAAAAGTGGAAGAAAGAACAAAATCTATATACAAACCATCCTCACGACTTGGTTTCACTAGTATAAGATCTAATAATACAAAAATATTAGTAATAAATATTAATACACAAGTCTATCTCTAAATTCTACTATATAGAAGAGCAATCAAAGCTGCTCAAGCACACAGGACGTCGTCATGCCTGCTTAGCTTTTTAGGGGTAGTTTGGTAATTCTATTAGGTTTAGGTTGACTATTTTGTGGCTTCAAAGAATTGTTGTGGGTCCCTTATTAAACTAAGAAATCACACTTCTTTGGTTAAATTCCTCCTGTACACCTTAACACTTTGTTTGGATGGTGGTTACATGTGATTTCATAATGTACTGTACTATATGGTATTGTATTGTGTTGTACTGTATTATTATTGATTTGTAAGAGTCCACCACGATATCAAGGACCTGATTTGATACTTGGTCCTTGTGTGAGGTAAACAAAAAATAGCAAGAACAGAAAAATAAATAGCAGTAAGGAAATAACACTGGATGTTTACGTGGAAACCTCCTTGCTGAAGGTAGTAAAACCATGACCTACCCCAATAGGATTTCACCAACAAATTTCACTAGAACTAGAGAAATGGTTAGATTATAGACTCTCTCTCTCTCTCTCTCATAATCCTATGGTTAGCCTCTTAACCCTATTCCCTTGAGCTAATGACAACACCTAGCTGTGCTATAGTACACCAACTATAGACTACAGTCAACTGACTCTAGTCGACCTACCTTGGCTAACTCTAGCCCAACTATCAACTACCTCTAGTTGATACTCTTTTTTTACAAAAAATGAGTCAAATAATGACACCTACACTAGCTTCTCATAAGAGGAGTAGGTTTACAATATAGTACAATTGCAAATAATCAAACAACAATGGACTAAGAATGACTATATTGACTGAGAGCAGGTCCCTTGTTGTAGGAGCTTTGACCTTGGTTTTTGTTGTAAAGAATGATCCTTTTGAGTATGTACAAAAACTAAAATTCTCTCCTCAAGATGATGAATATATATGATGAGCATTGGGAGAGAAGCTTTCTCATTGGAGGATCTTGATAAAGACCACTATAGACCATATCCCACTTTTGTGTTGCTGCTGCCAGACAGTACAAAAAAGTTGGCATATAAGACAAATTTGTTCAACTTCATATTAGGGCACTAGTTGACCTAACTGGTCCTTTGACTAGGTTTGTCAATCATTTAAAACATAAACACAATAATAAAGGAACCATAACAACTTTTCTGCAACTCTGTCACAGTTGGCATCATCTTTACAAATGTGGACTACTATAAGAATTGACTTGTACTGATTGGTCTGGTGTGCATACCTGGTCTTTCATATGGTACCTATGAAATAAGATCCCTATCAATCATACAACGTATTCCTTTATTCCCCCTGAGATCTTGATTCCCTTGTTCCCCTTGAGACCGGCCTGGTGCATGCTTGGTCTCTCAACAGGTTTTTCAAATCATCAAAACAAAGCATAGTACCGTAGTAACTATGCATCATCAATTTCTCCCTTTTTGATGATGACAAACATATGAATCAAGTTTTACTTGAGGACCAGATTTCCCAAAAGAATATCCGCACACACTCAACTTCATGAACCAGTTCTAGTTCCCTGTTGTAGTGCTACCAAATATCAGTTGACCAGTATTCATGCATTAATGGTACCTAGTCTCCTCATGAGTTTTTCAATCATCATATCCAAGAATAAGTTTGCCAATCATCAAAACCAAGAATAAGACAAGAATATATATAATATTTGCGTAGACTGTACCGTTTACTGTTGTTTAACAATATTTTTATTGTTTGATTTATTGTATAGTATTATATCATAAATGGTAAGTTTACCAAAAGATCCTAAATCATTATAAATGTTAAATTTATCGATAATTGCTATTAAAATAATTTATGACAATTTTCTTTCTGTAAATTTGTCACAAATTATGCTTTGTAAATATATGGAGTTGTTAAATTAATACAAATTCTAACAAATCTAATTAAAAATACAGGTAAAAAAAAATGTACTAAAAAATGCCAAGAAGATTTATACGAAGTTCAAAAAATCAAATCAAGAAAAAGAGAATCTAACACAAAAGAGAAGACTGAATGCAGAAGACGTAATAGGGTAGGATATTTGGGTGGAGTTAAATAATATAAGGTAAAGGGAAAAATAGGATTATATAATATTAAGTAAGGGCATAATTGGAATGAAAAATTAGGTACCAATGGGATACCACCAAATTGGTGGTTACATAAAGTGAGACTTTTCATGGTTATCTCACTATGGAATCAAGCCATACTATACCATATATTTTAAGCAACAATAAAAACAAATATGGTACTCTTAGTAACGATACAATACCATACCATGGATAACCACCATCCAAACGAAGTGTAAGATAATTTTATAAAACATGGTCCCCATTTAAATTTTGAGGCTTTTGAGTTCTCTCACTAGCCACGTGGTTGTTTTCCAGTTTAAATTTTCATTTTATTTCTTTTTATTTTTGAATTTTTTTGTTTTAATTTATTTGTCATACTTTTTTTCTTAATTTGTTACATATTTAATGATTACTTAAAAAAGTATTATAAATTACAATAATTAATAACTGAAAATATTTGCAAAACATATATAAAATTTGATTGACTCTCGAAATTCATTTTGTGCCATATAAATTGAGATAGAGGGAAATAACATATATTATGTAAAAATTACGTAAAAGATACTATAAATTACAATAGTTAACAATTTAAATATTTTACAAACACATGAAAATTTTGGTTGACTTCAAATTTCATGTGTCATATAAAATAGGACAAAAAACATAACATATAGTGGGCACGTGCTAGCACGGGCTCTTGAAGCTCTAGTATACAAAGACAAAGATAGAAACCAAAAGAGGAAAAATGGATCAACTCCGAACACTGAGAGGTCACCCCAAATCTGATCCATAATAGACTGCAAATGAGTAGGAGATCAACGATGAATACTCGTACTAGGATCTACATCGGAAATAGATGCAGAAGCATAGTATGAGTACCAAAACATGTGGTACTCTGTAGGTATCATAGGTGGACTGAGCTCAGAAAAACAATATACGATCTAAAGCGCAAATATAACCTACATCTAAGCATAAGAAAACTAAATAAGAGCTAGAAATCTACCTCTTGAAAGAAATTGTAAATAAGCAAGTAAATAGAATACCCACAATTCATATAAATACATGAAGGTAAATGAGTGAATGTGATGCAGTATGGAATAAATACAATGACTGATACCTACTATATACACCCCCTCCAGAAACATATGCTCACAAAGGTGGGACCCATGGGGGACTCTCTAGGTTCATATACAATGCCTAAACTCTAATCAAGACTTTTGAAAATAATAAGTAATAAATAAATTGCCCAAACTCTAACCGAGACTAAACCTCAGTGATTAGGTGTTGGACTCTAACCAGAGCTAAATCATTTCTCTTTTTCCATTCTCCCTTTTTTAAAACTAAAAACCCTAATTTTTTGTTATTTCCAATTATGTACCATGGAAGTGTAAGTATGATTATGAGTATGCAGAAATAAGTAAAGGTATAGCACCCAATAGAAGTATGAGAATATAAATATGCCTAGAAACTAGGTAATAATCCTCTCTTTTATAACATCAAGCTTAAATAGACATCCCCATCAACACTATTCTAGATCCATAGGTCCCACAATCTGACAATACAAAAGGTAACCTGGAAAGGAATAAATACGGCTGCACCCGAGGATACTAATAACAATAATAACAACCGTTCAATAATGGAACTTCTACCCATGCCTATTCTAAGGGTCCGTAAACTTTGCCTAAACTTAGAAGTAACCTAGGCTATGGTTCCACGTACTAAATAAGCAAACTAAACTAAGGTTCCATTGACTAAATAGGCAACCTAAAATAAGGCTCAAATTTAATACTAAGTCTAAGGCCAAAAACAAAGCTAGTAACTCAGAAATCTTGAACAACTCAGTCAAATGAACAATTTCCCATCCCCATAATCATTTTACACAATATACAATCTACCTGAGTAAAGTCTATAAATGGATAAGTCGTAATCTAACTGGAGGCTGAATGACTGAGTCACAAGTAATAACAGAAAAGCATGTCCTTTCTATAAGGCTTCAGAACACGGGCATGCTATCAAAATTACATTTTACACATTAATACGAATAAAATAATATCCATACTACAAATTTATATTTCAGATAAAAAATTAGATAAAAAAGTGACCCTCGGGGCCCGATTATAAAATAAAAATTGACCCTGCAATTATTCTCTCCCAAAGATACGAAACCTATGTCCAGAAATTGGGCAAGGAAGGAGATGAATTCAGATTCCGATTGGGTCTAAAAGCCCATTTTAATTGAATGAAAACTCAAGAATTTATAATCCAAATCAAGAATTAAAGACGGGGATTGAGATGGGAAATAAAGAGAATGAGATGGTGAAGAAAATAGACCTACCATGTAGTAAAAATCCTCAGGAGTTGATCAATGCAATCCTTAACTAAGCTCTTTATAATTTTAAATGGAGGAATATGAGCTAATTGAAGGAGAAGTGGGATTATATACAATGAAATCCACTTTTGTGAAGGATTGGCTACAAAAGAGACATCTATTAAGTGATGGACCTTACGCAAAAACGGATATCATTTATTCCCCGGGCCTTCACAAACATAGAGGAAATTTTCATAAGCAGTTTCAAAAAAGTGGGAAGGGTCTTCTTAAGCAAAAGGAACTAACATTAGCAGCCTCCATAAAAGTGGCTCCTTGGCCGAATTAGCAGCTCCACTAGTGCGAGCCCTCTGCAAGAGCGGCTACACCACACCAGCTTCACTAGTACTTGGAAAATTTTTGCCAAGTCTTGTGCACACAAACCATATATATGCTACCTAGTCAAAAATTACATTTCAGACTCAACGAAATTGACGAAATAACCATAGAAGTTGTTTCGATAAAATGTTGACCGAAATCAACCCTTTTTTTTTGGTTTTCTCTAAAATCCACAAAGTACCCAAAATGAGTTCGGAAGCCCCAGGACGCAAATCAAAGGTTCCCCTAGACCAAAATACATATTTTAAAGCTAACGAAATTGTCAGAATTCTCATCCGAGACAGTTTACCAAGAATATTGATTAAAGTCAAACTTCTTAACTTCAAAAGCTTCAAAACTGGGAAATTGATTTAAAACCTAATGAAACTCTATAGGAACCAAACTATTAGTCCTGACAAGCCATAAATACCTTGTGCAACAACAGGAATGCTCGAAATGGGAAAATCTCATGAAAAGCAAGAAAATTACCAGGAAGGTCTTTACAACTATAAAGTACTCGATTATCTTTATCTTGGCCCCGGGCTCATCACGGGATTTTTGAAACTAGTATATATATATATATATATAAGAGAGAGAGAGAGAGAGAGAGAGAGAGAGAGAGAGAGAGAGAGAGAAAACCATACTACCATTCTTTTATTATTATTTCTTTTGTAAAAGAAAATCCAATAGTGACAATGGAAATTGAAGTGGATATCCTCGTAAGACAAGGATAATTTGCATGGACTTCAAATATTTGAGTTCCAAGTTTTTAGCTATTTATATCAAACCACAACTCTTTCTTTCTTTCCTTTTTTACAAGTGTAGAGCCATTGCTCCAACAATTTGTCAAATATTCACTTGATGAAGTCATATAATTGGAAAGCAATTACTTGTGTGTCATGCATCTCTAGCAAATAATTCACCAAATATTTAACCTTCATAGCACCAAGTTTTTTAAGGGAACTAGAATTCCTCTGAGGAGTCGAATAGGACACAGTATGCATCTCTCCTTTTACACAGAATTTTATTTCAATTTTCCTGACATTGTGCTTCCACTTTAAATTTGACTATGAATCAAACTTCTTAGTGATATTTGAACACGGCTAAGTTCATCACTACCTTACAACTCTAGAAATAGGGGCTTGCCCCCTATTCTTTCAGTATCAGTCTACAAGAACCTGCTTTGCAAGCATCAATATCGAGATATTTTTTTCTTTATAATTTTTGTCGCTTTTTAATAGCTTAGCATGTCTGTGGTAGAAAATTCATATCAAATCATAAAAATATTAAAATCATGAACGATTTAATTTTTCAGAAATTACTTCTTGATCTACAACATACCAAAATTTCAAAATTAAAATCCTTCTATTTCATTCTAGACAATTTGTTGAAGTTTAGGTTTAAATTATGTCATGCTGAAAGTTTCAGATCTGCGCAGCTTTACTAAAACTATCAGCTCTTGATGTAGGAATGACGAAATCATAAGCCGCTTGATTCTACTGAAACTATACACAAAGTCCTACAAGATATACAAAATTCAGAATTTAATACCTAGGTGTTGTTGTGAATTTTATCACGAAGTCAACTATAGATTTTGATGCACCAACAGTTTTAGATTTGCGCGACAACACCAAATAAATTCTATTTCAATGTAGAAGTACCAAAAATGGCAATCTGCTTGATTCTAAAAACCAGACACAGGTGGGTACGACATACCAAAAATTTAGAATTTAATACCTTTGAAATCATTCTATATTTTTTTTGTGTTGGCTCTATGCCATCCTCCCAACCGTGCTCTGGAATGACCCTCACCCTACTATTTGCATTTAGGGAGTACATGTCCCCTTGGACACAACTACTATTAATGAGGTTCTGGGAGTGTCTAATGTCCCCAACACTGAGTATAAGACTAAAGCTCAAGAGATGAACATTCAGTGGATAAGGGACACACTAGTTGCTAAGGCTGATCAGGAGAAAGTCTATAGGACCAGTTCCCTGGGGATTAGGAGCACGTATTTCAATGTAGATGCTCGGAGGTAGCTGGAGCTACTGACCTAGAGGATTCTTCCTTTGGGTAATACTTTTAATGTGATATAACCTCAAGATCTGGTGATGGCTTGTTTTATACTAGGTATTCACCTGAATGTAGAGGCAGAAATCATGTCAGAGTGGAAGAACATCTACCGGGGCAACAAGAAAGCTCCTACCTTTCGAGTCTGATTTTAGAGTTGTGTAGGCATGTTGGGGTGCCTAGGGAGAATGCTGATCGACACCTAGAGTGTGACACACCCTTCCATCCTCTCAAGGTGAAAGGGGAACTATCCTAAAATAACAAAAAAAAAAAAATAGGCATCGAGGGGGAGAGCAACAGAGCCTTAGAGGAGGAAGATGATGATGATGCCCCTGCCATATAGCCCTCGATCTTCTATTATTTCCTGGAGGCAAAAATGGCCTCTATGAGGAGGTTACTTGAGTATGCCCACTTGCCTCCCCAGGGTTCAGTCCCTTCCATCTCCACAGCCCTGCCCGATACTGCTCAGGACTATGTGGAGCTCGTGAGGGAGTAGGATGAGGAGGAGAAGAAGAAAAGGTTCTCCCTGGATCGTATGTTAGCCCAGATGTGGAATACCTTTAAGGTAATGTTCGAGTGTGTCATCCCTGATAAGTCGCTTCCCAAGCTGGAAAAAGAGGATGAACAAGAGTTAACCTTCTTGAGTGGCCTTGAAGGAGAGGGCTCTGACCCCTTGAGCCACAAAGATGATGGAGCCTCCAGCTAGATCCCCGGGTGTGTATCAGCTTATTCCACTTCTCCTCTTATTTTATTACCTTTTTATTGATTTGGGTTTCCCTCGTTTGGGGCATGTAACAAACAATCTCTTTTATTTCCGTATATTTGGATGCTTGTTTTTATTAATCTAGTAATGAATGCACTAGTATTATTTTATACCATGCTTGTTAACTAATCATATGATAGCTAGCAGCTTATAAATATGTTTAGACAAGTCAGAAAAGAAATGCAAAAACAGGGAAAATAGCGCAGGTATTCTTCCCAGGCCCATCCCGCTATAGAGGCCTACATGTCGCTTCCACGACAATGCTATAGTGGAAATATTCCCACTATAGCATGGTCACAGTAGCAGGGCAGTGCCTGCTATAGAGGCATAATTTATCAGTTCCTGTAGTTCCCTTACAACCATTCCCTTTCGTAAAACTTTTATTCTAATCCGCATAGTAGTTAAACCACAATTCCAAGATCGAAACCCAGCAAATTGAAAGATTAACAATTAATCAAAACATAATTCTTAAACTTCGGTTATACATTGTAAATTCAACATCAATGGACATACTAGGCTTTTCCCAAGCATTTAACGCTCGTTACACTTATGCCTTTCACATAACAACAACTTAAAAGCAAGGAAAGTCATAAAAATTAACCAATTTCATTTACCACCTTTTCATGTACCACCTATAGTGGATAACAATTAAGTATCAAAATTTTATTTAAAATACACATCATACAGGTTCTCAACCAACCACACATAGCCAACTTACAGGCACTTCATTTATCACAGATCCTCAGTACATCAATTCGGTTGCAATTCACATTGATATCAATTTTAGAGAATTTCATTAATTGGTCAACTTAGCTGGAATTCTTATCTCTTAAACCCATAATTTAACCCATGTTCTCAATGACCATTAGTTGATCATCTGGCATATTAACCACAAACTTATGCCCAGATACCAATTGGAAGCTTCTATGTTCCAATTTTGTTGCTTGTGTTATCCCAAATAGAGTCAGGTGACCTTTATTCTTCTTGATTGAGATACCAATTGGACTCAACCCATACAAACAATCATATAGGACATCACAAAAGAAGGGAAAGAGGGAAGTAATTCCTAGAATACTTCATAAATTTCCAAATATTTGATGTGGACTTCAACACACTAATCCACAAAACTATACTAGACATTTTCTCTTGTACTCGCGAGCCCGGTAACCTAGGCTCTGATACCAACTATCACGACTCAACAAACTGGATCGTGAGGGTACCTACTCTAATCCACCTAGAGAGGAGAACTCTTACCACCCATTTAATATCTAGGGCCAATAAACACATAAAAACTAGTACACATACATTATGTTAGAATAACGTTTGAACTATCGACACTCAAAACATGCATAACTCCTCTAATCTTCAGTTTAATTAACTCCCCAACTTCTATCTTAATAATAAGTCACCTTTGAATCATACAATCAACTAACCAAGAAAGGGTTAAGGCTCTATATTTGATTATACCAGTATTTTTTCAGCGTAATCAACAATACACAAGTATAACCAAACTGATTCCATAAGCATCCGATTACTATGCACGGAAATTTAACACGGAAATTTAGTTATTAATAACGCAATAGAATTTAACACGGAAATTTAGGGATACACTTTTTATTCAACTAACTCTTGTTTTTACTAGTTTTATCCATCCAATCACCTCGCCCGCAGGCCTATGTTTTATAACATAGTTCTTAATACTCAATTAAACCTATCCTACCTAAGCGCCAAACAGCTGCTATGGAGGCATGAACTTGAAATCCTTGCTCCATTCTAGTGAATTCCATTGATAAAACCACAATAAAAATATCGTGTTTTACCCCCCTCCAAGCATACTTCTTCTTCTCCATTGCTCCAAAGCCTTGAGGCAACCCTAAGGGTTTTTTAGTAAAGCCCCATTCTAGTTTACAACTAAAAAGAAAAAGGAGTTTTAAAACTTGGGTGGACTATTTTCGGCATCCCGCTACCACGGTGTCGCTATAGCTGGATGACTTCAATCTGCCCAAAATTTTTCTACTTCAAATTTATTTAACTAAGTCTTTTATGAACCTATTCCAAGGATATTAAAGAAATTCCCATACCCTGTGCCCTTTGGACAAGGCGATTTTAGTAACGACGGAATGGATCATTACAAATTCTGATACCATAATTAACCTGGCTATCATAAGAATGCAATAACCATAAATATTTATATATCACCTCCTACTCCTCAACTAAACACAAAATCAACATTATTGAATATGAGTTTTTAATAAGAATAATACAAATAACAATCTAAAAACTGACCCTTCAATCTCATGATATATCCAAAAATCTCAAACCTTAAGGAATCATGCACAAAAGGATAACCCATACATACCTTGAATCCATGGTAGAACAACTTGATATAGATAATTGATATTCTCTCGGGGATCAAATAAATGGTCAAAACATATTTTTCCACAAAAATTCTATTAAACTAGGGTTCCATAGCTACATGCGGCATATTGGAAACATACTTTACTTGCCTTGGATGAAATAAATATCATGGAATAATGTCGATTATTGTCTTTTTTTATGAAGAAAAAAGTATTGAATTGTTGTAAGTGCCCATGTCAAATATATTGCAACTATTATATAAAGTAATACATATATTCATATAGATAATAAACTTAAAAATGGAAAGAAGGCCACCTATTTAAAAGTCACCTTCCTGATACACTCACCCACTTCCAAATAGAAGTGTGTTGCCACCACATATTTTTAAATCTATTACATATTCACTCGGGTATTGAATGAGTTCTTGAAAAAATAAATATAACTTTTTGAATATATCATATGTCACGACCCAATTTCTCAGGTCATGATGGCACCTACTATAACCCACCAGTAGGTAAACCAACCCATATCCCAGAATAGAGAGTAGCAAGCTAATTAGAGAAAAAGATAACCAAAACTAAATACAAGGAGAAAGAGAACCAGAAGAAACAAAATATCCTCCAAGACCTTTGATCCATGACAGCTTCATACGATGCAAATGTCAGCAGCAAGAACTCGTACTATGGTCTACAGGGTGTAAAAGTGTAGTATGAGTACAAAACATAAGGTACTCAGTAGGTATCGACCTACTGAGCTCGAAAGATAATGCAAGTATAAATAACATGTAAGGTAAAAATATACATCACACCAACTAACTGAAAAAAATGAAATACAGTAAGGATAATAGAGAGGCAAGGATAAAATACTATATTCTATAAGTAACTAGGGATGAATGTGCGCGATACAATTAGTATCTAGACAATATACAATAGTAGAGTGAAGAAAGGGATATACAATAGTAGTACGAGGAAAGAAGGTGATATACAATAAGAATAGCTAGAGAAGAAGTGGATATACGACAGTAGTATATATGTAGCTAAACACGAAGGGTAGTATATATATAGCTAAACACGAAGGTACTAACCTGAAGGAGCTAGCCTCACAGCCTAGATATCACGATGGTTACAAACAAGAAAGGAGCTGGCTCTAGCACAATTATAACATATAACCCAAAATATGAATAATCACAAGGTTCATAATATCAAAGAGGAAAAGAACTCAGAAACATACCTACAACTTTGGGTATAAATCCATAACTATCCTGCCACAAGCTATACAATAATGAACAAACAATAATATAATCGGATAAGCCCAGACAAACAAGAACCTAATCGGACCCCCATAAGCTCGGAATGTACAAACAATCACTCATAAATAACAAACATAACCTATACTTATCTAACCCCCAAAGGACTGATAGATACAAGCGCCAAGCAATTATACTGGCGATAGGTAATGTATATTAATGAATGAATGCAAAGTAAATCCATTACTACCATACCAACTAAGTTCCATATCGTACCAAGTATATACACCTCCTTCAGTTTGCCAGCTTCTAAGGTAGGACCTATGGGGTATCCTTTCTTCTGGCACGTGGTTCCCAGATAGAGGGACCTATAAGGGACTCAAGATATCCATATATACCACCTGGTCCTGAACCAAGACTTTCAATAATCAATCATAATAAATCTACTCTGTCAAGTATCGGCGATACATAAGAGTATAATAAGTGCTCGAAATTGACCTGAGACTAAATAAATAGAAAATTTGTAAAGTCCAGTGCTCGAGATCAAAGTCAAGATTAAAAATGGTAGAACAGTGAAGAAAGGGTCAGAATCTTCTTTGATCGGAGTACGTAAATAATGATAAATGAGTAGATCAAGAATAGACCAGAAATTGCCTCTGTCTAAATGTCCAAATATAATGACCTATTCCATTATTATTAAAGGACACATCATTATGGGTACGAGTTATGTGAAATTTTGAAAATACGATCCCGAATTAGGATGAAGTGACACGACTTAAACTTTTAGAAATTAAAATTTTGGGTCGGGCTGACATCATTACACTTTAGCGGGAATTTTCCAATATAGCAACATCGCCATAGCGGCCGACAGGCTGCTATAGTGGGATGACTGGACCAAAAATCCTAGGTACAATTTTATAATTCTATTTTCTCCTTTCCAATGGTAAAAAGGATGGGGTTCATTCTAAAAACCCTTCTAAGGTTACCTCATGTCCTAGTAGCAATAGAGGGGAGGGGTTTAGCCTTAATTAGGTCAAACCTATTGTTTCCCGCTATATCTCATTCATCTTTATGAAGTCAAAAGCTCATGTTCATGACTTTGTAGAAGCTGCTTGGCATCCAAGTAGGCTAGGTTTAATTGAGTAATTTAGACCTGGGTCAGAAAGAATAAGCATAACATAGATTGATGGGAGATTGCATGCTTAGTCCCTCGGGCACAGTGTTTGGATGGATGAAATGGATAAAAACTTGGTTAATTAGGTGAGGATTTGCTATTATGTTATGATATTGCTATTGTTCATGGAATTATGTATTACCTAGTCGTTGTTGTTCATCCTTGTATGTTTATGATGGGGTAGTATCGGAATTTAGGTTAACCTAATTAAATTCTTTTTCTTAAGGGTGGTTAGTGTTTATGGATTCAGAAGAATCTACAATGGTAACTAGATGAATGGAAAATGGGTAATGTATCAATGGTTAGGATAAATGATTTTGGGTGGGTCATAACCTGTAGGTCATATGCGTAAACCGTAGGTGATGGTTTTAATATAGTTGAATCCCGATTTGTATTTTGTGCGCATTATAGCTAATTCTTGGTATTGCTTGTACAATGCATGTTCAAGGAAAGTGATTGACTATTTGATATCCTAAGTGTTAATTGCATGCAATGAACTCATATGAAAGTTTGTTGTTTTTTACAAGTGTTGTTTGTATTATCATTGTGGTTATGATTGTTGTGATATATGTTATTATTGTGGAATGTATCGGTATTTGGATATCTCCACAGGATTGGTTGATAAAAGGTTGGCAGACACTTGATGTCTGGGATTTGGTATATGGAAAAGAGATCATCCCCTGTAGGTCATGACTAGTTGGCGCACCCATAAGACCCTTAGCATGTATGTACAAGGTACAGGTGAGTGTGACGGTTCTTTGAGTGAATCGGGGATTATGTGTTTCTTGATTTTATTAGTTCCTTAAGTGAACTGGGTTTACCTATTGTCATTATATATGGGCTCCCTGAGTGAATGAGGTTATGTGCTAAATTTCTAAAGGTGGTTTCTTTAAGTAAGCCGGGATGCATGATATTTTCCATTGCTAAGTTGTTTGGTTCCTTGAATGGACTAGGTTAGTTGCTTATTTGACATACCCAATGTTATATTGGTTCCTTGAGTGGATCGGGTCATTTGTATATTTGGTATATTGGTTCCTTGTGTGAATCGGGATATGTGATGACTCGTGTATTGCATACTACTTATGAATTTGGAGTTATGATTATGATATTCTTCATTTGTTGGGACGACCCCGTGAGAGGTATGGTTAAGGTTAATAAAAGAAGAGGTTATATATTTCATTATTTACCCACTTAGGAGAATGGAATAAGGGAAGGTATTTTATAGTGTATTTGACTTGTTATCCTTGTTGATTTATGTTGGCTAAACTTTGTGTTGTACTTACAAAGCTAAGCGTTATGAACCTAAATTAGAGCTGCATGATAGCGTTCAAGATTGTCCGTGTTATGCCTAGGGCATGGGTATGGTTTGTGGTCTAGTGGTCATTGTAATTCATGTCGGGAAGACAAGCATTGCTATCTTGACCATTGCCTTACAAACTTAATTGGACCTAGAGATATTAGAGCGGCAGGGTATAACCTGACTTATAGAATTGGGTTAAGTAAATCACAAGAGTCCTAACGGTTAATTGTTAAGTATGAAAGAACCTTGGGAGTTGAGTATCGTGGTACTTATGAGTAGTATTATCAAATACAGACAGACTTAAGTATGTAGTGAATATGGTGAGAGAAGGTTGCTTAAACATGATAAAGTTGGTAAAGTATAAGGTGTTAAAGAGAAATGATAATGGACGTTGCTTGACTAATAACTTTTAAGTTGTATGCTTCCTTTTCAATATTTATGTGATGCCTATGTGATTTAATTTGGGTTGATCGATAATTCTTACCAATATGTATGGCTTGTACTAATACTACTCTTGCTATAGCCTTTTCAGGGTATAGTTTGGTTGCAGGATCACTAGGTGTTTCATGCTTGTCGTGGTAAAGATCTTCAATAGCTTCTTGTATTGTTTCCACGGTAGAAGCTATGTCTATTGTCTTGTATTTCCTATTAGTAGCTCTTGTACCTGTTTAGACTAGTACCTTGTGAAATGTTTTTCAGTTGTAATTAAAGTTTGTGAATCGATTATAATAAATGAAGTATTTCTTGGATTATTTTGACTTCCGCATATATTTTTCAAATGGGTGGTAAGGGTTCTCCTATCTAGGTGGGTTAGAGTAGGTGCCTGCACGATCCGGCTAGTTGGGTCGTGACACATAAGTAGTGCATGCTAGTTTAAAAGACTCTTATCAAATAGAAAGTGTAGTACAATTTTTCTTTATAAACCAATTTAAGAGTGAAAAGTGGGAATAAATCCCTTTTTGTAAATAGTAGCGAAACAATATTTTTTATTGGAGTCGTACCATGAAATATGCGTATAAATAAATGCATGCCATCACTAGTATCCAAACATTGAAAACGTTAGCGCCTAAGCGTTTATAAACTAAGCTATAACTCTTTTAGAGCATAGAGAACTAAACTGGTATCCAACTGGTCTATTAACCAAGGCCTCAGGCACAACAACTTACAGAGCAATAAGAATATAAATATCGCAACTTAGAAACGAAAGCAAACGATAGGCATCTTGCTATTGGGAGAATTTAATCGAAGAATACTATCTTTATAGAAATGTACTACACCAAATCCTACCCCAAGGCTTACTAGTATCAACCTAAGCTAGTAATAGGTATATAAGTGCTCCTAACACAATCCTACCGCTATAGCAGGCACTCTAACTAAGGCTCAAGTTATTGTTCTATACTAAAATTTCCCAAGGAAGGCCAAGACTATAAAAGTGATAAGATAACCTTGAACATATCCTATTAATCCCCACCATGCATGCAATCTATACAATACTCTTATAGAGAAAAGTAGATCGTAGCCTACCTCGTAGCCAAATCATAGTTTCAAACCATCCACAAACTGCAAGTCTCCACTCCTCGATCTCTGAATGTCATCGTGCTAGCATAAACACAATCTATGGGTCATTACAAGTAATACAAGACCCATATTACAATATAAAACTTCGGGGCGAGAATCGGGTAAAAATAGGCTTGTGGGACCCATTATAAGAATTTTAAAATTGAATCTTTCATTAGGTCCCTCGAAGGACAAGAAATGCGCGCCCAAAATTTGAGTGTAAATGGAGCTCAAATCGAGGCTTAAAAAAATCCAATTAGACCAAGTAAACGAGAATTATATTCTAGGAATTTCTAAGGAAAAAAGACGGAATTGATGGGGAAAACAATGGATAATGATCAATAGATTTTGAACTAACTTACCTTAACCGCAATGGAAGATTTCCCATAGTTCTTAAGCTCCCAAGTCCAACAATGGAGAAAAAGGGACTTTGAAAATGGCAGAAAATTGAAATGGGGCATAGATATAAAGCATCACCGGTAGCCGCTTAAGCGGATAAATGACCACTAAAGAGGTCACCACTTAAGCGATAAAAGGGCACTTAAGTGACCCCCGCCAAGCTGGCCAACCTCCCCTTAAGTGGTGCTTAGCCGCTTAAGTGATGCTTAGTTGCTTAAGCGGCTGCACCAGCAACATGGCACCAACAATTTTGTTAAGTCCAAACGAACTTCGACCGGGTGCTCAGGATTCGTTTAGAACTCTATGTACGCTAATGAACTATGCTACCCTACCAAATTTGGCACTCCAACCTCAATAAAACCATCAAAATTTCCAACAGAGGTCATTTGGATAAAAAGTAGGTCCCACACCTAAGGTTTCATATTTACCAAAGTTCACATAATAGTCCAAATCGAGCTCGAAAGCCTTAGGACATGAACCAACGGTCCTCCTAGCCTAAGACCAATGTTCAGGAGCTGACAGAACTATCAGAATTTTCATCCAAGGCCATTGACTCGAAGTTTTGGCCGAAGACTAATTTCTCAACTTCAAAAGTTCCAAAATACGAAAATGGGCTAAAATCCAAACAAACTGCCCTGGAACCAAACTGACCGCCTCGACAAGTCATAAGTGATTTGTAGCCGCTATGCGAAAGCACAAAATGCAGAAAATGCATGAAAATAGAGAAAATGACCTAGAGAGTCATTAAAACATCTACTACTAAAAGGACTTTCGTCCTCAAAAGTCAAGGACTAGGTAGAGCCCGAAAGCTCAAAAGGATGAGGTATTGGGCCTGCATGCCCTGCAAGGCTCCCTAGATAACTTTTAGACCGAACAACACTTTCAAGGGTTTTTTGCTAAAGGAATCACTTCAACACTCACTTTCTTACTTCACTTTTTCTAAATAACCACTAGCTCATCCTCAAAAGCTGAATAACATCCAACAAAATCGAGCCCAACTATGAAGTATGCAAGACCCAAACTAAAGTATCTCGACAACACACTGTTAAAAGCACAACTAAGCCGATACTCGACTATGTTAAAAACAACCCAAAGCATGTTCTCTCATCTTTCCAAACTTGTTGTCTAGTCTGAACTACACAAACTTGCTCCAATATCATCCGAGTCCTATCTGCATAATCACTCCACACTAACCTTGAAAGAATGGAGTCGACATATTAAAAATCGTATGGAATAGCATGAGAATAATGTCTCATAAGGTTCTACCTGAATACCCAAATGGTGGTGACTAATGTCTGCGATCCCTGCACAAGCCAATAATTATTCCAATAGTCATAAGTCTAAGGCACGACATCTTAAAACTGGACGATCCACTCCAGAATACGCCATTGGTTGTAGGTGAAACCATGCTAATAACACCGAAGTCGAACCACTCGGCCTCTATTACCCAAACTGATCCTACTGACGAATAAGCATCCATACGCAAAATCTATCACAACTCTCAGGCCCTTATAAAAAATAAGTCTTCGAGAATGTCATAAACCCAAGACAATCTCACCTTCCAAAACTAAGCCTATACCTAATGCCACTGCAAAGGCTAAAACTAAGGTACCGCCAAGGAACACAATTACAAATGAGTCATACCACAGGTGAAACATATGGTTAATCAAATCCGCACCTATTGTGGGGCAACAACAAAGCCATAACATAACTAAAACTTAGGGGGACTACAAAAGGTCCTAATGATAGCCAAACCTTGAGTAACTTAGAAAATATGGTTACTGATACTCACCCCCTAGAGTCACACCCCTTTGATTACCGACAACTAATATACAAGAACATACAACCATCTTTCTTTCTTATATACCAAGCAGAAGCATCCCACAAAGTCACACTAGGCCGAACAAATACTAAACTTAGAAAAATTTGAGACCATCTAACTTAACCTCTCTCAACTCAATTGAGCCATGAATGATACCGCAGAAAGAATTGAGTACTTGACCCAACATCAATATCCAAGTTAAGATCATAATCAAGCAACAAATAGAGCAACCCAGGAGAACAACCAACAACACATACCTCCCAAGGGACTGCCGGGAAAATAGAAACGCCAATGCTAAAACTATCACAAAACCACAAAAGGCTAAACTCTCTTTCATAACAATTCTCTCAACAACCAGCCTCACCTTACTAATACAAGAAATCCAATCAACCAAGGTAGCTATCTAAGCCAAGCGGACAAGAATCACAACAAAAAGAGATACTAACAAGATAACTCTAGTATAACCGTCTATCAAATAAGCATCAACAACAATTATGAAAATAAAAATAGTAAGGCATATAATATAATTGAAATGCAAGGAAAAACAAGTCCCACTCTTGGTTCACATAAAGTCCACTATGCCAAAGAAAGGGAATTTACCTAAGTGCTACACCCCAAGGTAATCACAATACCGATCAACTCAATCCACTACTTAAAAAAATATCTATGGGGGTAGTCATATAAGCATACACCTATACAAAGTATCACGACAATCAACATAATAATAGCAAGGCATATGGACACAGGGTGGGAATGAAAACCCCAAATCAAATCGCACAGAAACTAAAGATTGTAAATCAAAATCGCACCTATAATGATCAAATCTGAAGCCATAACCCCTGGTCTGCCTGAAAAAGTATGAACCTGAATGCGTATGGTCCTAAACTAAGCATCCATACTATTGCCTACAATATATAGCCAAGAATCACAGCTAACACTCTAGGGACCACACCTAAGGGCATCGTCTCACATCGAAGGTGCCATATCCCTAAGAGACTAATCCGGCTACACTGACAACTTAATAATCCCACGCCGGGGATACTCTCTACAGAAATAGTCACTTTCCCCACAGTCATAACAAATCTTTGAAGCCCTATTCTGGCGAGGAACATGTGCTTACCCCGACTGGCTGACCAACTCATGCCTGGGGCAGTCCCTAGACTAATGACCAACCTCTCCACGATCATAACACCCCCCAAAAACTCACTGATGCAATGTACCTACTGACCAAAAGTAGACGTCATTAACTAAAAAACCTAAACCAAGAAACCTGTGATGCCTAACTTGTTGTCTATCCATTATGACCACCGCAACCTATTTGACAGCCACCTATAATCTGAGGTGCTACCTGTACGGACTAGATAGGATGAGAGCGATGGTGACCTCTACTAGAAGGATCCTTACCTCTAGATAGAATACCACTAAAACTGTATTGATGGGGAGGCCTCTTACTGCCACCTTCATATGTATCCAGACATGCCCATTCTATAGTCCTTGCGTGATCAACAACCTAGAGGTAGGGAGACCCAACTGCTATCAAATGCTCTGACTCTATATGAAGTGGTAAAGTTAATCCTCTACTAGACCTCTGCACCATCTCATGCTCTATAGGGAAGATCTAGAAATAAGCCTGACCCACTTAAGAAACCCTACCTCATAATCTAAAATTGATAGAGAACCCTGTTGAATACCTACAAACCAACTTTTCCCTGAGAACCACTTGATGTATTGGACACCACCTTTGCTTGAGACACATTCTCAAAAAGGTTTGGAATCCCTAACACGCTATCCTAAAGAATTGAGGTGGTCACAAATCCTGCCTGAGACTAGGCTGGCCCCAGACCCTCTAGTTGATAATGTAGATCCTCAATATCAAGCTCTGACTCCCTATCTTGAACCTAAATTAAAAACACAGGTAATACATGTAGAAGTCTTTTCTGTGTCTATCAACAATCTCGTGTTATCCATGTGAGAAAGAATGGAGCCAAATGAAGTACTTAGAAGTTGGTAGAAGTAAGGATACCCAACAAGGAATCAAGAAATGGGATTTATTAAGAATGCTTTATAACTTCCCAAAGATAGGATAGGATGTCACCATACCGATTCACAGGGATTATTCTAGACATTTTGTTCTTGTACCAACGACACAGATGAACGTAAGATCTAATACCAAACTGTCACGACCTAATTTCTCAAATTATGATGGCACCTACTATAATGCACCAGTAGGTAAGCCAACCCATAGCCCAAAACAACAAGTAACGGGCTAATAAGAGGAAAAGAAAACCAAAACTTAATATAAAGAGAAAGAGAATTAGAAGAAAGCAAATATCCCTGAACACCTGGTAAGGTCAGTACAAGAGCTACTAGCAAAACAAGAGTACAAGGTCAACCTAATATATATATATGTGTGTGTGTGTGTGTGTGTGTGTATGCATAATTTCTCTGGCGTACAAAATAAAGATTAGTCTAGTAAAAGAGAGAGAGAAGGAACAAATTTGGATGCTAGGAGCTCATACCAAACCTCCGATCCATGACATCTCCGTACGATGCACACGTCAATATCGAGAACTCG
Source organism: Capsicum rhomboideum (assembly GCA_031232105.1). Lineage (NCBI taxonomy): Eukaryota > Viridiplantae > Streptophyta > Magnoliopsida > Solanales > Solanaceae > Capsicum > Capsicum rhomboideum. The sequence goes on along the minus strand of CP124710.1, from coordinate 34,531,139 downwards.
TACTATGATCTGCAAGGTGCAGAAGTATAGTATGAGTACCAAACACAAGGTACTCAGTAGGCATTGACCGACTAAGCTCTAAAGATAATGCAAGGATAAATAACATGTAAGGCAAGAATATACATAACAAACAACTAACAGAGAAAAATAAAATGCGTTAAGGATAGTACAGAGGCAAGGATAAACTACCATATTCTACAAGTAACTAGGGACGGATGTGTGATACAATAGGTAGCTAGACAAAATACAATAGTAGAGTGAAGAAAGGGATATATAATAGTATTATGAGGAAAGAAGGTGATATACAATAAGAATAGCTAGAGAATAAATGAATATATGACAATACAGTACAGGTAGCTAAATACGAAGGTACTAACCTAACTACCTAGATATCATGAGGGTTATAAATAAGAAAGGAGATGGCTCTAGCACAATCAGAACATATAACCTAAAATATGAATAATCATAAGTTTCATAATATCAAAAAGGAAAAGAACGAACTCAGATGCATACCTATAGCTTCAGGTACAAATCCATAACCATCCTGCCACAAACTATACAATAATGTACAAATAATAATATAACCGGATAAGCCCGAACATACAATAACCTAATTAGACCCCCATAGGCCCTGACGGTACAAACAATCACTTAGCAAACAACAAACATAACCTATAACTATCTAGCCCCCATAAGACCGATAGGTATAAACACCAAAAAATTATCCCGGTGATAGGCAATGCATATGTATGAATAAATGCAAAGTAAATCCAATACTGCCATAACAACTGAGTGCCATATCATACAAAGTACATACACCTCCTTTGGCTCACTGCCTCACAAGATAGGACCTGTGGGGTAGCCCTTCTTCCAGCACATAGTTCCTAGATAGAGGGACCTAGAGGGGACTCGGGATATCCATATATATTACTTGGTATCGAACTTGGACTTCCAATAATCAACCATAATAATCTGCTTTGTCTAGTACAAGAGATGAATAAAAGTATAATAAGTGCTTGAAATCAATCCAAGGCTAAACAAGTAGAAAATCCATAAAATCCTATGCCCGAGATCAAAGCTAGGACTAAAAATGGTAGAATATTATAGAAAGGGTAAGAATCTTCCTTGATTGGAATAAGTAAATAATGATAATTGAGTAGATTGAGAATGGACTGGAAACTACCTCGATCTAAGTTTCCAAAGTAGTGCATGCTAGTTTAAAAGATTGTCATCCAATAGAAAAGGTAGTACAATTATATTTTATAAACCAATTTAAGAGTGAAAAGTAGGAATGAATCCATTTTTGTAAATAGTAGTAAAACAATATTTTTCCTTAGAATTGGACCACCAAATATACGTATAAATGTATGCATGCCATCACCAGTAACCGAATAATGAGTACCTAAGCATCTATAAACTAAGACAAACTTTCAGAGCATAGAGAACTAACCTGGTATCCAACTGGTCTTGTAACCAAGGCCTCAGGCCCAATAGTAGACATAGCAATAAGAATATAAATATTATAGATCAGAAGAGAAAGCAAACGAGAGACATCATGCTACTAGGAGAATTTAATTGAGGAATACCATCATTATAAAAATGTACTACCCCAAATTCTACACTAAGGATTACTAGTATCAACCTAAGATTATAATCAGTATATAAGTGATCCTAACACAATACTACCGCTATAGCAGGCACTCTAACTAAGACTCAAGCCGTTGTTCTATACTAGAATTTGTCAAAGAAGGCCAAGACAGTAAAAGCTATAAGATAACCTTAAATATATCCTATAAATCCCCACCAGGCATCCAATCTATACAATACATAATGTCATAGACAAACGTAGACTGTAGCTTACCTCATAGCCTAACCAATGTCTCAAACCATCCACAAACTGCTCATCTCGAGTCTTCGATCTCTGAATGCCATCGTGCTATCATAAAAATAATCAATGGGTCATTATGAGTAAAACAAGACCCATATTACAATATAAAGCTCTAAGCTGAGAATCGGGTCAAAATAGGCCCGTCAAACCCATTATCGGAATTCAGAAATTAAATGCATCATTAGGTTCCTCGAAGGACAAGGAATGCATGCTCAAAATTTAAATGCAAATGGAGCTCAAATCGATTCCTAAAGACCAAGAAAATAAGAATTATACTCTAGGAATTTCTAAGGAAAAAAGACGAAATTGGTGGGGAAAAATAATGAAAAATGATTAAGAGGTGTTGAATTAACCTACCTCAACCTCATTGGATGATTTCCCGTAGTTCTTGAGCTCCCAAGTCCAACAATGGAGGAAAAGGGACTTTTAAAATGACTAAAAATCAAAATAGGGCATATATATAAAGCACCAGCGGTAGCTGCTTAAGAGGCCAAATAACTTCTTAAGAGGTGACTGCTTAAGCGACAAAAGGGAGCTTAAGCGACCCCCGCCAAGCTGGCCAGCCTCTGCTTAAGCGTTGGTTAGCCACTAAAGTGGTTGCCTCTTTAGTGATGCTGAGTCGCTTAAGTAGCTGCACCAACAACTTGGGACCAGAAATTTTGCTAAGTCCAAACGTACTCCGATCAGGTGCTCGGGATTCATTTGGAACCCCGTACATGAAAACGAACTATGTTATCCTACCAAAGTTTGCATTACAGACTCAAGACAACTTAAGCGGTGGTTAGCCACTAAAGTGGTTACCTCTTTAGTGATGCTGAGCCGCTTAAGTAGCTGCACCAGCAACTTGGGACCAGAAATTTTGCTAAGTCCAAACGTACTCCGATCAGGTGCTCGGGATTCATTTGGAACCCCGTACATGAAAACGAACTATGTTATCCTACCAAATTTTGCATTACAGACTCAAGACAACTATCGTAATTTCCAACCGAGGTTTTTTTGATAAAAAGTGGGTCCCACACCCAAGATTTCATTTTACTAAAATCCACCCCATAACCCAAATTGAGCTTCGAATCTTTGAGTCCCAAAACAATGGTCCTCCTAGCCCAAAATCTACGTTTCGGGGCTCACAAAACTATCAAAATTTTCATCAGAGGCCATCTACTAGAAGTTTTGGTTGAAGACTAATTTCTCTACTTCAAAAGCTTCAAAATAGAGAAATGAGCTTAAAACCCAAACGAACTAGCCGAGAATTGAACCGACGGTCCCAGCAAGTGATAAATGACCTGTAGTGGCTATGAGAAAGCACAAAATATAAATAATGTATGGAAATAGAGAATATGACCTAGAGGGCCATTACAACATAATTAATAGAAAATTATTTTGAATAAAGCTTACTTTATATAATAATAATTTTTTTAATATAATATTATCTATTTCAAAATATTAATAAATTATAAAAATATTATAAAATAAATACATTTATAAATATATTATAAAACTCTTATAAAATAAATACATTTATAAATATATTGTACCTAAAGAATATTTTTTTATAAATATTTAAGATATTTTAGAAATGCAATAAAAAAATATTTTTTATCAATTTCTAATTTAAATTATATACTCCAGAACACACATGATGTTACAATTAAACTCTCAAATCTAGGATTTTAAACCCTAATTCTTTGATACATGACAAAGGGAACCTTAAAACACCTGGGGGTGTTACACCAATGCAGGCCTTTTTAATAGGTTGAAGGCTATCAAGATAGTGCACCCCATTTCCTGTAAGACAGGTTGCCCTTATAGAAAAAATGGGCAAAAGGGAAAGTGGATATGAAAAAATCATACGCTTACCATTCAGAGGTGTTTGGATATGATATTAAGGAATTTTATACATTTATGAACAAAGTTGAAGAATTAATCAAATGAGGGCACATCAAAGTCAAGATCTTTACAACTAATAAAGGGAAGAGTTCAAAATCAAGCAACAGGGATCATCACTAAACATGTAAAAGAACCTATAAGATCCAAGGGGATCAATTTTTGGGTAGATATAAGTCTATTGTTTTATATTTCAAGCACTGTTGTCTTTTACTTTTCCATTTCTATGTATTAAAATTATGTGCAACCTATGTACCATGGAGAGATACTTAGAAAATTCACGTAGAGTTTATCACGAAAGGGTAAGATATATATCTATAGTTTTCCTCTATAGTAGAACTATGTAAAACCTAATTTCTCATGAAAGGATACATATGTCACATCTCGAGCCTACACCCTGGGCGTGGTCGACACCCAAAGTCACTACTGGCCCGAGCATTCCCTAGGCCTAGCATACTACTAGAACATATACTGAATAAATAAGAAAAAGCTTTGAAAACATAAAGTAAGCTAAAGCTTTTAAAAACCAAGAAAAGTAACTTTTATAATTGAAACTTAAAGTCAGATTGAAAATTGAATGCAATCTGAACTAACCAAACAACTAACTATTTATGAATCCTCTAATGACATAACTAAGTACAGTATACCAGGACAAGGCCCTGGTCTACCTTTATTTAGAAAAAATTGAACTACTGAGCTACTAAAAAATACATAAACTAAGTCCTTTGAATTCAACAGGGACTCACTACAAGTTGAGGAGGTGAAATCTAATGAATCACCTTGTTATGACCACCTGTATTTGCATCATAAAAATGATACAATGCTAAATGGCATAAGTATATGGAATGTACCATATGTAAAACTGTTGAAGTGTAACTACACTAATATATGATAGAGCTGAACAACTGGACATGAGTATGATTTACATCAAGATCGTGAAATAACTGAACAATAAGGTAGTAGGCATCTGGCTAGATGATTCATAAATGTAAGAAAAGCTCAATCAATAGGATAAACTAAGCATCTAAATCATGAGTAACTTAACAACTGAATAGTAATTAAGATCAATGCAAAACAGTATAAAACATACTTAGAAACTGGTGTCCATGTACCATAAATCACATTTTACTAAAAGTACAATGTTTTTTTGTTGGGGCCTTTCTCCACTGACATAACACCATGTGAGTGCATGATGTCCATATTTTGACTCGTTTGGAGAATATTCATATACCTTGTCGATGCATAAGATGTAACTAAACTATGGATCCATACTGAACCCTTGGTCTTAAAGTAGAGTCGCCTGGATATTTGACATGCTCCTATCCTAATCTAGCATACATAGTTTTAGGTATTTCATTATCTAAACTCTATACCTTCTTAGTTACCAATAATCCTAACAAAACATACTAGGTTCTCATATTGTAATCATTCAAGAGAATTTGAAAATAATTTATACTTTTATTTTATGGAGCCTTGGCTCAAAATCATATCATATAGACATATTTTCGGTGAGCTAGTCTGAGTTTTAAAACTAAAAGATATTTTTTTCTTGCAAAAACACATCAATATTCATAAGAGAAATTTTTAAACATTATGAAGTAGGTTTTCATAATCATGGGATAGTTTTCATAAAACATGAGGTAAATTCAATAACATATGAGATAAATTTCATAAGAGTTAAAATGGGCTCCATGGACATAAAGTAGGGTATACAAATAATAGATAGACTCAAATTCTGATATTTCTACTATTTTAATGGAGGATCTAAGGCTTGTCATCAAAAGTTAATGAAACTAAGATTCTAGGATCGATTCAAGAACCCTACCTTATTCACGAAAGAGACTGAAATCGAAAACATACTTGTGGGGAAGGATAGGATTCCCATAGTGAAGGTTAGCCTTACTTACCTTAAGGGTTGGAAGATCTTTCAAGAGAAGCTTGAGAAATTCCTTTCCTTGAGTTTCCCTAAGCGTAGTTTCTTAGAACTATTCAGTTAAGTTGGGGAGAGGCGGAAGAAGTAATACATTTGTTTTGGAGTGTTTTCTTTTATTAAAAGGAGTTTTAAGTCATGGGTGGGGATTAAGTAATAGGGGTATGATGAAAACACCCTTAATAGGATAAGGATAAAAAAAGGAAAAAAAACTTTAGCAGGGATGTGCTTTGGGTAACACCCTTCCCAATGCCTACCCAGGGTATGAGTAGCGCTGTAGTGACCAATTCCCCAACTTTCTAAAATTCACCTTTTTGAAGTTTGAGAAAGAGGGACAACTCTCCCAAAAATTTATGTAAGTCCTGGAACTTGTTTCAGTTGATTTCTAGTCAATCCTTGGGTCAATTGAGCTGGGTTCTTAGTTATAACATATGCATGGGCTGACTTAAATATATCTCACGATATGAGGTGTTATAATCTCCCCCCCTTGGGATCATTTGTCCTCTTATAAGGGTTATGTCAAGAAGTAAAACATATGAATCGAACTGAACAAGATTTCTATTGGGCTATGTTGAACTAACACTCATCAATAAGAACTACAATATCATAAGAGGCTTCATAATAAACCATGAAAGAATGTACAGGCACATGCCATGGAATAAATAAGACTTAACCTAGGCGTGACACAAGGCATGAGTTTAATGGGACATGAAAATAACAATGTTAGCATCACATAACCCTCGTAGTACATTTTAATAATGAAAACTTTATGTACAGGAAAAAAATGGAAGTGCTTAAATGATTTTAGCAATGGTAAAAAAAGACAAAGATAATTCAAAGTCCTACATAGACAGAAAGATTACATATCGTGAAGAAGAAGTGGCACATACTCATATGTATAATACAAATGTATTATCATCAATCAGGAATACATCCTACAATCTTGATTGACAAAATCCCTTGGTTTTTTCATTATAAGCAAAGAAATAAAAACCAGTTTAGTAAAGACTGGTTTCCTGAGCAAATATTCAAGTAAAGCAAAGACAACGATCAGTTAAGGAAAGAATAATTTTCATTAGTAAGAACAAATAGTATTGCAATCAGCAATCCTCATATCATGGATCAAATCTCTCATCTTCAATTTTCCATAGTCAATCCCTCAAATCACGGTCCAAGAATATCAAATCATATCTTAAGGCCTCAACGGTACAATGATCTTTCAAGACTATATATGTAGATGAAGGCAACAGAAAAACTCAACAACTTCACTTAAGGAAAATCCTAGTTACTTATGTAGTCTTATATATTCACTATAATTTGTAGTAGTTATTAGTGATACGAAAGAAGGAAGAGAGTAAGTAGCTATACATGTAGAGGGTGTTCCAAATTATTAAGAACTAAAGAAAGTTTAATTCAAATAAGATCTCAAATCTCAAAACGTGTAACGAATTACTCACTATCACTCAAAGGGAACCCTTGCAACCTAAAGGGACAAGAAGTAGGTACCACAAGGGTGTTTCAAACCAGTATAAAAACTTTAATGTTTTGTCTTTCTTTTAAATCTTCAAGTTTTTACTTCAACTATTATTTTTGTCACTAACTTTTTTACAGGTTATTGGTTGACTCTCATACACTAAAAGTTGACTTCCAAGTCAAATGAAATGAAATTATTAATTTACCCCCCCCCCCCTAAAATATCAATTGGTATCAGAGAAAGGCCTCACAAATAAGTTTCTTAACAGCATGTGAGAGAAAGACCCTATGGCAAACTACCATATTGCCAGAGCAATCTTGTATGATGGGCACTCATCAAACAGACCTATATACTTCAATGGACAACACTATTCACTCTAGAAGGAAAGATTCATAATCTTTATTCAAGCAAATAACTTTCAAGCTTTAGTAATCATCAAGTAAGAGCCAAAGCCAATCCTGGGAATCACTATAAAAAACTCAATCAATAAGGACTCAAATATCAAGGATCCCATCAGTACAAAAATAGATATGGAAACCTTTGCAACCATAAAGGAACAATAGTAATTCAAACTAATGAAAGAGCTATTAGTTTGCTGTATTAATTAGTTAGTAGATCTGAATATCACAGGATATCCACATGAGAGACCTCAAAAGAAATGTGGGAGAAGCTGGAAGTTACCTATGAAGGAACCACAAAGGTGAAGGAAGCCTGAATCAGTGCTATAATAATTGGGTTTGAACTAGCTCAGATGATAGATGAAGTAAATATTGAATCCATTTTCTCCTGATTTATCAAAATAGTCGAACAACTCAAATTACTTGGGATGATCTATCCAAATGGACTGTAACTCAAAAAGCTTCTCAAATTTATAGGTGGTTTTCCTTGTACTTCCTAAGATTTTGATAGCATTTGGGTCGTCGTAGATGATTGATCAAGTCTTTCCATTCCATTTCTATTTAGACTTCCTACAAAGCCAAGAGGTTGGATCATATCTATGTTCAAAAGGTGGTTCACCTTCACGGGGTGCTTATGTCTAATATTTCATATAAAGGCTCTCAGTTCACTCTAGCTTTTAGAGGGCATTTTAAGAGGATTTGGTTACCCGAATTGATATTAGCACTACTTTCCATCTCCATACTAAAGGAGAGTTTGAGTGGACTATTAAGGTTTTGGAGGATATGATCCACACATGTGTTTTAGACTTTGGAAGTCAGTGGGAGCATTTTTTATCCTTAGTAGTGTTAGCCTATAATAACAGCTGTCATTTGAGTATTTGGGGCATTATATAATAGGCAGTGTCGATCTCCTATTAGTTAGTTTGAGACTTCAGAGGCTAGTCCATGAGTTACCGACTTACTTCGGGAGTCATTGTACAAAGTTCGGGTGATTCAAGATAGGCTATGGACAAATCAGAGCAGGTAGAAGAGTTATGTTGGTCGTAGGCTTCATGCTTTGAGGTTTGGGGTTTATGATGGGTCTTCCTTCATGTTTCGCCTATAAACGCCATGATGAGGTTTGGGAAAATGGGAAAACTTAGCCCTAAGTATACCTGGCCAATTGAGATCCTTCAAATAGTTGGGGAGGTAGTTTATGAGTTAGCCTTACCTCTAGCCTTCTCAGCTATTCAACTAGTCTTTCATGTATTGATACTTCGGTGCTATAATCTAGATGAGTCTCACGTACTTTGATAGGACTCAATTAAGTTATATGAGAGGTTGACCTTTTCAGAGGAGACAGTCTCCATCTAGCAAGAGATGTCAGATGGCTGTGTTCCATGGATATTCCTGTGGCTAAAGTTTGGTGGAGACACTATCTGGTCAAGGAGGCTACCTGGGAGACCAAGCGTGATATGCAAACTTAGTATCCTCACCTTCTCAAACCTTCATGTACTTCTTAATCCTTTACTTTCACGAATGAAAGTCTTTTTAGTAGTGGATATTGTAATGACCTTCTAGGTCATTTCCTATATTTTTTTGCTTTTTTGTGTTTATAGATTTCCTATAGTTTTCCAAGTCATTTATGCCTTGCTGGAACTGACATTCTGATTACTAGACAGTTCATTTTGTTTTTATAGTCATTTTTCTATTTTAGAGCTTTTAAAGTTGAGAAAAGAGTCTCGGACCAAAACTTTAGGCAAATGACATCGGATGCACGATTCTGACGGTTTTGTTACCATAATGTCAATTGTAGGCTAGATGGACCCTTGGTTCAATTATCGAGGCTTCTGGGATCATTTGGGCTATTGGGTGGATATTGGTAAAAATGGAACCTTGGGTGTGAGACCCACATTCTATCGAAATAACCTTGGATGGAAATTTTAGTGGTTTTGCTGAGTTTGGAGCACCTAATTTGGTACGGTGGCATAGTTTTTTTGAATGTATGGGGTTGTGAATAAATCCCGAGTACTCAATTAGAGTCTATTAGGACTTAGCCAAAATTTCTGGTGCCAAGTGCTGGTGCAGCCGCTTAAGCATCCGTGGGACCGCTTTAGTGGCTTAGGACAACTTTAGAGGTGGCTGCCTAGCTGAGGCCGGGTCGTTTAAGCACCCTTGTTGCGTAGTTTGGTGGATAGATTTGGTCATGGAATCGAGGGCTGGTCATGCCCAATTTTTGAGCACTAGCTCACTATGATTGAGGGACATTATGATGGTTTCAATTTTGTGATTCCACAAATGGGCCCCATAAGGGATTTTTAGCTCAATTTTTGACTCAAAGGTAAATTTTCAATATGGGTATCGACATTCTCGTCTTGATATATAGAATATTATTTTGATAGTGTGGCAGCAGTTGAAAACTTCTTAGAAGGGAAAAGCTCCATTGTAGAGGTTCTCGCCTGCTTTAGGTAGCATCCAGGTAGGCTAGGCTTACCTTTCTCCTAGAATTTGCTTTCTTGTGGTATTTGTAGGATATTGTGCTAGTTGTGGGTGGGTTCTTATGGCCCAAATTTTGTTTTAGGATTTATTCACTATATTAGCAGATTAGGTGCCCTTTTGGGTAGAATTCGGCCTCGTTTTCCCTTATGTTAGCCTATGATTATCTTTTAGGACTAGACATAGCTTCTTTAGTGCCTTGGGATGGTATGGAGAAGACTTAGCCTAGGTTATGGTACATATTTGTCTTAGGTTGGATTTTTAGAGGAGTTGTGGGCCCCACCTCCTCTTTTTAAGATATGATGCTTAGAATAATGCCCCTTAAGACCAAATGATCACATAACCACTTCCTTAGGCTATTACCTGGGTTTGGGTTGACTTAGACATTATTATAATCTTATTTAGCTTTGTTACCCCTGGTAGGGTAGTAATTGACCTTAAATTGCATCTTTCTGGCTTAATAATTAGAACCCACTTCTCCAAAAAAGGACTTGGCCACCTAAAGTTGGACTTACAATTATATGGACTTGAAATGGGTTAAAACTCTGGGATATCTATATATATTGTTGTTAATTAGTAGTTCTGGTTTGAGTCAGGCACTTGGCATGTCTCTATCATTTATGAGTTCCTGTTTGAGTCTGATATTTATTATATTGCTTTTATCTATCAGTTCCAATTTGAGTCCGGCATATGCTATGCTATTATTACTAGTTTTGATTTGATTCTTGCATTTTTTATCATTACTAATACTGAGCTGTGATTGGGATATTGATAAATATCGATGTAATAATGGTTATGGATGAATAAGGAGTATAAGGTATGCATTTCGCACATTTTGGATCATTTTACATTTACTGCTATATCATGTCCTTACTTTAGTATTACTCTTTGGTTGTACCCACAGTGCTTATGGGGGCTTGAATGTGTTTATTTCTCTTTGTATTTGTCGTCTAGGATTATGGTGGTCTAGTTAGGTTATAGATAGGCTTTTAGTTTCACTTTCGAGTTAGTTGTTTTCCATTTACAGCATTTGCCTAGCATAACCTATTGTTTTTCATTTCTGCCCCTTTATTATTGACTACAGTTTACATACTTGCACTTTATTTATACTTTTACTATAATTGAGCTCATTCAGCTTATGATCTCTACTGATTACCCATTGTTTTGGTACTCATACTACACTTCTGCATCTTTTTCCTAATGCAGATCTGAGTACAAGTCATCGCCGTTAATGACATCCTCAAGCTGTGCTTGTGATCAGAGATTAGGTGAGATTTTAGAGATCAGAGTTGATCCTCTTCCTTTTGCTATCTTGATAGTCTTATTTTGTATATTAAGAGACTATGATGTGTATTATGACACTGTCTAGTACTCTTTTGTTATAGTGTCTCTTGTATTGACCTTACCAAGTCTGAGGGGATTCATTTTTGTATTTTTTTTCTTCTTCCCTCCTCTTGTATAACATGCATATAGATATATCCCTTTTCATTTCATATTATTGCATTTGTATTGTTATTTTCTTATCTTCTTCCTATTAGCCCATTACTTATGGTTTCAGGCTATGGTGTGGCTTAATTACTGATGGGTTAAAGTTGCTGCCATCATGACCTAAGAAATTGGGTCGTGAAAAATGGTAGACAACTCTTTATAGACTACAGGTAGTTTCATTACTTTATACACATTGAAGACCTCTACCTTGTCATGATCTCTTATAATAAGCTTCCTAACAGCCACATCAATCAAAGCTCGCCCTGTTGCTAAAAATTGATGTCCCAAAATAAATGGGACTTTCAGGCCTTGCTTAAAATTTATGATGACAAAATACACTAGAAAGATAAGCCAACTAATTTGCACTAAGACATCCTTAATAATTCCATCAGGTTTTGCCAAAGATGTGTCTACTAACTGAAGAACACTAGTAGTAAGATAAGGGCTACCTAAGCCCATCTTCTTAAAGAAAGAAGATGGCATCAAATTAATACTATCCCTAAGATCACACAAAGCCTGAGGTATGACTATCTGCCTAATTGTAATCTCAATCATGAAACATCCAAGATCTTTCAACTTTATTTGTATCCTATTTTCAATTCTACATGTGCACTCCTTAGTAAGTACAACTATCACATATCTGTCAACTGACTCTTATTGGTCACAATATCCTTGATATACTTAGCATATTTAGGGACCCCTTGAAGAACATTTATAAAAGAAATATTAATGTGCACCTATCTTAATATATCAAGAAATATTTTGAACCTTGCATTCTCTTTCTGCTTCTTTAATCTTTGTCGAAAAGGAGATAATGGCTTTACACAAGAAAGATGTTTCTTAAATGATTACCTCTTATTCTGGCTTAATTTTCTCTTCATCAATCTCGATAGTCTTTCACTACCTTTTATGGTATAAGCTCCTCTAGATTCCTACCACTACGAGTAGTACCTATATGTACATGCTTCAGATTTAGATTTATATCACTAGGCAAACCCCCCTCAAAGTTGGTCTTGTATTTTATGCTCCAACTATTTGCCCCATCTTCTTCTCAAGATTTCTTACCACAAGTTCTTGATTTTCTATATTTTTAGCCATTGTTGCTTGGTCAACCATAGTCTTTTACAATATTTCTTCTATAGTGTGGCTGAGTATTCGACTCATTAACCTATGGTTGGTGCTGATAAATTTGTTGATTCTAACCTTATGGTCTATACTAATTCTAATTTAATTTATGACCCTAATTTACACCCAATGAGAAGTTAGCGTGATTTTACCAACTTGGCTTATATGTGTTGCCATAGTTCTGATTTCAGCCTCCTCTCTAGGTATTACCTACAAAACTAATTAAGTCTAGATTATCCGTACGTACCTCTGGCAAATGATCTCCACCACATGTTTCACACTATGGTTAAACTAGTTGCAATATATTCACTTGTACTTGAGGCTGAGATAAGTTCAACTTGTTGAACTGCATATTGATTTGAGTTTGTATAGCTACTAACTTCTTTTTTTACACCTCTTTTCCCATCTCTGCTCCATTTTGAATTGCTCTTTGAAAACAAATCAGAATAATAAATAACTTATTATATTTTTTTTCAAGTGTCAGACCACCTATTACAGAGTCTAATAATATCTTCTTATAAGGCTCAAGAATCTCAATAGAAGTATTCACTATCAATTTATTTGTTTGATGATGGTGGGGACAATCTCTAATGAGGTCTTTGAATCATTCCCACTCTTGGTTTAAGGTCTCTCCCTCTCTCTCTCTCTCTCTCTCTCTCTCTCTCTCTGCTTGAACCCCAATATCTTGCTCCTTAATTTCACTATCTTCCTAGATGGAAGAAGTGAGTTAAAAACATCCTAGCAAGATTCGCTCCATGTAGTGGTGGAATTTGGTAGCTTAACTTTGAACGGCCTCTTTGCTTTCACAAGAAAGGAAAATGGTAATAGAGTATGTCTCACTTAATTGGCTGAGACATCTATAGTGGAGTATATATCACTGATTTTTAGAAAATTTAGGATATGATATTGCGAGTGCTCATGCAGTAGAACTGTGAATTGCCCACTAATATGCAAGAGTTGCACCATGTTTTGTTTAATCTAAAAATGATCTCTTGGAGATGGCCTCCAAATTAAACAAGTGACGCCATGCGAGTAGGAATGCCACATTGCTGACTTCCATGGGTGGTGCATTTGATAATACTATTGAAGGGTAGCCTCTTTCCACAACTGGTGAAGTAGTCTTAAAGGATTAAGATTAAATTTGACTACCTCCCTTTTATGTGCCAGTGTGTCACACTTAAAAGATTGTACTTGTAGAATTAACATCTAAGATCAAGTTGTCAACACTTGAACAGTAAAACAATAAACAAAAAACAAAAAATTTACTAATTTCTAAGTCCCCGACAATGATGCTAAAAACTTGTTGACTCCCAACTCACACACAAGTGTATGTATTCATCCAAATAATATAGACTTGTTCTGTTATTACTAAAGTCACCTCATCTATGGCCATGGGGCACAAGAATTTTTGAATTATGGTCTCTCAAAATTGTACGAATGGACATAGTTGAAAAGTTTTAAAATTTGAAATTTTGGGTTGGGCTGATGTCATCTCGCTATAGCAAAAATATTCCTGCTATAGTGACACAGTGGTAGAGTTCGATCGCTCGCTATAGTGAAACATCGAGGGAAGAAACCAACCCTTCATTTTGTTAAACTCGATTGAAAAGGAGAAGGAAATTTAACAAGAAATTTTACTTGATTGTTTGAATAGAAATTTGATGTTACTTATGATATTAAAATCTGGCAATTAATTAATATGTATTGTTATTGATGTTGATCACTCATGAATGTATTGGTAATGTATCAGGAAAATTGTATAGAACCTAATAAAAGCTATTAGAGGTGGTTAGTGTTGGTGGATTTCGGAGAGTCTATGGTGGTTTCTGAAATGACAGTCTTGTTAAGGTACTAGTGTGAAGATTTAAGGTTGGGTTTATTATGGTATAGATTGTAGGTGGGGATGTATAACTTAGACATTAAAAGTCCTAGCCAAGCACCTAATGATGTTCAAATTGCAAGTGATGGTTTAATGCAGTTGAAACCCAACTTGATTTATGTGTGCATATTAACTGTTTCTTCGTATACTTGTTACAATGCATGTTCAAAGAAAAGTAAATGGTTAAATGACATATTAAGATTTAATCACATGTAATGAGGTTATATTGAAAGCCTGTTGGTTTTACAAGTGTAACACCCCGTACTTTTATAATCTCACTTGATACCTTGGGATCATATCTACATCAGTGTTGAGATGCCATGCATATGTGTTTTATAGTGTCATTGGTGAAACATTTGATATCGGACTTAACATGTGCCATTAGACCTTCGTAGGAGGTGTTTTGTGATTTCGTGGAACCTTTGGGTAAGAACTCGTACACATTTTAACCTCATTTTGTGACTTTAAGTCATGTTTAATTGATGGTTAAGATCACTAAGTAAGTATTTTGTAGTGTTGTGATAAGGGATTGGACGATACGTAAACATTGGATAAGTGGCCGAAAATTTCAGCACTTTGCTGAAACTTGCGCCACTATCCTGTTTCAGGGGTGTGGCGCAAGCCACCAGCCTGCAGAAAATTCAGAGAGGCTGCATTTCCTGCACCACTACCCTGTTTCAGGGGGTGTGGCGCAAGGCACAAAAGTTTAGCCTTTTCGGACCCGTTTTGTAACGCAATTCTACGACGCTTCTTGGATGGTTTCTTTTGGTTCTTTGGAGTTATTTGAGCATTGTTAAAGCTTCAAACACTTCAATATACTCCTACATACTCCTACATGATCAAATCATGAAATGTGAATAGTGATCCAAAATGTCCAATGAAGCCAAGGGCGACTAGAATTCCTATTTTTGCGATCGAGGCGACGAATGAGAATCTCGTAAGAGAATATTGTCGTAACATTATGGAATTATGTAAACATGAGATATATGGTGAATAATACATGAAATTGGATGGGTTACATGGGTATGTGTTATTTGGCCCAAAGTTAGGCCCAAAATGGAATTTACAAGAATTGGCCCAAAGGGGCAAAAAGACCCATTCTTCCACTTTGACCTCATTTAATGCCAAGAGTGGCTAAGCATGACTTCAAAAGTCTATAAAAGGAGCACAAAATCAGATTTTTAAGACAAAGAACACACATGCTTTTTCTCTCTTTTTCTAGACTTTTCAAGAAAGTTTCTTTGGGGGCTCTCAAACCCTAAGCCATATTTGGATCAAGATCACCATCTTTCAAGCCTAGGTAAGTGATTATTATTATGGATTAACATATTATAAGCATGAGAGATCATGTATATCATGTTGGTTATGGTTGGAAATGTTAGATATGGCACTTTTGGTTTTTGTAAAAAAAGATGTGAAATCCATGGGATTGTAACTTGAATTATGACTTGGGCCTTTGATGAAAAAGCATGGCATGGACAAAATATGAACATGTATGGTGTTATTTTTGGTATTAAACTTGTTCTTGTCTATAAGTGGAAATTATGGGATTTTGGCCGATATGTGTTATGAGTTGTATTAAGGTACTTTGATGGATTATTTGTGATGTGTTATGGATAAGAAAGTGTAAAGGAGACGTATTGTGGTGGAATGTATTGATTTTCATGTATTGGTCAATGTTGGGAATATTATGGAATTTTTGGAATAATAGTATGATCAATGGTTTTGTCAAGGGGAAATGACATGTTTAAAGCCAAACATGTAACTCATTGACATGGTATGCATTTGTAAAGTAATTGGTGGTTAATGTGAATTTCGTTATGTATTTGTAGAGGGACACATAAAGAAGGAGAGGGATTATTGTCTACGCATCTAAGTTGAATAGTCGTATTGCGAATCCAAGGTATGCAAGGTTACTTTGTCCGTATCTTTCTACTGCCACTAGTGTTCACATTGACATTTCTCTAGTTCTATTCCGAAATGCACTAAGGTATCCCATATGCACTTATCTATGGTCATTGTCATATATTTCCTACTCATTGATCAATTGTGAATCTCATTTCTCATATTCATGGTTAATGTTCCAAAAGTTCAAATAAGGCTATGTTCCAATATTCCAATAGTGCCTATACTTGTGTCTCTTGTTCATGGATTATTGTCCAATGGTTCCAATGGTATCATGGTGCTAGTTATGTTATATTTCTCATTGATATTTATTCACATGTCCTTTACTTATTGGTCAATGATTCAAAGTTTCCAACAATGTTGTGTTCCAAAGTTCCAAAGTGATGTTATGATTATCAAAGTATCAATCTCAAAGTAATGAACAAAGTAATGCAAATGTGGTCAATGATCAAGTACGGGTGGCAAGTCTAGGGGCGTAAGCCTAGCTCGACTCGATCCCGAGGTTTGGATTTATGGGTGGCAAGTCTAGGGGCGTAAGCCTAGCTCGACTCGATCCCGATGCATTGATGTATGGGTGGCAAGTCTAGGGGCATAAGCCTAGCTCTACTCGATCCCTACACAATGATATGATATGAAAGACCCACTGATCAGTAGGGGCCCGGGTACATTGTTATCAGTGAGCATTGAGATAAAGAAAGTAATGAAAGTAATGAAAGCAATCCACATGGTTTCCAAAATGCAACATGGTGACTTATTCACATTGAGTATTCATATGTTTTGCGTTCATTGACATATTCATTGAAATATTCATGTGTTTTATAGTTTCATCTGAGCCTTGCATACTCAGTACTTATTTCGTACTGACCCCTCTCGGGGAATTTATCTTACTTGCTGCAGGCGCAGGTCCCAGTAGGCCTCCTCAGTAGATTGCCAATGTTAGCGGTTCTTTGGTGAGCTCCAGCTCATTCGGGGCTTCTCCTAGTCAGAGTGTATATATGTTTTGGTATTGTACATGCTGTGTAAAGCGGGGACTTGTCCCAACTTATAGTTCATTTTGGTCAATGCTCTTGTTAGAGGCTTTTGTAGACCGATGTAGGTGTGTCAGTGTAAAAGACATATGTTGTTTTGACTGGATGGCCTCAACGGCCAAGTTTCATATGTATGTATAAATATGTCCCATGTTTTCCTTTATTCATCTTTCATGTTCTTATGAAATGGTGGTTATGATTATGAGATGCATATGATTGAACATAGGTAAAGGTTAGTTCTCTCGGGCCTTATCGGCTACGAGTGCCAATCATGTCTCGATGGGATTCGGGGCGTGACAAAAGTGGTATCAGAGCAGTCCGTCTAAGGATGTCTACAAAGCCGTGTCTGAGTAGAGTCTTACTTATCGATGTGTTGTGCACCACATTTATAAGTAGGAGGCTACGGGACATTTAGGATGTTGTTTCTTTCCTTCATTCTAGATCGTGCAATAGAGCCAATGTTGTCAGTTGCATTGTATCTGATCTTGGTAATTATTTTTCTTTGGTATAGTCAAAATGCCGAACACTAGAAGAGGAAGAGGAAAAGGTAAAAGTAAGCTGATAGATAGATTTGCTGAGGGAACAAGTAGACCACCACCTGAACAAGTTGATCAAGGTGGGGCTGAAACTGAGTTCGCAACGCGAGCTTCTTCTACTTATTCAGCTCCAGAAGAGCCGAGAAGAAGGGAAGTGCCCGTGGAACCACCGACGAATGCCACAAATCAGGATCTTAGGAATGCTGTACAGATGTTGACACAGTTAGTGGCAGCCCAGAGTCAAGGAAGAGCTGGTGCAATGGCACATGATGATGATGCGGCTAGAATGGCAAGTCGCAGAACACAGGATTTCTTGAAACTGGACCCTCCTATTTTCACAGGGGCAGATCCAAAAGCAGATCCACAGGACTTCGTGGATCAAATTCAGAGGGCATTGGAAGTAATGCATGTGACAGGGGTAGAGACAGTGGAACTTGCTGCGTACAGGTTGAAAGGAGAGGAAATATTGTGGTACGAGGATTGGAAGAAATCCCGTGATATTGATGCAATCCCACCTACTTGGGAAGAGTTCAAAGTGGCTTTTCTTGATCATTACTTGCCCTATGAGATCCGTGAGGCACGTGTGGATCAGTTCCTAAATCTCCGTCAAGGAAATTTGAGCGTCAGAGAATATAGCTTGCAATTTAATTCCTTGGCTCGATATGCGCCAAATGTTGTGGCTACGATGACAGACAGGGTCCATAGATACGTGGACAGACTAGACCCATACTTGGTGAGAGATTGCACTATTGCGGCCTTGAATAGGGACATGGACATTGCTCGAATACAAGCCTTCGCCAAGAAAATGGAAGATCAAAGACAGAGACAAAGGGTACATGAATTTGATAGGGGACAGTCCAAAAGGGCTAAACCTATGGGACCACCTATGATGTCCCAAGGAGGATCTAGGACCCGCATGTTTCCTAGACCACCTAGACCGTCGTTCTCTTATTCCACAGGGAGTGCTTATTCTGAGTCTCGAGGGTTTAGAGGTGGTTCAGCTGGGCAGAGTAGTGGGGTTCATGGATCACAGGCAGCAGGTTTCCCTCATCAGCAGTGTCAGCACTGCGGGCGTATGCACACAGGTACATGTCGAACAGGGATGAATGTCTGCTTTTGGTGTGGTATGCCGGGACATATAGCGAGAGAGTGTCCACATCGGAGCATGGGTGGTATAGCACGGCCAGCTGGGTCGGCTGTTGCTTCATCAACATCGGTTCCTTCATTGGGCCGAGGGGTACAGCCTAGTGGCCGTGGTAGAGGTGCTAGAGGAGCAGCCAGTACTAGCGGGGTCCAGAATCGCACTTATGCTTTGGTGGACCGCCAGAATTCAGAGGCTTCCCCAGATGTCATCACAGGTACATTATCCATATTCTCACATAATGTATATGCACTAATTGACCCAGGTTCTACATTTTCCTATGTTACTCCATTGGTTGCTGCAAAATTTGCAAAGGCACCGAAATTATTAATTAAGTCAATTGAAGTGTCTACACCGGTTGGTGAATTTATTGTTGTAAAGAGAGTGTATCGTCATTGTGTGGTAACTGTGTGTGGTCATGATACGTTGGCCGATCTCATTGAATTGGACATGGTGGATTTTGATGTAATTATGGGAATGGATTGGTTGGCCTCTTGTTATGCTACGGTAGATTGCCGGGCCAAGAAGGTGCAATTTTGTTTTCCACAGGAAAATGTTCTTGAATGGCAGGGTAATGTAGGGGCACCACGAGGGAGATTTATTTCCTATTTGAAAGCCAGAAAACTGATTGCTAAGGGATACATATGTCATTTGGTACGAGTGAAAGATAATGATATGGAACCATTAACTCCGCAGTTAGTACCGGTAGTCAATGAATTTCTAGATGTATTCCCAGAGGAGCTCCCAGGTTTACCCCCAGAACGGGAAGTGGAATTCGGCATTGATGTGATTCCAGGCACTCAGCCTATTTCTATTCCTCCATATAGAATGGCTCCAGCAGAATTGCGTGAATTGAAGGAGCAATTGAAAGATTTGCTGGATAAAGGCTTCATTAGGCCTAGAATGTCCCCGTGGGGTGTACCGATATTATTTGTGCGGAAGAAAGATGGCACCTTGAGAATGTGCATCGACTATCGGCAACTAAATAAAGTAACGATCAAGAACAAATATCCCCTCCCTCGAATTAATGATTTGTTTGATCAGTTACAGGGTGCCAAGTGTTTTTCGAAAATTGACTTGAGGTCGGGTTACCATCAAGTCAGAGTTAGAGAGGAAGATGTGTCCAAGACAGCTTTCCGAACAAGGTATGGTCATTATGAATTTTTAGTTATGTCATTTGGACTAACAAATGCACCGGCTGTGTTTATGGATTTAATGAACAGAGTGTTTAAGCCATTCCTAGACGTGTTCGTGACAGTATTTATAGATGACATCCTTGTTTATTCAAGATCACCAGAAGACCATGCTTATCACTTACGGCAAGTGTTACAAATTCTCCGTGAGCGTAAGTTGTATGCAAAATTCTCCAAATGTGAGTTTTGGTTGAAATCAGTTGCGTTCTTGGGTCACATTGTATCAGATGAAGGTATACAGGTTGATACCCAAAAGATTGAAGCAGTGAAAAACTGGCCAAGACCTACGACACCCACAGAGATTCGCAGTTTTCTGGGTTTGGCAGGTTATTACCGACGATTTGTAGAAGGGTTTGCTTCTATTGCGGCACCATTGACAAAGTTAACTCACAAGGCAATTAAGTTTCAATGGAATGATGCATGTGAAAGAGGGTTTCAAAAATTGAAAGATAAGTTGACTTCCACACCAGTGTTAGTACTTCCTGAGGGTACAGAGGGCTATGCAGTGTATTGTGATGCTTCCGGGATTGGTCTCGGATGTGTATTGATGCAGCATGGTAGGGTGATAGCATATGCCTCACGACAGTTGCGGCCACATGAGAAAAACTATCCCACACATGATCTTGAATTGGCAGCGGTAGTTTTTGCTTTAAAGATATGGCGTCATTATCTGTATGGAGTTAATTTTGATATTTATACGGATCACAAAAGCTTGCAATATCTTTTTAAACAGAAGGAACTCAATTTGAGGCAACGAAGGTGGTTAGAGCTTTTAAAAGACTATGACATTGATATTCTCTATCACCCAGGCAAAGCAAATGTAGTAGCTGATGCATTGAGCCGTAAGGCAGTAGAAAACACTAGTGGTCAGTTGAATGAAAAGCGTGAGATAATCAAAGACTTGAATCAATTAGCCAGCTTGGGAGTTCGCCTTATTGAAACCGCAGATGATAGAGTTATGGTGCAGAATGCAGCAGAATCCTCCTTGATAGCTGAAGTGAAAGAGAAACAGTATGCGGATTCTATTTTATTGATATTACACCGGAAGGGGTACTTCAATGTCAAGGGAGAGTATGTGTACCGGACATAGATGAGCTGAGGACACGAATAATGACAGAGGCGCACCATTCGCGCTATTCCATTCATCCGGGTGCTACTAAAATGTACCATGAATTGAAAGAAGTGTATTGGTGGGGCAATATGAAAAGAAACATTGCAGAATTTGTCGCGCAATGCCCAAATTGTCAACAAGTGAAAGTGGAACATCAGAAACTGGGAGGTTACATGCAATGTATCAATCTTCCAGTCTGGAAGTGGGATATGATTAATATGGATTTTATTACGGGTTTGCCTCGTACGTTGCGGAAGTTTGATTCCATATGGGTCATAGTGGACCGACTTACCAAGTCAGTGCATTTTCTACCGGTCAAGACGACCTATACAGCTGAGGATTATGCGAAGTTATATGTGAAGGAGATAGTACGATTGTACGGTATTCCACTTTCTATTATATCAGACAGAGGCGCACAGTTCACAGCACACTTCTGGAAATCTTTTCAGCAGAGTTTAGGTACTCAGGTGAATTTGAGTACGGCTTTTCATCCTCAGACTGATGGACAAGCAGAACGTACTATTCAGACACTGGAAGATATGCTACGAGCTTGTACGTTAGATTTCCAGGGTAGTTGGGATGACCATTTGCCTCTTATTGAATTTGCATATAACAATAGCTATCATTCAAGTATTAAAATGGCACCTTATGAAGCCTTATATGGGAGGAAATGTCGATCACCAATTGGATGGTTCGAAGCAGGTGAAACTGCTTTACTTGGGATAGATATTGTTCACCAAGCGATGGAGAAAGTTAAAGTTATCCAACAACGGTTACAAACGGCTCAAAGTCGTCACAAGTCATATGCCGATGTTAGAAGAAGAGGGCTTGAATTCGCCATAGGTGATTGGGTGTTTTTAAAGGTGTCACCGATGAAAGGGGTAATGCGATTCGGAAAGAAAGGGAAATTGAGTCCACGTTACATAGGCCCCTATGAAGTTATTAGAAGATTTGGGCAAGTCACATATGAATTAGCCTTACCTCAAGAACTTTCCTCAGTCCATCCGGTCTTTCATGTGTCGATGCTTCGGAAATGCATAGGAGATCCGTCTCGTATTGTTCCCGTAGAGGATGTTCAAGTTACAAAGGATCTCACTTATGAAGAGGTGACCATTGCTATCCTAGATCGACAAGTAAAGAGATTGAGGAATAAAGACATAGCATCCGTAAAAGTCCTTTGGAGAAACCAACACGTAGAGGAGATCACATGGGAAGCGGAAGAAATGATGAAATCCAAGTATCCCCACTTATTTCAAATGGACCAAGAAGTACACAGTGCGGAGGTGAAACAATAACAAGTAAGTATTCAAAAGCATTATGTGAATGTGTATAGGTATGTTCAAGTAAAGATGCATTTGTTGTATATAAGACACTGTTGTTAACATTCGAGGAAGAATGTTTCTAAGGGGGAAGAATGTAACACCCCGTACTTTTATAATCTCACTTGATACCTTGGGATCATATCTACATCAGTGTTGAGATGCCATGCATATGTGTTTTATAGTGTCATTGGTGAAACATTTGATATCGGACTTAACATGTGCCATTAGACCTTCGTAGGAGGTGTTTTGTGATTTCGTGGAACCTTTGGGTAAGAACTCGTACACATTTTAACCTCATTTTGTGACTTTAAGTCATGTTTAATTGATGGTTAAGATCACTAAGTAAGTATTTTGTAGTGTTGTGATAAGGGATTGGACGATACGTAAACATTGGATAAGTGGCCGAAAATTTCAGCACTTTGCTGAAACTTGCGCCACTACCCTGTTTCAGGGGTGTGGCGCAAGCCACCACCCTGCAGAAAATTCAGAGAGGCTGCATTTCCTGCGCCACTACCCTGTTTCAGGGGGTGTGGCGCAAGGCACAAAAGTTTAGCCTTTCCGGACCCGTTTTGTAACGCAATTCTACGACGCTTCTTGGATGGTTTCTTTTGGTTCTTTGGAGTTATTTGAGCATTTTTAAAGCTTCAAACACTTCAATATACTCCTACATAATCCTACATGATCAAATCATGAAATGTGAATAGTGATCCAAAATGTCCAATGAAGCCAAGGGCGACTAGAATTCCTATTTTTGCGATCGAGGCGACGAATGAGAATGTCGTAACATTATGGAATTATGTAAACATGAGATATATGGTGAATAATACATGAAATTGGATGGGTTACATGGGTATGTGTTATTTGGCCCAAAGTTTGGCCCAAAATGGAATTTACAAGAATTGGCCCAAAGGGGCAAAAAGACCCATTCTTCCACTTTGACCTCATTTAATGCCAAGAGTGGCTAAGCATGACTTAAAAAGTCTATAAAAGGAGCACAAAAATCAGATTTTTAAGACAAAGAACACACATGCTTTTTCTCTCTTTTTCTAGACTTTTCAAGAAAGTTTCTTTGGGGGCTCTCAAACCCTAAGCCATATTTGGATCAAGATCACCATCTTTCAAGCCTAGGTAAGTGATTATTATTATGGATTAACATATTATAAGCATGAGAGATCATTTATATCATGTTGGTTATGGTTGGAAATGTTAGATATGGCACTTTTGGTTTTTGTAAAAAAAGATGTGAAATCCATGGGATTGTAACTTGAATTATGACTTGGGCCTTTGATGAAAAAGCATGGCATGGACAAAATATGAACATATATGGTGTTATTTTTGGTATTAAACTTGTTCTTGTCTATAAGTGGAAATTATGGGATTTTGGCCGATATGTGTTATGAGTTGTATTAAGGTACTTTGATGGATTATTTGTGATGTGTTATGGATAAGAAAGTGTAAAGGAGACGTATTGTGGTGGAATGTATTGATTTTCATGTATTGGTCAATGTTGGAAATATTATGGAATTTTTGGAATAATAGTATGATCAATGGTTTTGTCAAGGGGAAATGACATGTTTAAAGCCAAACATGTAACTCATTGACATGGTATGCATTTGTAAAGTAATTGGTGGTTAATGTGAATTTCGTTATGTATTTGTAGAGGGACACATAAAGAAGGAGAGGGATTATTGTCTACGCATCTAAGTTGAATAGTCGTATTGCGAATCCAAGGTATGCAAGGTTACTTTGTCCGTATCTTTCTACTGCCACTAGTGTTCACATTGACATTTCTCTAGTTCTATTCCGAAATGCACTAAGGTATCCCATATGCACTTATCTATGGTCATTGTCATATATTTCCTACTCATTGATCAATTGTAAATCTCATTTCTCATATTCATGGTTAATGTTCCAAAAGTTCAAATAAGGCTATGTTCCAATATTCCAATAGTGCCTATACTTGTGTCTCTTGTTCATGGATTATTGTCCAATGGTTCCAATGGTATCATGGTGCTAGTTATGTTATATTTCTCATTGATATTTATTCACATGTCCTTCACTTATTGGTCAATGATTCAAAGTTTCCAACAATGTTGTGTTCCAAAGTTCCAAAGTGATGTTATGATTATCAAAGTATCAATCTCAAAGTAATGAACAAAGTAATGCAAATGTGGTCAATGATCAAGTACGGGTGGCAAGTCTAGGGGCGTAAGCCTAGCTCGACTCGATCCCGAGGTTTGGATTTATGGGTGGCAAGTCTAGGGGCGTAAGCCTAGCTCGACTCGATCCCGATGCATTGATGTATGGGTGGCAAGTCTAGGGGCATAAGCCTAGCTCTACTCGATCCCTACACAATGATATGATATGAAAGACCCATTGATCAGTAGGGGCCCGGGTACATTGTTATCAGTGAGCATTGAGATAAAGAAAGTAATGAAAGTAATGAAATCAATCCACATGGTTTCCAAAATGCAACATGGTGACTTATTCACATTGAGTATTCATATGTTTTGCGTTCATTGACATATTCATTGAAATATTCATGTGTTTTATAGTTTCATCTGAGCCTTGCATACTCAGTACTTATTTCGTACTGACCCCTCTCGGGGAATTTATCTTACTTGCTGCAGGCGCAGGTCCCAGTAGGCCTCCTCAGTAGATTGCCAGTGTTAGCGGTTCTTTGGTGAGCTCCAGCTCATTCGGGGCTTCTCCAAGTCAGATTGTATATATGTTTTGGTATTGTACATGCTGTGTAAAGCGGGGACTTGTCCCGACTTATAGTTCATTTTGGTCAATGCTCTTGTTAGAGGCTTTTGTAGACCGATGTGGGTGTGTCAGTGTAAAAGACATATGTTGTTTTGACTGGATGGCCTCAACGGCCAAGTTTCATATGTATGTATAAATATGTCCCATGTTTTCCTTTATTCGTCTTTCATGTTCTTATGAAATGGTGGTTATGATTATGAGATGCATATGATTAAACATAGGCAAAGGTTGGTTCTCTCGGGCCTTATCGGCTATGGGTGCCAATCATGTCTCGATGGGATTCGGGGCGTGACAAAAAGTGTGATTGTTGTTCTATTGTGATTGTGATTGTGATTGTGGTGACCTCTGTTGAGTATTCAGGGTTCTACCAGTATTTGGACATCTTTATGGGATTCATACTTATATTATGGGATGTACCAATATTTGGATATCTTCACGTGATTGATGATATAAGGTTGGCAGGCAGTAAATGTCTAGGATTTGGTACATGAACAAGAGATCGTCCCCTAAAATGTCATGGCTAGTGGGCGACCATAAGACCCTTAGCATATGTGTACAAGGTATTGGGAGAGAGACAATTTCTTAAGTAAACTGGGTTTATGTGTCAATTTGTTATATTTGGTTCCTCATGTGAACCGAGATTTATCATTTTGGTCATTGTTGTTGTTAAATTGGATCCTTGAGCGGTTTGGGCTAAGTTGAAATGACTGGCATATCCCTTTAACTGTCTATTTACTTTTTTAATTAGGACATGGTTTAGTGTATTGTTAATGAGTCATGTTCTATTGACTTGGGTTGAATATTGGTAGTCAGGGTCTTAACTTGAGTTATTATCTATATTGACTTGTACTTTACTGAACTCTGTGGTGTTTTTTGAAAAGTTTAAGTGTTTATAATTGATTTAAATTACTTGAAAAATGTTCTTGATTATACTTGTGGCATAGTTATTGTTATTGATTTGACTGTTGATATTGTTGAAATTAGGTACATGGGGTGTTGTTGTCTTGCTATTTAATTTCTTATAACTTTAATTAAAATCTCAAATAGGCGGGTGATAATGCATGACCAGGGTAACAGAATACAGATATGTGCCACGTAAGAGTCAGAAATGATGGTTTGTTAAGTGTGGGAAATGATTGAAGTCAAGTATGATCAAGTTCATAATTAAATAAGTGTTTAAGGTTAACTTGAGAATATTGTGGGAAGGTAGTGCACTAGAGTTGAATGTGGTGTAGAAGTTGACTTTGAGTTTTGATGAGTAGGCCAATTACGACTCATTTGGCCTAAAAAGGGTAAGAAATCAAGTTTGCAATGCGAATTTAAATGAGTTTTAATGTTAATTTGGTTTTATTTTAGGGTTGAGGCCAAGTAGTGGTTAAAAGGCAAAAAGAAGCAAAAAAGATGAAAGATTGGAGCTAAAAGTGTATAAGAGCATCGCAAGGTATATTTGGTGCATCGCCAAATCGGCCTGTGCATCTCCAAAAGTAGGCTTCCATCACCAACTGCAACAATTTGGACCAGTTCAACTTTTGACAAAACAACGATGAAGGAAGGGATTCGACGTATCACAAAACTAATCAATGAAGCCAAAGTTCCATAGCTAAATGCAGCAGTTGCCAACCCCTGAACTCAGTTTAATAACCATTTCGGTGACTCTAGGTCAATTCGGCGCATCACCAAAGTGTTCGGTGATGGTTCTCTTCTCAGTCGATTTGGACACCGTGGGAATTCTGTAATTTTGAAGCCCATTTTTGCTGAAGCTTTTTAAGCCTTTTTGGCAACTTAGAACCCTGTCTTTTGTCATATCTTGAATCTAAAGCTTGTAATTGAAACCCTAGTTTGAGTTTTAGCTACTTGTTATTTATTTCTTGCTAGGAATTTAGAATTTCTTTTGAAATATTTGGATTCTATGGAAAATTTGAATGAGAATATAGGTATATCTCCTTTTCTCTTGTTATGAGTAGCTAATTTCCCAAGCTTGGGCTTATGCATTATTGAGTGTTGATTATTGTGTGGGTAGTGATTATTTACCTTTTTATTTGATTGAATGTTATGGTTTCAGCTAAATCTCTATATTTTAACTCAAGAATTAAGGTTGCAAACTCTATTTATGCTTAGATATCTCGTCTTGCTTGAAAGAGAATACAAGAATGGAGAGATTTAGTTAACAAAAACTTAAATAATTCTTATTTAATGTGTGGTGCTAGAATAGACTAACTAATTTGAGGTTATCGGTTTCTTGGTATTATACACGTATGGGTGTTTGAATGAAATCCATATGAAATTTGGTGGTAAATTGAAAGATTACCTCCAATACCTAAGACCAATCCTAGTCAGAACTATCAATCAAATTTTAGATGCATTTTCACTTACCCACTCTTATAATCACTCTTAAGAGGGCATAACCCTAATTTCTTTTACCTATTGATTACATTCTCTAGCATTTGTTTTTGACAATCCAAAGTTGAAATTGATAATTTGAACATAAAATCATTTTTAATTAATCCCCCATTTACTTTATCGCTTTATTTTTAGCATTACATGCCAACTCATAGTCACTTGTGACACTTGGTGGTGAAGTTACCGCCTTCATTCCCTGTGGAATTGACCCCGACTCCAAGTTGAGTAAAAATTATATTCCTAGCGATCACGTACATCTTTTCTAATGTTCATCTTAAGCATTATCAAAATGGCATCGTTGCCGGGGAATGGAACGTAGCATTCATTCATTGTATTGTCATAAGTTACTTTTGTTAGCCATAGTGTAAACTTTACTTTATTTGTTGGTTTGTCTTGTTTAGGTGATAATCTAAGTCAAAACAACACGATGAGTCAACATGGTAGAGAAACTGCTACCATTGATGGACAACTTTAAGATAAAGATCACCAAGGAGATGTCGGAAGGGCAAGTGCAATTCGTATTCCTCTTTCGGAGGGTAATGGAGTATTTCATGTCACAAGTATGATGCTCCACTTACTCCAAATGAAGGAATTATTTGGAGGTCAAGCTCATGAAGATTCAAATATCCACTTGAAGAATTTTATAGATGTTTGCAACTCATTCGACATTGCTCATATTTCACAAGAGTCCCAATTGAGGCTTTTCCCATTCTGGATGATGAGTGATGCGGTTTTGTGGTTAATGGAATTACCCGAGGGGTATTTAACATATTGGGTTGAGTTGACGGAAGCCTTTCTATATTAGTTCTTCCCACCATCTCGCATACTTCAATTGAGGGATGAGATAACAAACTTTCTGCAAGTAAGCCGTGAACCAATGCATGAAGCATGGTTGAGATTTAAAAAGAAGATGTTACAATGTCCAAACTATGAAGTTCCAGATAAGATGCTTCTTCAAATATTCTATAGGTCATTGGACCTATTAAACAAGACGGTAGCGGATAATACGGTCGGAGGGTCATTGATCAACCAATCTTTTAGAGTTGCTTCAGGGTTGTTGGACCAAGTGACAAAGCAAAGTAGAGCATGGAACACAGGAGACACTGAGGTGGATATGGGGGATCCATCCCTGTCTTATGTGAGTCAAGAACAAAGGAAGAAGGATGAGGAGAGAGACGAAAACATGGAAAAGATGATGACATAAATGGATCTCCTCACAAAACATGTCATGGGTTCAACTCCAAAAGTGGTTCACGCCGTAGCTTCAAAGGGAACTAGGTCATATGAAGATGATGATAAGGAGGCGCTTGATGAAGAAATTCAGTTTCATGTTAAATGCAATGGGGGGGAGGGGGGGTTCCCTACCTACCTATCAAAGGCAAGGAAGGAATCAAGGTTGTAAAGAAAGGGACCGTGATTGGAAAAACCAAGATTAGAGGGATCGTGACTATGATAGAGATTGGAGAGATAAGGAAAGAGATATGAAAAAAGATTAGAGAGACAAAGATTGTGACCATGATAGATACATTCCTCCACATGATAGGCCAAAAGGCAAAGAAGCGACCTTCGTCGATCTAAAAAGTTATAAGAAAGAATATGCTTGCTCATATCTTTATGAGGGTCAAGGGGAGTGACAAGATGTTAAGAGAGATCAAGAGTGACTTTTTGCAAATCAATCAAATAGTCACCTCACATTTGGCCTCAATCAAGCAACTTGAAATGCAATTGGGCTAAATCTCAGCTCATCTAAGTACATGACAAAAGGGTGGTCTACCTAGTGACACCGTGGCAAATCTAAGAAATGATGCCCATATCATGGAAATTGTCACTTGGAGTGGTAGGAATCTTGGTAATGATTTTGTGAATTTTGATGAAGACCCTAATGAGAGGGGAGTCGAAGGAAAGCAAGTGGAAAGAGGAAAAGACTTGAATATTCAAATGATGAAGTCCCTATTCCCATTAAGCCAATTATTGAAACCCTGAAAGATGTGGAAGAAAGGATCGAGAGAGAGGAGAGACCACAAAAGGATGATACAAATGTTCCAAAACCGGATGAAACTCTGATTGCTCCAAAGCCATCAATCAACATACCTTCCCCATTTCCACAAAGGCTCAAGAAAAAGGAGGATTAAACTATGTTTAAGAGGGTTCCCTTGAAATTTAGTAACTTATCGGTGAACATTCCTTGATTGGAAGCTTTGCAAGAGATACTCGGGTATGCCAAGTTCATGAAGGACTTGGTGACAAAGAAAAGAACAATGGACTTCGAAATGGTTGAAATCTCGTATAATTATAGTACAATCATGTCAAGTCATTCGGTGGTCAAGAAAGAAGACCCTAGTGCATTTACTATTACTTGTACCATAGGGGTATACCAATTTGGCAAGGATTTGTGTGACTTAGGGGCAAATGTAAACTTGTACCCCTAGCCATCTTCAAAAAGTTAGGGTTGGGAGACCTAAATCCCACCACCATGATATTTTTAATGGCGGATAGGTCTATTAAATGACTGGTGGGAATTCTATGTGATGTTCTTGTTTGTGTCGACAATTCATATTTCCCACCAACTTTATGATTTTAGATTGTAAGATAGGCCACGAAGTTCAAATTATACTTGATAGGCCTTTTCTTACTACCCAAAAGGCATTAGTCAATGTGAAATATGGAGAAATGAAGTTTGAGTGAATAGTGAAGATGTGACATTTAACTTGAGAAATTCCATGAAGCAATCGAGGGACTTGAAAGTGATTTCAATGATTGATGTGATTGATGATGAGGTGGCCGATGTTATGTAGGTGGATTTCATTAGTGAGCCATTAACAGAAATGTTGTGGAATTATGGAAGTAGAGACATTGAAGAGTATGATGAGGTTGTGGCTTCCTTGACGGGTCTTGGTTCCTACACTAAGAACCCATGAAAACTCAATCTTGACTTGAAATATCAGAATAGTCCTCCTGCTAAGCCTTCAATTGTAGAGCCACCACAACTAGAGCTTAATCCATTACCACCACACCTTTGCTATGTCTTTTTGGGGAAAGGTAACACCTTACCCATTATTATTGTGGGAGATTTGTTGCAATGGAAAGTGTAAGCATTGAATTTGGTGGTGAGAAAATATATTTGGGCCATTGGGTGGACCATTACAGATATTATCGAGATTGCTCTCGATATTTGTATTCACAAGATAAAGTTGGAGCCTGATTGTGTACCGAGTGTTGAGCATCAATGGAGGTTGAATCCTCTAATGCAAGAAGTTGTGAAAAAAGAGATAATCAAGTGGTTAGATGAGGGCGTTGTGTATCCAATCTTGGATAGCACATGGGTGAGCCTGGTTCAATGCATCCCAAAGAAAAGAGGAATCACGGTGGTTCCTAATGAAAATAATTAGCTTATTTCCATGAGATTGGTGAAGGGTTGGAGAGTGTACATGGGATATTGGTACTTGAACTTATGGATCAAGAAATATCATTCCTCCATGCCATTAATGGACCAAATGCATGATTGAGTAGCGGGGCATGGTTGGTATTTTCTTTTAGATAGGTACTTCAGTTATAATCAAATTTGTATTTCTCCAAAGGATCAAGAGAAGACTACCTTCACATGTCCATATGGTATGTTTACCTTCAAGTGCATGCCCTTTGTGTTATGCAATGCACCCGTCATTTTTCAAATGTTCATGCTATCATTTTTTTTCGATATGGTAGAGAATACTATATAGGTTTTCATGGGTGATTTTTCCATTGTCGGTGACACTTTTGAATCATGTCTTGAACACTTGGGCAACGTACCTGAAAGGTGTGGTGAAACTAATCTTGTGTTAAATTGGAAGAAGTGCCATTTTATGGTAAAAGAGGGCATTGTGCTTGGACATAAAATTTTGGGTCAAGGTATTCAAGTTGCCCAACCAAAAGCTGAAGTTATTACCAAGTTACCTCCTCCTATCATCGTGAAAGGTGTTTGAAGCTTCCTTGGGCATACCGATTTTTACAGACATTTCATCAAAGAATTTTCCAAAATAGCTCATTCAATGTGTAGACATCTTAAAAAGGAAGCGAAGTTCAAATTTGATAGAGAGTGCGTGAGGAAATTCAATTCCCTTAAGGAGAAACTTGTGTCAGCTCCTATCATTATAGCCCCAAATTGGTCACTTCCTTTCGAATTGATTAGTGATGCAAGGCTTAGCATTGGGCGTGGTATTAGTCCAAAGAAAAGACAAGTTTTTTCATCCTATCTATTATGCTAGAATCTCCTTAAATGATGCACAACAAAATATATGGTTATGGAGCAATAATTTCTTGTCGTAGTCTATGATTTTTAGAAGTTATGTGACTATTTATTGGGCATGAAAGTCATTGTGTACACCGACCATGCAACCCTTCGGTATTTGATGGCTAAAAAAAGAAGCCAAGCCTCGGTTAGTTAGGTGGATCTTGCTACTTCAACAGTTTGATTTTGAAGTTAAGGGTCTGAAAAGGTATGAAAATCAAGTAGAAGTTCACCTATCCAGCCTCGAGTCTAACAAGGAAAAGTAGGGTGAAATTGAGATTGGTAACATTCCTGATGAGCTTGTCATGGCTCTCACGAGAATTATACTACCATAGTATGCTGCTTTTGTGAATTATATGACGATTGGGTTACTCCCCGATAACTTGTACCAAAGGAAACATTTACTCCATGATATGAAAAGGTACTATTAGGATAAACCCTATCTCTTTAGGGAGTGTGCGGATGGAGTGATACGTCGATGCATGATGGAGTCAGAGATGAGGCCTATTTTTGAGGCGTGCCTTTCATCACCTGTTGGTGGTCATCATGGTGGTGTATGTACAGATGCAAAAATCCTCTAAAGTGGATTTTATTGGCCAACTTTGTATCGTGATGCCCATGAGTTAGTACAGTCATGTGAGCAATGCCAAATGCAAGGTGGGATCTCAAGAAGACATGAAATGCCCTTAAAACTGAGTGTGAATGTGGAGTTATTTGATGTATGGGGGTTGGGTTTCATGGGACCTTTTATGAGTTTGTATGGGATCAGTACATCTTGGTAGTAGTTGGTTATGTTTCCAAATAGGTTGAAGCCGTCCCATTACAAAACAAAGAAGCGAAGAGTGTTACACTATTCTTGAAGAGGCGCATTTTCACTCGGTTTGGGACACCCTGTCCTATCATAAGAGATGGGGGTTCTTATTTTTGTAATCAGCCATTCATTTCTTTCCTTGCATAATATGGAGTAAAGCATTAGGTGGATTATCCATACCATACTCAAGCCAATGGGTTAGGAGAATTGTCCAATCGGGATAAAATAGTATTTTGGCGAAAACTGTGAATTCTAGTAGAATGAATTTGGCCCAAAACATGATGACGCTTTGTG
Organism: Capsicum rhomboideum; assembly: GCA_031232105.1. Taxonomy (NCBI): domain Eukaryota; kingdom Viridiplantae; phylum Streptophyta; class Magnoliopsida; order Solanales; family Solanaceae; genus Capsicum; species Capsicum rhomboideum. The sequence continues at coordinate 34,497,824 of CP124710.1, read as the reverse complement.
GGCCTATAGAACTGCGTTCAAAACTCCCATTGGTATGCCACCATATCAATTTGTATTTGTCAAGGCTTGTACCATACTTTTTGAATTAGAACACAAGGCATTGTGGGCCTTGCACAAGTTTAATATGAATTGGGACGATGCCTCTAAATCAAGAGTGGAGCTACTTCAAGACATCGATGATTTATGCTTGAGAGATTATGAGAGTTCCACTCTCTACAAGGAGCATAAGAGATGGCATGATGACAAGATTCTAAAATGGAAGATCAAGGGCGAAGACCATATCTGATAACGCTCAAATACACACTAGGAACGGAATGTACGCGGTCGTTAGCAATACTTTTACTAAACTAAGGAGTCGGGGTTGAATCCAAGGGAAATGAGAGCCATAACTTCACTGTCAAGTGTCACAAGTAACTATGAGTTATCACATAATGCTTAAAATATAGTAAAAAGTAAAATGGGGGGTTTATTTAATTAATTTCATTTTCAAATAGTTAATTTCAAAGTTTGGTTTGCAAAATTGAAATCTAAAGAGTGTAATCAAGAGTAAAGAGACTTGAGGTTATACCCTCATGAGTGTGAATATATGTATGGGTAAGCACCAATTTGCCTAATTTCAACTAATTGCTAAGGATATGCTAGGTTATGGGTTTTAACGTCAATCTTTCAATAAAACGCTAAAATCTCATATGTGGGTTCTTTCGAACACCTCACACATGTATCCTTGCAACAAACTAAATGCCTCAATTAGTAGCCTTATGTCTAAGATCTATTATTAAATGATTAAATCAAGTTATTTTCAATCACCACTCTTCAGCTTTACCCCCTTTTCGCCTTTACCCCCTTTGTGAAGGATGAAAAAGGGTTCTAAGCAAAATTAGAGTTTGCAACCTCTAATCTTAAGTTAAAACATGAAGAAATAATTAAATCCTTAACAAATAATTGATTATCTAGGCAAATGTGTACAACCCACACATAAATCACAACTCAATCATGCATAACCCTAAGTTGGGGAATTTAGCTACTCATGCCAAGAGAAGAAAAAGATATACCTATATTCTCATTAAATTCAGCCATAAAATCCAAAATCCTCAACAGAAATTCCAAATTCCAAGTAATAAATTCAAGAACAAGTACTAAATCCAACTCTTAGGGTTCCAATTACAAGCTTTGGATCTCAAAATTTGATAAAGAATGGAGTTTCAGATCTAAAAGTTCAAAAATTGCATTTCATGTAATTATGAAAATGCCACCGCACTGGTCACATGCTGATGCATATGCCAGTGCAGGTGGGCACATGCGCATGCAGGTCAGCCTTACAGGTGAGGTTTCATGCTCTTTCCTATTCAATGTTTTGGCCAAGTGCAGCCTAATATGTGTGCGCACCTCCTCACCTACTTGCGCAGATGGCTAATTTTCTTTCCATGCATCATTCTAAGCTTCTTTCCATCATTTTTACACTTTTTTTGACTCGTATTATTATCTTGACCTCAAATTCATTGATTACCTGCACAAACGAGTAATTTAACATAAGATACACCTCGAATCAAAGGAAACTAGACAACAATTCAAGCTTAAGCGACTAAAAAGTTGGCAAACGCCAACTCATCAACCCCCCAACCTTAAAATATTGCTTTCCCTCAAGTAGTCAAGGATCCTCCTAATAAAAAAGTTATTCATGACTCCAAAAAACTACACTAAACAACCAAAATCACAAAGTTCTATCGGTTCTCCCAACAAGTCATGGAAACTTAACAACTAGCACTTCTTCTTTAGAAATACAATTTTTTTCTTGGGAGCATCAAAGGATAAGAGTTTTGAAATAAATAAATTTTCAAATTTTGACACTAAACTTTCAAAACTTGCCTCAAACTCACTTCGCGACTTGTCTTGCTCACTTTCCCCTAATTAAAAGTGACATCACTCTCCACTTCAAGAGGTAGATTCCACTCACATGCAAGAGGTTGTTCGACTCATATAGTTCCATGCAATTAGCAAGGAACATAGAGATATAAGGAATTTCCGCTCACTCTCACAACAAAATTCAAGTACAACAAGTAGAACGATAGGCTTGCCCTTTGTGTCATTCCCACTAATGTAGACCTACAAAATTTGGAATCACTAAGGACTTGTGGGCGTTGATGAAGGTTAGGGTAAAGGAAGGGACTTATGGATCAAGTGACTTGAAAACCTCTCTAAACACAATCGCTTTAACAACTTTTAGGCCCTAATTCTTTCAAGTTATCCACCTTATTCACCCTGTTTTATTTTCTTTTGTTTTCCTAAATCTTTATCATCTTTTTACTAGTCACACTTATGAGCTTTTGATTTTCATTCATTTCTTCTATTTTTTCAAGAGATTTTCTACACACTAGCCATTCATGCCCCCTATTCTCATGTTTTTCCAGTTATTCAATTCATTTTCTATGGGATATGCTTTTTGCTTTTATTTTCAAGCTCATCTCTTGTCTTATGAAGAATTAGTTGGGACAACTAAGCATACACCTCTCATAAACAATCTTGCAAATCACCTTCCCCCCAAACATAGGCTTTGGCCTAATTTTTTTAATTCTCACAATTATGCACCCCCAAACTTAGGCATTTGCCTACACCGACCTACTTTATAATAATGCAACACATTCAAGGAGGTTGGATGCCAAAATAGAGGTTATTAAAAAAGGTCATGGTGTCATAGCATGCTCATCACAAAGAAAGAGGATAATGGGAAGAGGTTCAAGTGGGTTGACTAGGGAACAATGTTAAGGTGAGATTTTGTCCATGTGACGGTTCAGAGAAGGCCTTGGGTCATCTTCCAAACCAAGTGTGGCCTATGATTTTTCCTTGAATACACTCGGGGAAAGTTTCAGACAATAATGCATGATAATGAATTGATTGAAAACCTCACCACACAAGGCACCACACTCTTAAAATAGAAAATTATTCTTCCAAACAATTTGAGCAAATTAACCTGACAAACTACTCTGAATCGGAAACTCTTCTTTTATGAGGAAAGAGACAAAAATTTAATTTAAAGGTCACAATTCAAGAGAAACCTTGAAACTTCTTTGCTATTTGTTTTTCAAAAACCATTTTGCTCTTTTAAAAATCCTTGGAGTTTATTTGACACGTATATACACAAGGCGAATAAAATGATGTACATGTCCAAAATAGACGTCACCCAAAGCAATAATCAACACAATAAAATGCATATGGGTCTCAAATGATAACAAACGCATAATATAGACCCGGTAAGGGCTAAAAGTATATCAATCAAAACACAAGCCTAGAGAGGGCAATATCAAAAGTGTAACACAAAATGGGCCCAACAAGGGCAATATCAGCATCAAAAATAATATCAAGATAATGTATGAACAAAAATAATACTACATACCATGAATCAAATAGAATATCCCACCCCTAAACTAAAGAACGTTGCCTTATCCCTAATGCAGCAATAGAGAACGATAGGAAATAAGGGTAAGGAATCCCTGAAGCGCAATAGGCACGTGGATCTATATCATAAGTGGTCTGTAACTTCTCATCAACTGAAATATAAGGAGTCTTCTCAGACTAGGCTCTTATAACTGCAACCAGTCTAATATGGTGATCCTCGAGTGGATGCAAGCTAGAACTTACACCAACCATCTTGGCAGTCTAATCATCTACTAATAACTATGTGGCAAGACAAATCTATTAGGCCTCGATAAGCCCATCACCAAAGTGACCTCCTACTTTATCTCCTACACTGGTGTGCCCAAACAAATCAGCAAATAGTAGAACCAAGCCAGTAGCAACCTGAGGGAGAGTCATCTAAGAATCATCTAAAGAAAAGGATGTCTGCATCATCAAGAACTCCAAACGAAGTCTATTCAGATCAGCCCTGAGAGTGGTAACTGCCACACTATCCCCTCTCGCGTCAACCGCGGCCAATCGCCGCTATAGTCTCACATATGAGCACAAAGAAGTTCAAGACTCTTATCAATGACCGTATAGATAAACTGTGGTATATCAATGACCAACCGAGTTAGAGTACTATTATTAGTGAAGTTCATGAAAGCCACCTTACCAAAAGTAATCAGTGCATCGGCTTTAAGAGGTTGAGAAAGAAGTTGTGTAGTGCCCAAGAAAGGGGATATAAGGGGTGGATCAATAGCCAGAGTAGCTCCAATAGAAGTCTGAGGGACATCAGATGAAGGTGAAATCATAGGTGCAGTGTTTGAGTCCTCGAGACCAAGTATCTCTCCAATCGACAAACTGTCCACTTCAATAATTTTTCTTTTCTTCCCTGGTACATTTCACTTTCTGGTTGATCCTAGGAAAGATAGGGAACTTATTGGAAAAACATAACATGGATATAAGAATAGGAAAAGGAAATAAAGTCCCAGGTTGTATAGCTCTTATTTTGATCATTTCTACAACTCTCTCTTCCACATTAACATGTACATTACTCAAAATACAGCCTACAAGGATTTCCCTTTTAATAGTGACGTTCTGATCATTAATGGAAGAAACCAACCAATCACCCACAAAGCCAAGCCAATGCTTGGCTTGAATTGAAAGATCTCTCTATTTAATTTTTCCTTCACCATTGGCCAATGGAGGAAGGCCTTTTGCAATGATTGGGGTAAACCAAGAGAATTGAGTGCACCCATCTTCTACCCATTCTTTACATTCAATGCCAGACTTAGAAGTACCATCAAAGTAAAATTTGTTGATATCTACTGCTAATCAACGCACCTTAACCCCTCTTACAAAAACACTAGGCAAGCAAGAATGCTCCACCACCGATTACTTATACTTGTGTTGCTTGTGCCAGATGGTGTAGGAAACATAGGAATCCTTAACAAGATTTGGATAGTAGGTGGTAGGATGTGGTAGGTTATGAAGATCAGTAAAGAGGCCCCTTCTCTTGAAAGCTCCTGGTGTTGTGACTATCACCGGTAAGTTGCGTCGGATCAACATCGGGAAACAAATAAACTGCAAAAGCAACTAAGGCTATAGCTATGTTATCATTATTGAACACGTGAGATATACCGGCTAGAGAGCATTGATTTCTCCTTTCGTTCTTCTGTGCGAAGTAAAAGCAAGAAGAAAAAAGACATTCATTTCAAAACTATGAGGTGAGAAGAAAACATAAAGGAAATACCACACACACTTGTTAACTTTCCTCAATATGTCTGAGAAATATTCGGGAACTCCTTTCAAGCTAGACACTTTCTCTGGGTTGAACCCTCGGGTGTTAACCCAATAATTTTATAACTCACGCAACCCTTCAACTGCAAACTGTATCTTGGTTTGTTGTTCATATTTTAGGGCCTCAGTCTCCTTTTCCAACCCCATAGAAACATAAATAGCTCTTTGTATCTTGGGGTCTAAGGCAGCCTCTTGTTGAACCGAAGCTTTCTTCTTGGAAGTGGTTGCTATAGCCTTTCCATAGTCTTTGTCTTTCTTTTCCGATCGAGGCATGGATTTCCTTAAAGTCATCTCTGAAAAAAAATAAAAGAAACAACCAAAACAAAATGAAAAGGCAAAACATGTTTTAGGATTTTTATTTATTGTAAAAGAAAATAAAAACTATGCTAAAAAAGGTGAATGGAAAGTAAAAAAACATGTGAAAGCATATGGGAACAATCACAAGACTGAACATGTGAACAACATGCATTGAGATACAGATGCATCCCAGTACATACGGATACATATCAGTTCATAGGTAAAGGTAGAAACAAACAGTGATGGAACTGGGAACATGTGAGGTTGACATGTGCACGCAGGTGCCTACCGACGCTCGCATGTGCCCTCTTTCGGCTAGGCAGTTTCAGCATAAGGCTGATGAAGTCCCTTTAACCCCATATCTAAGTTTTGATGGGTTTGATATGGGATGTGTGTTTCGTGAGAATGCTAGACGAGTTTTGAGGGTGATATACCTCTCTCATCTAGTGTTTTCATGGATACACAACAAGTGTCAAGCACGTGAAATCCCACATATAGCCAATAGAATGCACACTTAGACTTAGACAAGGACGTTGAAAATAATTATGCTTCACACACTTAGCATTGGAACACAATAATAGACCATGACCATTACATTAAAAAAAATGATTTGCCCTTAAGAATGAAGTCACCAGATCCATCATCGGGAAAATCATGAGTTTTGATTAATGGGGTTACTCAGACCTCACTCAAAAGTTAGTCGTACACCAATCAATTCAATAAAATTCATGCAAACCCTTCTAATAACAAAACACCACAAACTTGAACTACCAATGCACACTCTGTAGAAGGCATTTTGACTCACATTAACACTTAAACAATATAAAAATATGCTCCAAAGTCAAATAAATCTATAACTAGTAAAGAGCATGCCAAGAATTTAACATGAGACTTTTATCAAACACATGGCATGCATCATAGAATGAGTATTTTAGATAACATAAATGGGACTTATGAACACTCAAATTCACCCCCACTCAACTCCAAACAACCATAAGCACATTCTTAATCATGAAATTATCTTCATATATCAAGAAGAACTCCTCACATTATCCATTAGATTACCAACTAAGAGAAAATAAGGTGGAAATTTCATTGAGGACTTTCATCAAACACATTGTGGGTGTTAAAGTGGGTACTCAAGAATTCCACAATTTTCATGAAAAAAGTGACACCCAGTCACACAAATTCACTAAAACAACAAATTCATGCAATAATAAGCATCCCAAATCAAATAATCAACCAAAAAAATTGATTATATGAGATTATTTACCATTCAAACACAAGTATGTGGAGCAAAATTTTAAAGAGGACTTACCAAAATCAAGTAGAAACTTAGACGAATAGCAAGAGAATGATGAGTTGGAGGTCGCTGGTGTTGTGGCGGTGGTGGTTTGCCAGAGTTAAGGGTGTGCATGTGTGTGCAAAGAGAAATGAAATTGAGTAGTGTTTTTATTGGTGTGGGTCATGAGTTTTTGTTGATATAGGGGATAGAATTTTTTTTTTAAAGGTTATTGGCCTTACTAGGTTGGGTAAGGCCTAAAGGTTGGGAGTCAAAAAGTCAAGAAGACTAACCTTAGCACATTTGGGATATGCACACCAACTTGCATACGTACGTGGACAAATACGTCTGAAGGTGGCTGCTTTTGCCTAAATAGAAACTCCTAGGCAGTCTGCTAGCCACATGTACCTTGACATGCATTGGCATGTGGGAATATGTGCTAGTATGTGCCTGTATATGGTCAAAATAGTGTGCAAATACATCATACTTAGAATTTTTCACCTACATTCACCAAGATAACTTAAGATTAGTACTCTAACAAATGCAAAATGACATAAAGTAAACTTAGGTTACCTCCCAAGAACTGCCTTAGTAATCATCGTGGCACGATGTTGTTGCACATCAATAAGTATATTTGAAAAGGAGTGCCTCAACTTTGGCCGCTCTGGGTCTGTCGACATAAAAATGTTTTAACCTTTAACTGTTTACCATGAACCTTCTCTTCTTGTGATCTTCCAACTCAATCGCTCCACTCAGATACCCATTCACAAGCTTTAAAGGGTCCGACCACTTAGATTTGAGTTTTCTCGCATAGAGTTTTAACCTCGAATTGAAGAGTAACACCTCATCTCCTACACAGAACTCTCTTTTTAATATTTTGGACTTGTTCCATTTCTTCATCTTTTCTTTGTATAGCACCGAGCTCTCATATGCCTTAAGGTGAAATTCCTCTAACTCATGTATTTGCTCTACTCTACATTTGGAGGCATCCACCCAATTCATATTTAACTTGCATAAGGCCCATAATACCTTGTGCTCTAACTCAACAGGGAGCTGACAAGCCTTTCCAAACACCAATTGATATGGAAACGTGCCAATAGGAGTTTTGAACGTGGTTCTATAGGCCCAAAGAGCATCGTCTAATTATCGTGCCTAATTCGTGCGTCCTACATTCATAGTTTTCTCTAAAATTGACTTGATTTCTAGATTGGAAACCTCCACCTGGCCATTTTTTTAGGGATGATATGGGGTAGCCACTTTATGGTTCACCCCATACTTATCAAGCAAAGCGCCAACACCCGATAATAAAAGTGAGAGCCTTCATCACTAAGGATTGCTCATGGAGTCTCGAACCTTGCAAAGATGTATTTTTTCAAGAATAATGTGACACTCTTGCGCTCATTATTTGGCAAATCAATTGCATCCAGCCATTTTGACACGTAATCTACGGCCACCAATATTTACTTGTTACCATACAAACTCATGAAGGTCCCTATAAAATCAATTCCCTACTCATCAAATAATTCTATTTCGAGGTTAGGTTTCAAGGGCATCTCATGCCTTCTTGAAATACCTCATTTTATTTGTAATTGAGTACAAGTTTTAATCAATTCGTGAGCATCTCTATGTAGGCTAGGCAAATAGAACCCACTTTGAAGGACTTTTGCGTCCATTATCACACCACCATGATGGCCACCAAATAGGGATGAGTTGAAGGCCTCATGGATAACCCGTATCTCCAACTCCATCACAAACCTATGGATCACTCCATTCACCCACTCCCTAAATAAATAGGGTTCATCCCAATAATAGTTCTTCTCATCATGGAGGAATCTTTTCTTTTGATAATGATTTATATCATCGGGGAGTAAACCAGATACAACATAATTCACATAATTCGCACACCACGGTTCTACACTCCCCAAAAGTGCCATGATTAGTTTGGTGGGAAAGTTTTCATAAATCTCAATTTCACCCAACTTCTCAATAGTGGATTCAAGTTGGGATAGATGAACCGCCACTTGGTTTTCACGAACTTTCCAATCCCTAACTTCAAAATCAAACTCTTGAAGGATATAAACCCAGGTTTGGCTTCCTTCTTATCCATCAAATACCAAAGATTCGCATGGTCAGTATGCACAATAACATTTGTACGCAATAAATAGGCCTGAAAAATCATAGACTACAACAAGCAATTCTTGCTCCATAACCATATAATTTAGTTGTGCATTATTCAATGACTTGCTAGCATAGTAGATAGTATGAAAAATCCTGTCTTTCCTTTTGCCTAACACTGTACCCAATGCCAAACCACTTACATCACATATTAATTCAAAAGGAAGTGCCTAATTTGGGGCCACAATGATTGGAGCCTACACAAGTTTCTCATTGAGACAATTAAATGCTCTCACACAATTATCATCAAATTCAAATTTAGCTTTCTTTTTAACTAGCTTACACATAGGATGAGCAACTTTGGAGAAGTCTTTGATGAAACATCTATAGAAATCGGCATGCCCAAGGAAGCTTCAAACACCTCTAATGGACATAGAAGGAGGTAACTTGGCATTAGCTTCAACTTTTGCTTGGTCAACTTGAATTCCTTGACCCAAAATCTTATGCCCAAGATCAATGCCCTCTTTTACCATAAAATGGAATTCCTCCCAATTCAACACAAGGTTCATTTCAACACATCGCTCTAGTACGTTGCTCAAATGTTAGAGACACGATTCAAAAGTATCACCCACTATGGAAAAATTATCCATAAATACATCCATAGTATCCTCCACCATATCCAAAAAGATCAATAGCATGCACCTTTGAAAAGTGGCGGGTGTATTGCATAACCCAAAGGGCGTACGCTTAAAGGCAAAGGTATCGTATGGACATGTGAAGGTAGTCTTCTCTTGATCCTCGAGTGCAATATAAATTTGATTATATCTGGAGTACCCATATAATAAACAATACCAACCTTTACCCACCAAATGATCAAGTATTTGATCCATGAACAACATAGGAAAGTGGTACTTCTCCATCCAAGAGTTCAACTTCCAGTAGTTCATGCACACTCCCCAACCCGTAACTAATCTCATGGGTATAAGCTCGTTGTTTTCATTTGGAACCACCATGATTCCTCCTTTCTTGGGGATGTATTGAAATGGGCTCACCTATGTGTTATTCGAGATTGGATACACGACACCCGCATCTAACTACTTGATTATCCTTTTTCTCTATATCTTGCATCGAAGGGTTTAGCCTCCATTGATGTTTAATACTCGGTACACATTTGGGCTCTATATTTATCTTGTGAGTGCAAATACCGAGAGCAATCCTAATAATATCCGCAGTAGTCCAGGCGATGGCCCGAGTAAACTTTCTCACAACCAACTTCAATGCTTCAATTTGCCAAGGTAATAAATCACCTGCAATAATAATGGGTAATGTGTTACCTTCTTCCAAAAATACATATTAGAGATGTGCTGGAAAAGGTTTGAGCTTAAGTTGTGGTGGATTTTCAATTGAAGGCCTCGCGGGAGGAGTCTCTCGATTTTTCAAGTCATGGTCCAACTTGCAAGGATTTTTGGTGTAGGACCCAAGACCTTTCAAAGATGCAACTACTTCATCATATTCATCAATCTCATCAATCCCAAGGTTCCACAAGACTCCCACCAAAGGCTCACTAAAAAAATCTAATTTCGTAGCATTCACCACTTCCTCATCAATCATGTCAATTATGGAGACAACTTGCAAATCCATAGGTTGCTTCTTGGAGGACTTGCACACGTTAAATAGCACCTCTTTGTTGTTTACTCAAAATTTCATTTTACTACACTTAATATCGACTAAAGACATCAAGTAGCCAAGAATGGCCTACCACAAATAATAAGGACCTCATGGTCAATTTCGCAATCCAAGATCACAAAATTGATCGGAAAGATGAAATGGTCCACTTTCACAAGTATATCATTCAACACTCCCATGGGCTTCTTTATATAACTTTCGTCCATTAAAGGCCTCATTGTAGTCGGCTTGGGAGTACCCAAGCCTAACTTTTGAAACACTGCCAATGGCATCAAATTAATACTCGCCCTGATATCAAATAAAACTTTTCTGAATTAGACACCTCGATAGTACATGGGATGGTGAATGCTCCCAGATCCACCTTCTTCACAACCATTATGCTAGACATTATCACACTTTAATTGTGTGTCACTTATATTATTTCAAAATCCATGACCCACTTCTTCGTCACCAAGTCCTTCATGAATTTAGTATACTCAGGTATCTCTTATAAGGATTATAACAACGGTATGTTTATCGATAGGTTGATGAATTTTGAGAGAAACATATTGAACTTTGAATCATCTTCCTTCTTCTTGAGCCTTTATGGGAATGGAGGAGGGATTTTGATTTGCAACTTTTAGATAACCGGGATTTCCTACGATTTTGAAACATTACCATCAACTGTTTGTGGTATTTTTTTGCCTTTAACCTTCTCTTCCACTACTCTCAGCTTCTCAACACTTGGCTCATTTGGAATAGTGACATCATCATTTGACTTATCAAGCCGCTTTCTCTTCCTGCTCACTTGTTCATCAATTCCCCTCTTATTAGGGTCTTCATCAAGATTCACAACATCATTACCAAGAGTCTTACCACTCCTAGTGACAATTGCCAGAATATGACGATTATTGGTTGGATTAGCCACTGTGTCAATAGGTAAACAACCTTTTTACTTTGCATTTAGATGAGTTGAGATTTGACCTATTATGTTTCAGGTTTCTTGATAGAGGCTAAATATGAGGTGACCATTTGATTGAGTTGGGAAAATATTTTCTTCATCTCTCTTAACATTTTGTCACTTCCTTCAACCCCCATAAGGATACGCACAAGCACATCTTCTTTCTTATAACTTTCTGAATCAACGGATGTCGCCTCTTTACCTTTTGCCCGATCATGTGGAGGAATGTATCTATCATGGTCATGTTCCTTGTATCTCCAATTGTGATCCCTATCTCTTTATTTATCACTCCAATCTTTATCTCAATCATGATCCTTCCAATCACGATCTTTCAAATCATGATCTCTGTCTCTCCTTATTTTTCTCGCGAAAAGCAGGATTCATCGTGACAACTCTTTTTAGGAAAAAAAATAGAAGAGTCGCCACCTAATGAATTAAGGTGCGTTAGGGCACCATTCTAGACTAATTGAGAACTTATTTCAATAATCTATGTCATCAAAATTCGGGTAAGGGTTCAGGTTACCTCGAAAGGAAGGTGTTAGGCACCTTTCGAGGTCCACAAATGTGGATCCCAGCCGAACCCGTATGTTATGTGGGGAAACTATATGATAAACAAGGGAATTGTTAATTAACTAATCTAAAATAAACAAGTGCCTAAGCATGCGACATTTAACTTAATTATTCTAGATGAAGAATAAAAATAAGTGAAAGAGTAATGAAAAGATGAATAAAAACCTAACAAAATACATGCATTTTTAAATACAAACAAAATTTAAGATTATCATGCAATTTGACACACAACCAATTTTATAACTAAAAAAAAATTACAAATTCAATCGTTACTTAGTTACATTATATGAGAATAAAGAAATGAAAGAAATTAAGTTAATTAATTTATACTACACAAAATTATTATGAAAGTCAAGGGACTGACCTGGTTTGTGGAGCGTCAACTTAATAAAAATGCTAAAGTATTCAAAATATTGAGTTACGAATAATTACGGGACTCCAATAAGTCAGCTAAGATTCCCGAAAAGCTTCGATCTGTCCTCTATTTCACATAGTATTCTTGAGCTCTCGTAAATTATAACATCTCACATAAGAAAAGAAATTGTTAGTAAAATGTATGCCACCTTAATTTGGTGGTAAATATAATGTAAGAGAACGTATACTAAATTAACAATACATAAAATTAAGATTAAGAGTGATAGAATGTGGGATCAGGGTATGACAAGGCTGAAATGGGCCCAATGCGATGTTACCCCCTCTTCTCTATTTTTATATGATCAAGTATCTTAAATGCCTCAAGACAAGATGAATATAATTCTTAAATAAATTATTCAAGAGTAGTAAATACGATATTCATCATCTAAAAGTAGTGCGAAGCTAATATGGATATGTATATTTAGAATGTATGAAATTATATCAATAATTAGTATAAGTTGTCGAGTCTTTGAGACTTTTAAAAGGGTGACAAGCAAAAATTAGTGAAGAAGGGAGTAACGAGGTGCTTTATATTTTTTTAATAAAGCTCTATGCTCTTCATACGAGAAGTCATCTATAGCTTGTCTTTTGTCATCATTTTCCAAGAACGAACCTGATCCCCGCTTGCGGGCGATTACACCATGTAAACTTGCTTCATGCATTGACTCCTCCCCTCCTGTGGTTGAACTCCAAGTGACATCATTTTACTTTAGTGTACATGAAAATATATTTAAATAGGCGAGACTACGTCTGTTCTTAATATATAATTAATCAAACGAATTATCCAAAGAATAAAGTAGTAAATATATTCTTGACAAAATTAAGCACGCACAAATACTCATGCCACATCATAGATAATTACGGGAGTCATTTTTGTGTGTGTTGAATGCCTCCATATCCATCTATTATTGTATTCTTATCAAGGGAGAAAAGAAAGATACGTTGAAGGGAAGGGAGTCCAAAAGGAAAAAATCATTTGGATTCAAATTAGAGATGATTTTTGGGAAATGCAATATTCTTCCTTCTAATAAAATGATCTTTTGATTTTGTAGGAGGATTTTATGGATATGAAAAGATTAAAATAAAAATAAGTAAAATTGATTTGAAATGATATTTAGAATATAAATATTCTTCACTAGAAAGGAATGATAATGAGGAGGATTTTTCTACTGATGAAAAGATTTGAAAAAATTTAAATTTTTAATTTTGAGCTTATTTTGGACTAAATAAATTTCTATCAAAAAATATATAAAAATGGGTAACTAGTAAATTACTAAGTGAAGGAAAGTTATTAAATCAACCATTATATTTTATATCAAAAAAATAATCTACAATAAAAGAATAATAACTCTTAAAATATTTGATCAAATACTTTTTAAAATAGAATAAAAGAGAAATGTGAAAGATTAAGTAAAGAATATGACATAATAATAATGATAAGAATAATTAAAAATTATAATCATACAATACTACTACTACTATTAATAATAGTAGTCATAAAATGATATTAAATAATACAAATAATATTTATTTGCATAAGATTTGATAAAAAAATACATAAAAATAGCGATTTTGACCTCATAACAAAATAAAGGCTAAAAATGAGTAAAATGACAAAAATGAGGGTCAAAATTGGGTTTCAACAACTGTCCTTCTTTGCTCGAGAATGAAGGACAAATTTTCGGGCAAAGAACGTTGACTAAGTAGCCAATTTTGTCCGACTGAGGGAATGATTCTTTTGAAATCCGAAGAAGTGAGATAGAGTTGTGAAAATATTGTGGCTGAGACTTCGGTTTCAAGTCGCCCATATATCTATGGTTTTATGAGAATTAAGCCATGTGTAGTTCTATATTTAAGAACGAATGACATTCCTAAAGAAAATTAATGATATGGTATACAGACAACAATAAGGGTAAAAATGCTTGATGAGATCAGAGTGGATAGAATTGAATGCAATGTTGTAAATGAGAAGTGTGAAAAATAAAAGGTGAGTGAGTTTCAAGCTGAATTGGAGTGACACAAGGATAAACAAAATTTATCTCGAAAACAAGAGTGAGAGTTACTCCAATTTGTAGCTTGTTCTTTCTTCATTACATGCGCACTTTCTAGTTAAAATGGTTAGAGCATGTGGATCAAATAAATGATAAGTAATTTTTTGAAAATATTTAAACATGATGTAATTTTCTATTTAGACCATGAGCATTTGCTTTCAGACGACAGGAATGATGTTTCAGGGTTGTGATAAGCAAAAAAGTAAATCCTTGGGCCACGAAATGATGTCGATAGGCTATGAAAATGACGCCTTTAGACCATGACGCCTTCGGAGTATGATAAGAAGAAAGTAAATTCTAAGGCCATGAGATGATGTCCGTAGTCCATGAAGATGATTCCCTTGAACTATGACGCCTTAGGGTAATTATATGATGATGAAAGAGAGCGTATCTTTCTTGAGTAGCATAATTTGTCGTTGAGTGATTTGAGTAGCTTGGCCTGTAGTAGTTTGATGTGATTCAGTAACTTGATGCAATTTGTGTGCTTGATACGGATTCTACAAGTGCAATGTGATATGGACTCTTGCGGGAGCCATGCAATGTAGACTCTTGTGGGAGCCATGCAATGTAGATTTCTGCGGATGCGCTGCAATGTGGACTCTTGCGAAAGCCATGCAATGTTGATTCTTGCTGGAGCCATGTAATGTAGATTTCTGCAAATGTATTGCGATATGTACTCTTGCGGAAACCTTGCAATGTAGACTCTTGCGGAAGCCATGCAATGTAGATTCTGTGGATGTAATCCGACGTGGACTCTTGCGGGAGCCATGCAATGTAGGTTTTGGTAGATGCACTGCGGTGTGGACTCTTGCAGGATCCATGCAATGTAACTCTTGCGAGAGTCGTGCAATATAGATTTCTGCGGATGTACTGTGGTGTGGACTCTTACAAGAGCCATGCAATGTTGATGGGATGATAAAATAGCTTAGCTGCTTTCCCACGTTGGACGTATAATGGGCTTTCTTTGATGATGGTTGTTCAGGTGTTGCAAGGTAGCTCCTGCATTTGTGCCTGTTATTTCTACACTCAAAGAAAAATGTAAGTTTTGAAAAGCAAGGCGTCTAGGCTCCTTATCATTGTTTTGATTTCATGGACAGACTTGAACTCCATTATGGTGATTTTGAGGAATCCTATAAAATTTCTGCCCAGATTTTAGACTAAATATGCTTCCGCATGTCCTTGTGAATTGGGATGTTGCTTGCTCATGGAATTTTTGAGGTCTTCTCAAAAATTCTGCCCCAGTTTTCAATCATGGAGTCTTATAATCCTACTACACTTAAAGAAAAATATTAGTTCAAAACAAACGTTTGTCTTACATTTGAACCTCGAGGCCTCAATTTTGAGTCTGCATTTTTCCAATATGGAGGTCATGGAACGAATCAAAATAAATTAGATTTATCGGATAGAGGACCTTGTAAAAAGCTTGAAAATTTTTCTGGCCATAAGGTGGATGAATGGAGAGTGATGAAATTTTGCTTGTGATGATATTATGAGAGTAAGAATTGCATGAAGATATATAGTCCAAAAGTATTTTGCATTGGACAAGAAGGAAGAACACTGAAACGTTTTCGGATATTGAGAATACTTGTTATATTGCAGATTCTCAAGTGAGTCGATGTTCAAATGATAGAAAAACCTTAAACAAAAATTAATAATTCAGATAAAACAAAGATTAATATGCACAGAATTTAAGACACTAGTATCAAAAGATGAGTTACTCGTCAAAGAGGACTTTAGGAAGAATGGGTGGGATAGAACTTAAACTTGAGAAGTGAATTGATATCAAAAAATGTAGAGGATAGGATCTAAGCAAGACCTAAATACTAAGTTCGTACTTAAAGCTAATAGGTGAACAAGTAAATAATGATAAAATATTAAAAGATACACATAAAATATTTAAAATATTTTATTTTAAGAAAGCGGAAGGGTTGAAGATTTGAAAAGTTTTTGAAGATTTTGAAGAATTGGCTCAACTGAGATATTTTGTTTGAAACATTTGAAAATTTGAAAGATTGTGAAAGTCATTTGAATAATACAAAAGCCCTATTTTTCGCTCTCACAACATTATGTGAAGACGAAAGAAAGGAAGGATATAAGATTTCATAGAAAAAAATATTTTACATTTTCATATATGCGGAAATTTTGAAAAGAAAGGAAAAAGGAGGACCGCATCCTTATATAGGATTGCCTACATATCTTTTTAGCTAAGAATTAGATCTAACGTAGTTCAGAATATGAGATTTATAGAACTTTAAATAGTGGATGAAAATGTATGATGGATAAAATTCTTTAGGAAAGCAGTCAAGTACAAATATAAGAGTTCTTTTTAAGATTATGAAATCTCTTAAAACTTAGGTGAGATTTTCTTAACAAGTTATCTTAGTCTTTGAGATGCATATTCCTTAGTAACGGAATAGACGGTTAGGATCTAGGAATAAGAGTGGTTTTCTGACATGGTTCCCTCAAGCGGACAACTTGAGAGTGGGAAAGCTCATGACTGTCAACGCACCTCTGATCGACTGATTCACGAGACATTTCCCATAAGGTGTTTTAGAATATGAACGTCCGTGCAACCACACAACCGTTCTTAAAAAAAAAGTAAAAGAGGTTCCAAGTGGAGGAAAATATAAACGGAATGTCAGTTATACATAAAGCAGTAACATATAGCATATAATGAAAAGTAATAACATATTGAAAGATATATATATAAAAAAATAAAGAAAATAAATAAATTCACAATTAAAATAATATCAGGAAAATAAGAACAACATATAGACAAGCAAAAGGGAAATGGATGAACGTGAATAAATATAGACATTGTTTAGACAAACAAATAGAGGAAAATGGAAGGAGATTAACATGGAAGCAAATAATTAATTTAACACACAAATAAAGTTAGAAATCCCATATAACTTACAAATTCGTAATGGATAGAACCTAAGTATCCCCAGTAGAGTCACCATGTTGTCGCGCCCCATTTTTCTAACAAAAATCAAGATTCGACGTGACAACTCTTTTTAGGACAAAAAAAGAGAAGAGTTGCCACCAAACGAATTAAGGTGCGTTAGAGAACCATTCTAGACTAATTGAAAACTTATTTTAATAGTATACATCACCAAAATTCGGGTAAGGGTTAAAGTTACCTCGAAAGGAAGGTGTTAGGCACCTTTCGAGGTCCACAAATGTGGGTCCTGGCCGAACTCATATGTTATGTGGGGAAACTATATGATAAACAAAGGAATTGTTAATTAACTAATATAAAATAACCAAGAGCGTAAGAATGTGACATTTAACTTAATTATTCTAGATGAAGAATAAAAGCAAGTGAAAGAGTAATGAAAAGATAAATAAAAACCTAACAAAATACATGCATTTTTAAATACAAACACAATTTAAGATTATCATGCAAATTGACACACAACCTATTTTATAACTAAAATAAAAGTACAAATTCAATTGTTACTTAGTTACATTATATGAGCATAAGGAAATGAAAGAAATTAAGATAATTAATTTATACTATACAAAATAATTACTAAAGTCAAGGGACTGATCTGATTTGTGGAGCGTCAACTTAATAAAAATTCTAAAGTATTCAAAATGTTGAGTTATGAATAATGACGAGACTCCAATAAGTTAGCTGAGATTCCCGAAGAGCTCCGATCTCTCCTCTATTTCACATAGAGTTCTAGACCTCTCGTAAATTATAACATCTCATATAAGAAAAGAAATTATTAGTAAAATGTATGACACCTTAATTTGATGGTATATAATGTAAGAGAACGGATACTAAATTAACAATACATAAAATTAAGATTAAGAGTGATAAAATGTGGGATCAGGGTATGACAAGGCTGAAACGGGCTCAATGCGATGTTACACCCCTCTTCTCTATTTTTATATGATCAAGTCTCTTAAACGCCTCAAGACAAGACGGATATAATTCTTAAAGAAATTATTCAAGAGTAGTAAATAAGATATTCATCATCTAAAAGTAGTGCGAATCTAATATGGAAATGTACATTTAGAATGTATGAAATTATATCAATAATTAGTATAAGTTGCTGAGTCTTTGAGACTTTTAAAAGGGTGACATGCAAAACGTAGAGAAGAAGGGAGTAAGGAGGTGCTTTATAGTTTTTAATAAAACTCTATGTGCTTCATACAAGAAGTCAGCAATAGCTTGTCTTTTGTCGTCATTTTCCAAGAACGAACCTGATCCCCGCTTGCGGGCGATTACTCCATGTAAACTTGCTTCATGCATTGACTCCTCCCCTCCCGTAGTTGAACTCCAAGTGACATTATTTTATGTAGAGTACATGAAAAAATATTTAGATAGGTGAGAGTACGTCTGTTCTTAATATTTAATTAATCAAACGAATTATCCAAAGAATAAAGTAGTAAATATATTCTTGACAGAATTAAGCATGCACAAATACTCATGACACATTATAGATAAATTGATCATAGTGTAAGAAATTATTCTTATTATTTATAAGAATAATTAAGCAAAGGAAGAGTATCAAAAACCTTTACCAGGAGTATGCCAAAAATAGGCTAAACAAAGTATGCTATTAGTGGATGGAGAGCAAAAATTGAATAAATTAATATTGATGCATCAGTATATAATGTCAATGGACCAACAAAACGTGATTTTATTCTGCCCAAAAAATGTCGGGATATAGCAAAAAAATATAAACTCAAGGTGCAAAGATATTAATGTGAATGAAAAGTGTATCCTTGAAAGTAATGGGATGCATTATTGAGGGATGTGCACATCTTCAGAATACATGAATTCAAAATGAAAAACTAGTAAATATTTTAAAGTTTGTAGTACATACATAGTATAGAAAACAACCCAACACATTTTAATAAACATTTACACTACCTTACATATTAAGATTGGACTATATAATTAATCTTAAGACAAACTTTAAGCATGTAATCATTTCTGCACACTTAAATATGAAAATCAAATTCCTTATATCAACTCTTCGAGCCTCTTCATATTAGCAATAAAGGGAAAACAAATGATGACTTTGACAAAACTTAGATTATCCCCTCTATGAATAGACTTTTTTTTACACACAATTAAATAAGATATTACATCATAATTCTATATAGAACAGGAGTACTGACTTATACTCGACAACATTTAGATAAAACCAAGGCAAGCTAAAAAAATATGTTAGAAAGATCTGACCTTTATATAGATGAATCTGAATTTAACATAGCTCAAACGAATGAAAATCTCTTGACCGGAACATTTGCCGAATGGGAATAAATGATTGGATATCCGCGCCGAAAGTTCAATGAGTAAGGTCTCAATCTTTCTACTTAAACCATAAGTGAATGTTGACGGAAACGACATACAAAACTATTTTCTTTGGACGAATTTGAAAGGAGTAGGGGCGGGTTAGGTATTGTTGTTTATTGGTAGCGATGGAGAGGGAATGAGTATGTGAGTTCTATCTAGAGAAAATATGATGGTTGGTTGCCATTAAAATTGGTCTGTTTGAGGAAGAAAGAGTTGGCATTGGTTGTTCTCCTTTCTTCCTTTTCCTCCGTCCATGAGTGTGTTTCCCATGTGTGAGTATGGTGTTGCCATTAGAAATTAGAGATGTGAATGGAGTCATTTTTGTGTGTGATACATGCCTCCATATCCATGTATTATTGTTTTCTTATCAAGGGAAAAAAGAAAGAGATGTTGAAGGGAAGGGAGTCCAAAAGGAAAAATCATTTGGATTCAAATTGGAGATTATTTTTGGGAAATTTAATATTCTTCCTTCTAATAAAATGATCTTTTGATTTTGTAGGAGGATTTTATGGATATGAAAAGATTAAAATAAAAATAAGTAAAATTGATTTGAAATGATATTTAGAATAGAAATATTCTTCACTAGAAAGGAAAGATAGTGTGGAGGATTTTTATACTTATGAAAAGATTTGACAAAATTTAAATTTTGAATTTTGAGCTTGTTTAGGACTAAATAAATTTCTATCAAAAAATATATAAAAATAGGTAACTAGTAAATTACTAAGTGAAGGAAAATTATTAAATCAACCATTATATTTTATGTCAAAAAAAATAATCCACAATAAAAGAATAATAACTCTTAAAATATTTGATCAAATACTTTTTAAAATAGAATAAAAGAGAAATGTGAAAGATTAAGTAAAAAATATGACATAATAATAATGATAAGAATAATTAAAAATTATAATCATATAATAATAATAATAATAATAATAATAATAATAATAGTCATAAAATGATATTAAATAATACAAATAATATTTATTTGCACAAGATTTGATAAAAAAATAAGTAAAAATATCGATTTTGACCTCATAACAAAATAAAGGCTAAAAATGAGTAAAATGACCAAAAGGAGGGTCAAAATAGGGTGTCAACACTCTCTTCCTTCCAACCTTGATTACCACCTTGCCTTTGATAGGGAGGTCGGGAAACCCTCCCCCCCCCTCCCCCCTATTTTGTTCTACAAGAACCAAATTTCTTCATCAAGTGCCTCTGCATCATTATCTTTGTATGCTTTAATGCCCTTAGACGTAATAACATTGACCGCCTTTGGAGTTGAACCCGTTACATGTTTTGTGAGGATGTGTCATGCCCCGAATCCCATCGGGACAGATTGGCACTCGTAGCCGACAAGGCCCGAGAGAACCAAGCTTTGCCTCTATTCAATCATATACATGCTATAAGAACTCCATAATCACATAATAACTTTGGATATCAACAATGGAATCATGGAACATGATACATATATTCACATATGCGAAACTTGGCCGTTGAGGCCACCAAGTCAAAAGACAACATATACCGTTTACATTTATACACCCACAACTGTCTACGAAAGCCTCTAACAATGCATTGACCAAAATGAGCTAAAAGTCGGGACAAGTCCCCTCTTTATACAACATGTACAACACTAAAACATATGCACAATAGTGACTTGGAGTAGCCCTGAACTAACTGGAGCTCACCAAAGATCTGTAACAACTGGTAACCTACTGTGGAGGCCTACTAGTACCTGCACCTGCAGCAAGTAAGGTAAATCCCCCAAGAGGGGTCAGTACGAATAATGTACCGAGTATGTAAGGCCATATGAAACTTTGAGATATGTAAATAAGTCAAGGAACTCAAGTTCAAATGCATAACCAATATAGAGAAGTCACAATGTAGATGAGTCACTATTCTGTACTTTGGAAACTATGTATATTGCTTTCGGTACGTTCTTTGTATTTTTAGTTTAATGATTATTCATCTTCGCTTGCGACTTGTGATACCCGGGCCCCGACTGAACAATGGGTTTTAAACATAACATCATGTTATGTTGGGATCGGCTCGAGCTAGGCTTATGCCCCTAGAGCTGCCACCCTATGAATCAATGTATATATCGGGATTGGCTCGAGCTAGGTTAGTACCTCTAGAGCTTCCACCCATATAATATTTCAGGTTCGGCTCGAGCTAGGTTATTACCCCTAGAGCTGCCCCCTTTTAGGATTGGTCCGAGCTAGGCTTATGGCCCTAGGACTGCCCCCTGCTTGAGGATCGGCTTGAGCTAGGCATTTTGCCCCCAAAGTTGCCACCCTCTCTTGATCATTGACCACATATGCATTACATTGTTTATTACTTTGAGATTGATACCATGATATTCACAACTTGATATGAAGCTTTGGATCATTAACCAATAAATGAGAAACACATGAATAAACATTGTTGGAAACATATCACCATTGGAACCATTAGACAATAATCAATGAACAAGATATATGAGTACAACCACTATGTGAACTTTGGAACATAACACTTTTGAGCTTTTGGAACATTATGCTTGAATAGGAAACATGAGATTCACCAATGATCAATGAGTAGGTAATGTATGACAATGACCATGGATAACCGGATATGGGATGCCTTAACACATTTCGAGATGGAACAAACATAATGTCAATATGAATACTATTTGCCGCGAAAAGATACGGACGGAGTAACCTTACATACCTTGTACTCTCAATACGAATAAACAACCTTAGACGTGCACACAATAGTCCTGCTCCTTATTTATGTGTCACTCTACATCACAAATGCATAACGGAATTGACATTAACCATCAACTACTTTACAAATGCATACAATGTCAATGAGTTACATGTTTGCCATTAAACATGTCATTTCCCCTTAACAAAACCATTGATAAAATTATTATTCCAAAAATCCCACAATATTCCCAACATTGACCAATACATGATAATCAATACATTTCACCACTACACTTCTCCTTTACACTTTCTTATCCACACCATATCACAAATAATCCATCAACTCACCTTAATACACTTCATAGCACATATCGGCCAAAATCCCCAAATTTACACTTCTAGAAAAATAACAAATTTAATAACAAAATAACACCATACATGTTCATATTTTATCCATACCATGCTTTTTCATCAAAGGCAACAACAACAACATACCCAGTGTATTCCCACCAGGTGGGGTCTGGGGGGGGCGGGGGTAAAGTGTACGCAGTCCATACCACTACCTCAGGTGAAGTAGAGAGGCTGTTTCATCAAAGGCACAAGTCCTAATCCCATGGATCACAAATCTTATACAAAAGCACAAGGTACTATGTCCAACAACTCCAAGAACAACCAACATGATCCACATACTCTTTCATGCATATAATATATTAATCCATGAGAATAAATACTTACCAAGGCTTGAGAAATGATGATTTTGCTCCAAAGGTTGTCTTTGAGTTTTTAGGGTTTTGAGAAATGTCTTGGATATTTGTCTAAAGGCATGAGACTTTTGTACTCAATAAAATCAGATTTTATGCCCTTTATATAGGCCCCCAAATCCATCCTTAGCCACTTCTTTAGCATTGGTTATTGTTTCTAGAAGGTCTTTGAAAGAATGGGTCATTTGACCCATTTTTGGGCCATGTGTTCTTTTCATTTTTGGGTCCTTTTCGGGTCCAATTCACTTAACCCATTAAAATAAATAATTTCCCGTGTTTAAGTCATCTAATACGTATTACAATAATATTCCCACCCATGCTATTCATATCCGTAGCCTCAATCCCAAGAACAAGTGATTCTAGCCATGTTTGGCTTATTTTGACCTAAAGGGCAAAACGGTCATTTTGACTCCAAATTTGTTCTCGAGTAATTTATCATACCAGTATTATATTCCATTCCTTTCATGTATATACTCGTGGTTTTAGAAGAAATGTGGCAAAAATAGGCTCAATACGACCCCGGATACCCTTGGGACTTAGAAATTTCCAACTTTCAAAAAATTGGAAAAACCAGCGTGGCACGCCCTTGGGCGCGCCAACTTGCTTCCTATGGACTAAAAGTTTTAGCCCAGAGCGGCGTGGCATGGTCCCAAACGTGCCCCATACTTAGATTTTTTCAAAAATTCCATTTTTCGACTTTTCTTCGCGTGTTCGGTTAGATACTTCAAATCCTATTCTTTGACTTACTTCTTAACCTTAATATACTTTGTTTAGAGTTCCTCTTAGCCTCTTTTTAAATCTCGCAAATGTTCCACGAATATCATAAAACACCTCCCATGAAGGTTTAATCACATATACAAGGGCCAAAGTCAATTATCCCATCAATGGAATTACCAAATACATACTTATAGCTCCCGATACCTAAGTAAACATTATATAATATCTTCAAGTAGGGTTAGGATGGTATGGGGTGTTACATTCTTCCCCCCTTAGGAACATTCATCCTCGAATGTTAACAATATCATTTCAATTACACCAAATGCATCTCTACATTAGCATACATATACATAAACACTTAAGGCTCATGGAGACTTACTTGTTATTGCTCCACTCCCGCACTTTGAACTTCTTGGTCCATTTGAAATAGATGGGGATATTTGGATTTCATCATCTCTTCCGCTTCCCATGTGATCTCCTCTACTTGTTGATTTCTCCAAAGGACTTTTACGGAAGCTATGTATTTATTCCTCAATCTTTTTACTTGTCGATCTAGGATAGCAACGGGTACCTCTTCATAAGTAAGATCCTCCGTAACTTGGACATCTTCAATTGGAACAATACGAGATGGATCTCCTATGCATTTTCGAAGCATCGAAACATGAAATATCGGGTGGACTGAGGAAAGTTCTTGAGGTAGAGCTAATTCATAAGCAACTTGCCAAAATCTTCTAATGATTTCATATGGGCCTATGTAACGTGGACTTAATTTCCCTTTCTTTCCGAACCGCATTACCCCTTTCATCAGTGACACCTTTAAAAACACCCAATCACCTATGGCAAATTCAAGACCTCTCCTTCTAACATCGACATATGACTTGTGACGACTTTGAGACGTGTGTAACCGCTGTTGGATCACTTTAACTTTCTCCATATCCTCATGAACAATATCTGGCTTAAGTTAAGCAGTTTCACCCGCTTCAAACCATCCAATTGGTGATCTACATTTCCTCCCGTACAAGGTTTCATAAGGTGCCATTTTAATACTTGAATGATAGCTATTGTTGTAAGCAAATTCAATAAGAGGAAAATGGTCATCCCAACTGCCTTGAAAATCTAACGTAGTAGCATATCTTCAAGTGTCTGAATAGTACGTTCTGCTTGTCCATCAGTCTGAGGATGGAAAGCCGTACTCAAATTCACCCGTGTACCCAAACTCTGCTGGAAAGATCTCCAAAAATGCACTGTGAACTGTGCTCCTCTGTCTGATATAATGGAAAGTGGAATACCATGCAATCGTACTATCTCCTTCACATACAACTTTGCATAATTCTCAGCTGTATAGGTCGTACCGGTAGAAAATGCGCTGACTTGGTAAGTATGTCCACTATAACCCATATAGAATCAAACCTCCGCAATGTATGAGGCAAACCTATAATGAAATCCATGTTAATCATATCCCACTTCCAGACTGGAAGATTGATACATTGAATGTAACCTCCCGGTTTCTGATGCTCTACTTTCACTTGATGACAATTAGGGCATTGAGCGACAAACTCTGCAATGTTCTTTTTCATATTTCCCCACCAATACACTTCTTTCAAGTCATGGTACATTTTAGTAGCACCCGGATGAATAGAATAGCGCGAATGATGCGCCTCTATTATAATTCGTGTCCTCAGCTCATCTACATCCGGTACACATAATCTCCCTTAACATTGAAGTACCCCTTCCCGTGTAAGATCAAATGCCTTTGTCAAATCCTGTTGTACATGTTTCTTTAGCTGCAATAACATAGAATCCGCAAACTATTTCTCTTTCACTTCAGTTATTATGGAGGATTCTGCTGCATTCTGCACAATAACTCTATCATCTGAGGATTCAATAAGGCGAACTCCCAAGCTGGCTAATTTATTCAACTCTTTGATTATCTCATGCTTTTAATTCAACTGGCCACTAGTGCTTTCTATATCCTTACGGCTCAATGCGTCAGCTACTACATTTGCTTTGCCTGGGTGATAAAGAATATCAATGTCATAGTCTTTTAAGAGCTCTAACCACCTCGTTGCCTCAAATTGAGTTCATTTTGCTTAAAGATATATTGCAAACTTTTGTGGTCCGTATAGATATCAACATGGACTCCATACAAATAATGACGCCATATCCTTAGAGCAAAAACTACCGCTTCCAATTCAAGATCATGTGTGGGATAATTTTTCTCATGTGGTCGCAACTGTCGTGAGGCATATGCTATGACATTACAATGTTGCATCAATACACATCCGAGGCCAATCCCAAAAGCATCACAATACACTACATAACCTTCTGTGCCTTCGGGAAGCACTAAAACTGGTGTGGAGATTAATTTACCTTTCAACTCTTGGAAAATTTTCTCACACGCATCATTCCACTGAAATTTTACTGCCTTATGTGTAAGCTTTGTTAACGGTGCAGCAATAGAGGAAAAAACTTCCACAAACCTTCTATAATAACCTGCTAGTCCAAGAAAACTACGGATCTCTGTGGGTGTCGTAGGTCTTGGCCAATTTTTCACTGCTTCAATCTTCTGTGTATCAAACTGTATCCCTTCATCTGACACAATATGACCCAAGAATGCAACTGATTTTAACCAAAACTCACACTTGGAGAACTTGGCATATAACTTATGCTCACGGAGAATCTGTAACACTTTCCGTAAGTGATTAGCATGGTCCTCTGGTGATTTTGAATAAACTAGGATGTCATCTATAAATATCGTGACGAACACGTCCAGAAATGGCTTAAACACCCTATTCATCAAATCCATAAACACAGCTGGTGCGTTTGTTAGCCCAAATGACCTAACTAAGAATTCAAATAGCCATACCGTGTTCGGAAAGATGTCTTGGGTACATCTTCTTTCCTAATTCTGACTTGATGGTAACCCGACCTCAAGTCAATCTTTGAAAAACACTTTGCACCCTGTAACTGATCAAACAAATATCAATTCGAGGGAGGGGATATTTGCTCTTGATCGTTACCTTATTCAATTGCCGATAGTCGATGCACATTCTCAACGTGCCATCTTTCTTCCAGACAAATAATATCGGTGCACCCCACGGGGACATACTAGGCCTAATGAAGCCCTTGTCTAGTAAATCTTTCAATTGCTCCTTCAATTCACGCAATTCTGCGGGAGCCCTTCTATATGGGGGAATAGAAATAGGCTGAGTGCCTAGAATCACATCAATGCCAAATTCTACTTCCCATTCTGGGAGTAAGCCTGGAAGATCGTCTGGAAATACATCCAAAAATTCATTGACCACTGGAACTGACTGCGGAGTTAGTTGTTCCATGATCACATCAAAATCCACCATGTCCAATTCAATGAGATCGACCAACGTATCATGACCACACACAGTTACCATACAGTTATGATATACTCTCTTTGAAATTATGTATTTACCAACCGGTGTAGACACTTCAATTGATTTAATTAATAATTCTGGTGCCTTTGCAAATTTCGCAGCAACCAATGGAGTAACATAGGAAAATGTAGAACCAGGGTCAATCAATGCATATACATTGTGTGAGGATACGAGTAATGTACCTGTGACAACATCAGGGGAAGCCTCTAAATTCTGTCGGTCCACTAAAGCATAAGTGCGATGCTGGACCCCACTAGTACTGGTTGCTCCTCTGGTACCTCTACCCCTGCCTACAGACTGAACACCTCAGCCCAAAGAGGGAACCGGTACTGATGATGCAACAGCCGATCCTGCCGGTCGTGCTACACCTCCCATACTCCTCTGGGGACACTCTCTCATCATGTGTACTGTCATGCCGCACCAGAAACAAGCATTTGTCCCCACTCTGCATGTACCTGCATGAATACGCCCGCAGTGTTGACACTGCTGATGAGGAAGACCTGCTTCCTGTGATCTATGAACTCCGCTGCTTTGCCCAGATGGACCACCCCTAGACCCTCAAAACTGTGAGCGAGCACCCCCTGTGGAATAAGAGAACGATAGTCTAGGTGGTCTCGAAAACATACGGGGCCTAGACCCTCCTTGGGACATCATAGGTGGTCCCATAGGTCTAGCCCATTTGGACTGTCCCCTGTCAAATTTATGTACCCTTCGTCTCTGTCGTTGATCTTCTATTTTCTGGGCGAAGGCCTGAATTCTCGCTATATCCATGTCTTTGTTCAAGGCATCAATGGTGCAATCCCTTACCAAATATGGCTCTAGTCTGTCGACGTATCTATGGACCCTGTCTGTCATCGTAGCCACAACATTTGGCGCATATCGAGCCAAGGAATTAAATTACAAGCTATATTCCTTGACGCTTAGATTTCCTTGACGGAGATTTAGGAATTGATCCGCACGTGCCTCGCGGATCTCATACGGAAGATAATGATCTAGGAAAGCCACTTTAAACTCTTCCCAAGTAGGTGGAGTTGCACCAATATCACGGGATTTCTTCCAATCCTCATACCATAATATTGCCTCTCCTTTCAATAGGTACACAACAAGTTCAACTGTCTTTACCCCCGTCACATGCATAACTTCTAAGGCCCTCTGAATCTGATCCACGAAGTCTTGTGGATCTGCTTTTGGATCTGACCCTGTGAAAATAGGAGGGTCCAGTTTTAGGAAATCCTGTGTTCTGCGACTCGCCACTCTAGCCGCATCATTATCATGTGTCATCGGACCAGCTCGTCCTTGACTCTGGGCTGCCACTATCTGTGTCAACATCTGAACTGCATTTCTAAGATCCTGATCTGTGGCATTGACTGGTGGTTCTACAGGTACGCTTCTCCTACTCGACTCTTCTGGTATAGAGGGAGTGGAGGAAGATCGTGACACAAATTCATGCTCAGTATCGCCTTGATTAACTTGATCAGGTGGTGGTATACTGGTTCCCTCACTAGTAATTCTATCGATCCTCTTACTTTTACTTTGACCTCTTCTTGTCATTGGCATTGTTACTATAACAAGAAATATAAATTTCAATGATTAGATATCATTTCACTTACAACTTTGGCTCTATTGCACGATCTAGAAGTGAAGAAAAGAAACAACATCCTAAATGTCCCATAGCCTCCTACTTATAAATGTGGTGCACAACACATTGATAAGTAAGACTCTACTCAAACATGGATTTGTAGACACCCTTAGAACGACCTGCTCTGATACCACTTTTGTCACACCCCGAATCCCATCGGGACGGATTGGCACTCATAGCCGACAAGGCCCGAGAGAACCAAGCTTTGCCTCTATTCAATCATATACATGCTATAAGTAATCCATAATCACATAATAACTTTGGATATCAACAATGGAATCATGGAACATGATACATATATTCACATATGCGAAACTTGGGCGTTGAGGCCACCAAGTCAAAAGACAACATATACCGTTTACATTTATACACCCACAACTATCTATGAAAGCCTCTAACAATGCATTGACCAAAATGAGCTAAAATTTGGGACAAGTCCCCGCTTTATACAACATGTACAACACCAAAACATATGCACAATAGTGACTCGGAGTAGCCCCAAACTAACTAGAGCTCACCAAAGATCTGCAACAACTGGCAACCTACTGTGGAGGCCTACTAGTACCTGCACCTGCAGCAAGTAAGGTAAATCCCCCAAGAGGGGTCTGTACGAAGAATGTACTGAGTATGTAAGGCCATATGAAACTTGTGAGATATGCAAATAAGTCAAGGAACTCAAGTTCAAATGCATAACCAATATAGAGAAGTCACAATGTAGATGAGTCACTATTCTGTACTTTGGAAACTATGTATATTGCTTTCGGTACTTTCATTGTATTTTTAGTTTAATGATTATTCATCTTCACTTGCGACTTGTGATACCCGGGCCCCGACTGAACAGTGGGTTTTAAACATAACATCATGTTATGTTGGGATCGGCTCGAGCTAGGCTTATGCCCCTAGAGCTGCCACCCTATGAATCAATGTATATATCGAGATGGGTTCGAGCTAGGTTAGTACCTCTAGAGCTGCCACCCATACAATATTTCAGGTTCGGCTCGAGCTAGGTTATTACCCCTAGAGCTGCCCCCTGTTAGGATCGGTCCGAGCTAGGCTTATGCCTCTAGGACTGCCCCCTGCTTGAGGATCGGCTTGAGCTAGGCATTTTGCCCCCAAAGTTGCCACCCTCACTTGATCATTGACCACATATGCATTACATTGTTTATTACTTTGAGATTGATACCATGATATTCACAACTTGATATGAAGCTTTGGATCATTAACCAATAAATGAGAAACAC
The DNA here is from genome assembly GCA_031232105.1 of Capsicum rhomboideum. NCBI lineage: Eukaryota > Viridiplantae > Streptophyta > Magnoliopsida > Solanales > Solanaceae > Capsicum > Capsicum rhomboideum. The sequence continues at coordinate 34,467,507 of CP124710.1, read as the reverse complement.
ATGAATAAACATTGTTGGAAACATATCACCATTGGAACCATTAGACAATAATCAATGAACAAGATATATGAGTACAACCACTATGTGAACTTTGGAACATAACACTTTTGAGCTTTTGGAACATTATGCTTGAATAGGAAACATGAGATTCACCAATGGTCAATGAGTAGGTAATGTATGACAATGACCATGGACGTGCACACAATAGTCCATGTACTCTCAATACGAATAAACAACCTTAGACGTGCACACAATAGTCTCGCTCCTTCTTTATGTGTCACTCTACATCACAAATGCATAACGGAATTGACATTAACCACCAACTACTTTACAAATGCATACAATGTCAATGAGTTACATGTTTGCCATTAAACATGTCATTTCCCTTTAAGAAATCCATTGATAAAATTATTATTCCAAAAATCCCATAATATTCCCAGCATTGACCAATACATGATAATCAATACATTTCACCACTACACTTCTCCTTTACACTTTCTTATCCACACCACATCACATATAATCCATCAACTCACCTTAATACACTTCATAGCACATCGGCAAAAATCCCCCAATTTACACGTATAGAAAAATAACAAATTTAATAACAAAATAACACCATACATGTTCATATTTTATCCATACCATGCTTTTTCATCAGAGGCACAAGTCCTAATTCAAGCTTGAATCTCATGGATCACAAATCTTATACAAAAGCACAAGGTACTATGTCCAACATTTCCAAGAACAACAAACATGATCCATATAATCTTTCATGCATATAATATATTAATCCATGATAATAAATACTTACCAAGGCTTGAGAAATGATGATTTTGCTCCAAAGGTTGTCTTTGAGTTTTTAGGGTTTGGAGAAATGTCTTGGATATTTGTCTAAAGGCATGAGACTTTTGTACTCAATAAAATCAGATTTTATGCCCTTTATATAGGCCCCCAAATCCATCCTTATCCACTTCTTTAGCATTGGTTATTGTTTCTAGAAGGTCTTTGAAAGAATGGGTCATTTGACCTATTTTTGGGCCATGTGTTCTTTTCATTTTTGGGTCCTTTTTGGGCCCAATTCACTTAACCCAGTAAAATCAATAATTTCTCGTGTTTAAGTCATCTTATACGTATTACAATGATATTCCCACTCACGCTATTCATATCCGTAGCCTCAATCCCAAAAACAAGTGATTCTAGCCACGTTTAGCTTATTTTGACCTAAAGGGTAAAACGGTCATTTTGACTTCAAATTCGTTCTCGAGTAAATTTATCATACCAATATTATATGCCATTCCTTTCATGTATATACTCGTGGTTTTAGAAGAAACGTGGCAAAAATAGGCTCAATACGACCCCGGATACCCTTGGGACTTAGAAATTTCCAACTTTCGAAAAAGTGGAAAAACCAGCGCGGCACGCCCTTGGGCGCGCCAACATTCTGAATATGGACTAAAAATTTTAGACCAGAGAGGCATGGCACGGTTCCAAATGCACCCCATACTTAGATTTTTTCAAAAATTCCATTTTTCGACTTTTCTTCGCGGGTTCGGTTAGATACTTCAAATCCTATTCTTTGACTTACTTCTTAACCTTAATATACTTTTTTTAGAGGTCCTCTTAGCCTCATTTTGAACCACGAGAATGTTCCACGAAGATCATAAAACACCTCCTATGAAGGTTTAATCACATATACAAGGGCCAAAGTCAATTATCCCATCAATGGCATTACCAAATACATACTTATAGCTTCCGATACCTAAGTAAACATTATATAATGTCGTCAAGTAGGGTTAGGAAGGTACGGGGACTTTAGCCTTATTCTAATCTTTCTCCTCATCCTTCTTCTTTTGTCCTTGGCTCACAAAAGATATGGAGATTGCCCCCATGGCCACCTCGATATCTCTTGCGTCCCATGCTTAATTTTGTTTAGTCACTTGATCCAATAAGGCTGAAGCAACTCCATAAGTTTGTTTAATTATGGATACTATGACCGCATTATCCACTACCATTTTGTTCAATTGATCTAATGCTCTATAGATTATTTGGAGAAGCACCTTATCTGGAACCTCATGGTTTGGGCCTTGTAACAGCTTCTTGTTAAACCTTTGCCATGCTTCATGCAATGGCTCACCACTCAATTTTTGAAAGTTTATGATTTCATCCCTCAATTGGAGCATGCAGGATGGTGGAAAGAATCAGTCTAGAAAAGCTTCCATCAACTCAACCCATGAAGTTATAGAGCCCACGGGTAGTTCCTATAACCACAATACTACATCACCCATCAATGAGAATGGAAAAAGTCTTAACCGGATGGGCTCTTGTGAAAGATGAGCAATATCAAATAGGAGACACACAACTATAAATTTCTTCAAATGGAGGCTGGCATCTTCGTGAGCTTGACCACCAAATAGGCCCTTTATTTGAATTAGATGGAGCATCACACTAGTGACATGAAACACTCCATTACCCTGTCACGACCCGAAATCCCATTCGGATCGGACTGGCACCCGAAGCCAATATGGACCGAGAGAACCAATCTTTAATCATGAATCTTCATATGCATATCTGCGTATGAATCTTAGTATACCTCAGGCAACTATGCGGAAGACATGCATATGGAAACATATGCCATAAATATAAATATCAAACTTGGCCGTTGGAGCCATTACGTCGAATTGAACATACATCTTCCATTCATATACCTACATATGTCTACAAAGCCTCTAACAGATACATCTATTTATACCACCTTTACAGCATCAAAATGAATATACAACTATGACCCAGAAAGCTCCGAATCAAGTGGAGCTCACCAAAACTTCTGCAACTGATCCATAGTCTACTGAGGAGGTCTACTAATAAATGCACCTGCAACATGTAAGGTAAGTCCCCCGAGGGGGTCAATACGAGAAATGTACTGAGTATGTAAGGCTAGAGAAATTACATCATACATGAGAATGTCAATGAAATAAATATGAGAGAATTTTCTATATGGGTAAACCATCATTCTAATTGGAAACTTGTCTATTGCTTTCGTTATGAACATTTTAGGACATTCATTTTATATCCTTACTATTCATAGAATATCTTTCATGTCTACACTCAAGATACTCTTCTCCTCTATTCATGACCACTATTGTTCTACTACTTGGTTAGTAAATTACGAAAGAATAACATTCATCCACACACACCCACTCTCTTGGTGGATTTAATTACTTATTAATCATACACTGCCCGGGCCCAACTGATTAGTGGGAAATTCATAGAACCATCATGCAGGTGTACATTGCACCTCATGGATAATATAAGGAGAACCATCATGCAGGTGTACATTGCACCCCATGGATAATGTATAGATAACCATCATGCAGGTGTACATTGCACCCCATGGATAATGTATAGAGAACCATCATGCAGGTGTTCATTTCACCCCATGGATGATGTATAGAGAACCGTCATGCAGGTGTTCATTTCACCCCATGGATAATATATAGAGGACCATCATGCAGGTGTTCATTTCACCCCATGGATAATGTCATAATTATACCTCAACTTTTACCAGATTGGTACAAACATAAGCATAACATTACTAGACTTTAGCACATCACATTCCCGGAACTTGGAGGTAGAATATACACATTTGTATGACCTATTGAGGATCACGATTCTATTGAAAACTTTTGCTACTTCTTATGAGATCTTATATAAGTAAGCGTATAGTACCGGCCCTCCACCTTTGGTGGTCTATAGTGACTAACATAGCATAGTATTGGAATTATTCCATCTAGAACTTATAACCTTTAGAATGTGATCCATACCTAATGAAACATCTAGTAGCCAAGCGCCGTACTTCTTTACAATCTTATACCCCTTTTGTCTAGCTAGGAAAGTGACACCCTAGAGCTAATGACAGTAAAGCACACACTTATATGCACATTTCACTTCACGCATTTAACTCATGAGATTGACATCTTCACTTATGAGTAATAATCACACTACCTTGCACATCATCTCTCTTATTACTCTTATGAGAATGGTACTAAGATGATCCTCACAATATAGGATTTGGAGCATGACATGATTGGAAAATGCTTTTCAAGAATACATAGATTTATTTATATTATTACCCTCTTGAGATAGTTCTTTTAGGAATTAGAACGTCATGACATCTTTGGAACTTCAATCAAGGAACAAGAGATAAGTGAATCATAAGTCATCTAAGAATAAGACACATATGGATAACAATATATGTAAACCTGAATTGATATACTTCAAGGCTCTCGGAATTGAAACAAGTCCAATGTCAATAGGAACAATATGTTGTAGAAGAATACGGAAAGAGTAACTTACATACCTTGTATTCGTACTTACGAATACACAATCTTAGACGTGCATACGATAGTCCCACTCCATCCTTATGTTTTGTTCTACAACATAAATACATGAAGGAACCAACATTAACCACCAATAACCTTATAATGGCATACAACAACAATAAGTCACATGTTCAACTCGAACATGTCATTTCCCCCCTTGACAACACCATTTATAAAATCATCATACCAAGAATTCCACAATATTACATACATTGACCAACACATGATAACCAATGGCATGTTACACCAAGCTCATATTTTATCCTTTTCCATCACCACCACATCACAATTCTTCCATCAAATTACTTCAATACACCTCATAACAACAAATCGGCCAAAATCCCATAATTTATACTTATAGAAAAAGAACATGTTTAAGACCATAATAACACCATACATGTTGTTATTTCATCCATATCATGAACTTTCATCAAAGTCATAAGTTATAATTCAAGTTACAATCCCATGGATTTCACATCTTTCACAAAAACCAAAAGTGCCATGTCCAACATTTTCAACCATCACCAACATGATATACATATTTTATCATGCTTATAATATGTTAAAGTACAATAATAATCACTTACCCAAGCTTGGAAGATGATGATCTTGCTTCAAGAAGTGCCTTAGGGTTTGAGAGCCAAAGAAGTGTTCTTGGGAATTTTCTAGAAAATGAGAGAAAAGCATGTGTGTGTACAATGAATTAAAATCTGATTTTTGGACACCTTTTATAGCCTTTTAAAGTTATCCTTATCCATTAATTCCATTATTGACAAGTCAACACAAGAATGGGTCTTTTGACCCACTTTTGGGCCATGTCTTCTTTTCATTTTTGGGTCCTTTTTGGGCCCAATTCTCTTAACCCAATAAAATCAATAATTTATCGTGTTTAAATCACCTCATACGTGTTACAACAATATTCCCACTCATGCTATTCACACTCGTAGCCTCAATCCCAAAAGCAAGCGATTCTAGCCACGTATGGCCCATTTTGACCAAAAGGGCAAAATCGTCATTTTGACCCCAAATTCGTTCTCAAGTAATTTTATCATACCAATGTGATACTTTACTCATTTCATGTATATGATCATGATTGTAGAAGAAACGTGGCAAAAATCGGCTTGATACGTCCCCGGGCACCCTTGGGACTTAAACAAAATTTCCAACTTTTGAAAGGTGCGCAGGGGCGGCGTGGCACGCTGCCTGGCGCACCCCTTTACTGCCTATGGAATGAAAATTTCAGCCCAGAGTGGCATGGCACGCCCCTGGGTGCTCCCCTCCTTATTTCTTTCCAAAATTTTTGTTTTTGACTTTTCTTCGCGGGTTCGGTTAGATACTTCAAGTCCTATTCTTTAACTCACTTCTTAAACTTAATATAATTTGTTTAGAGGTCCTCTTAGCCTCATTTTGAACCCCACGAATGCACCACAAAAATAACAAAACACCTCTTATGAAAGGCTAATCACATGTACGAAGCCAAATTTTAAATTGCTCATTGTTAACATTACCAAATACATACTTATGGCTTATCGACACCGAAGTACCCATTGTTTATCGTCATCACATTGGGTTGGGAGTATACGGGGTGTTACAACCCTCTGCATGTGGGATGTGGATTGCACTAGCCTTTACGACATCCCCTAGGTGATTTTCATCCTCAAGGTTTCCATCAAAGGTAGCGGTGTCGCTACCATGTTGACTCATTGTGTTTGGAAGACTTAGATTATCACCTGAACAAGACAAAACCAACAAATAAATTAAAGTTTATACTACGGCTAACAAAAGTAACTTATAACACTAAAAAATGAATGCTACGTTTTAGTCTCTGGCAACAACGCCATTTTTGATAACGCTCAAATACACTCTAGAAACGGAATGTATGCGGTCGTTAGCAACACTTTTACCCAATTTAGGAGTCTGGATCGAATCTAAAGGGAATGAGAGCAATACTTTCACTCTCAAGTGTCACTAGTAACTATAAGTTAGCACATAGTGTTTAAAATATAGCAAAAAGTAAAATGGGAGGTTTGTTTAATTAATTTCATTTTCAAATAGTTAATTTTGAAGTTTGGTTTGCAAAATTGAAATTTAAAGAGTGTAATCAAGAGTAAAGAGACTTGGGATTATGCCCTCATGAGTGCGAATATACGTATGGTTAAACACCAATTTGCCTAATTTCAACTAATTGCTAAGGATAGGCTAGGTTATGGGTTTCAACATTAATCTTTTAATAAAACGTTAAAATCTCATATGTGGGTTCTTTCGAACACCTCATAAATGTATCCGTGTAACTAACCAAATACCTCAATTAGTAGCCTTACATCTAAGATCTACTATTAAATGATAAAATCAAGTTATTGTCAATCACCACTCCTTACCCATATCCCCTTTGTCAAGGATGAAAAGGGTTCTAAGCAAAATTAGAGTATGCAACCTCTAATCTTAATTTAAAACATGGAGTAATAACTAAATCCTTAACAAATAATTGATTATCTAGGCAAATGGGTACAATCCACACACAAATCACAACTTAATCATGCATAACCCCAAGTTGGGTAATTAAGCTACTCATCCCAAGAAAAGAAGAACATATACCTATATTCTCATTAAATTTAGCCATAGAATCCAAAATCCTCAAAAGAAATTCCAAATTCCAAGCAATAGATTCAAGCACAAGTACTAAATCCCACTCTTAGGGTTCCAATTACAAGCTTTGGATCTCAAAATTTGACAAACAATGGAGTTTCAGATCTAAAAAATCTCTCTTATAGCTCAAAAATTGTATTTCAGGTAATTACAAAAATGTCACTGCACTGGTCACATACTAGTGCATATGCCAGTGCAGGTCAAGTGAGATTTCAGGCTCTTTCCAATTTACTATTTTGTCCAAGTGCGGCCTCATGTGTGTGCGCACCTCCCCACCTGCATGCGCAGATGACTAATTTTCATTCCATGCACTAGTCTAATCTCCTTTCCATCATTTTTGTACTCTATTTTGACTCATATTATTAGCTCGACCTCGAATTCATCGATTACCTGCAAAAACAAGCAATTTAACATAAGATACACCTCAAATCAAAGGAAACTAAATAATAATTCCAGCTTAAATAACTAAAAAGTTGGAAAATTTCCAACTCATCAATGTCTTAGTGTTCAACTCAAGGTACAAGTTGTTTCTGGGTAAGCTCAAAATTAGATGGTCGGGTCCTTTCAAGGTAGTTCAATATTATCCTAGTAGAGCTATAAAATTGGAGAATGGCACGGGGTCCCTGTTTAGTTGAATGGCCAACCAGTTAAACATTATCATGTAATGTCACCGAAAGTGGATTTCTTGGAGGTTCTGTACCTCGATGAAGCTTGATTGATAAAGAATAATGTCGTGCCACGATGATAACTAAGCTTCTTCTTGGGAGGTAACTCGAGTTTATTTTTGTTGTTTTGAATAATGTGTGTTGGTTGATGCAGTTATTTGAAGGAGTTGGAATATGGGAAACATGTCATAACATAAGTCGGAGAAGAAAAAATTGAGAGATCATGCACAAAGCTCCAGGGAAAAGGCTTTGGCCATGCGTCGATCCCATCAGCAAATTGCCAAAGCCTTTCACCGAAATACATCTCCCAACACAGATGAACTGTCAAAATCATTGATTGTAACTTACCATTCGGTGTATCGCCGAACACTTTGGAAAAGGGAAAACCATCATTAAATTGGTTCACCCTATAAGATCCCAAGCATTGAAAACTACTAAGATTGGCAATGGCCTTGCAAAATAGTGTATCACACGTGAGTTCAGTGATGGAATTGTATCACTGAAATGGGTTGTGTTTTAAAGTTATAATGGTTTGACTTTCTTTGACACTTGACTTTCCATTTTCTTTTGACTCTTAGTATTATTCAAACCTCTCCCCATTCCCTATTTCCCTCTTTCCTTTAAACCTTTCAAATCAACACACACACACACTCATGGTCTAAACTCTTAAATCACCACCATCACATGAGCATATCACCACCGCCACTGTTATTGGAATTACACACCACTCTTAGTTGATTTCCCTCTTAAACTTTAAAAGTTAGCATTCGATTTTCATTTAAATCTCATGTTGTACTCTTGCTCGTGCTTGTGATTTAGGGCAAATTTTATGCATAGTAGTTTGATTTTTGTTGTGGGTTTGAATTGATTTCAAGAATTGAATTATTTTGCCCGATGATAGATTGGGTGACGTCATTCTTAAGGGAAAAATTATTGATTCATTGTTTAGTTGATTGCAACCTGGAGAAGTTTGAGTACCCATGGTGTTTTTGAATTGAAAATCTCCATTGAAATGGCTTGAAAATCGTGACAGTCATCTTGGAAATAATGACTTTCGGCGATGGTTTGAGTACTTCAGTGCACTGAACTGTATGGCGTATCACCGAAGCACTCCCCATGTCACCGAAACTCATAGTGGGCTTGGATATTCAAGGTGAGATTCGGCGATGCCTTAGATTTTTTGTGATACTCGGGGATTATCATCAAAATCTTCACCAATCCCTCTCCCTCTTTCTGTCATAATTGGCGATAGCTAAGATGCAACGCTGAACTGTTTGGTGATGCACCAATTTGTTCGGCGATGCTATTCTGAGAAATTTTATGTTTTTTTTTGCTAACTTTGGTCGAGCCCATTACCTCTCTTATTTGTAGAGATGGTCCGCCCCAAGCACGTATATAAAAAGCACTCCCATTCTCCTCCTCCTACTTTAGAGGTTACTAAGGGTGTGAAATTCAATGAACAATCTCATTTGGAAAAATTTTAAAAATGAAATAAGGTTGATGAGAATACAAGTAAAGCCCGAATAGTTAAGGAGGACAGCTTAGAACATAGTTCCAACTCTGAGAGGTACAACCTTGGATCCTCGGAGGAGGGGATCACTACTCCTATTCATAAGTTGTTGTCCACTCTTGAGGCTACACCACCAAAAATATAGGGTAGAACAACCCTCCAGTGCTGCAGCAAAGCCTCCACCTCATCCTTACAAGGGTCATCGAGTCTTCAATCTCCTCAAGGTACCGGATCAATGTACAATTATTGAGGAACAAAAACTGAGTCTGCATGGGTTAGAAGGTAAGCATCTGAGGGTGTTATCCACACTGAGGTACCATAACTTTTAGGTGTTCACCAAACCTCTAAAACCTTATGTTAAAAATTGGGTGAGTGAGTTTTAGTATGGGAAGATATTGTTGGCTATGAAAAGAAGGGGGCCACAGGAAACTAGAGACATTGTCAAAGTTTGTGGTGTGAATGTGAGATATGATGAAGCAATTATAAATGAAGTGTATAGATGAAAAAAACTAAACATTCACTAATCCAACACTAGAATTGGGAAGCCAGTTGCAGAATTGTGGGGTTGGTTAGCCCCTTTATTGAGTGATGGACCACCTTCGTGGCTTGTATCGGAGGTAAACATTGAAAAAGGAGACATCAATTTAGAATCTTGGTATTGGTTGTGCTTCGTGTACAGTATTTTTTTGCCTTCACAGAATCAGACAATTTTGGTGCACCCTCAGGAAGTGCATGTGGGCACAATTGTAGTGAAAAAGAGTTTCAACTTTGCCAAAATCATTGCCCCGTACATTGCTTATTGGTCCCAACAAAATCAAATGTATCTTGCCTTTTCTTGTTTTATTACCAAGTTATGACATCGTGTTAAAGTGTCTTTCAATAAGAAAAAGGATTTTGAGTACAATCCTACCTCTACTATTTACATCACCAGACTTGACCTTGTGAAAGAGGTGAAGAAGAAGAAAGCCTGCCCTACTACTATAACTCGTACTCCTCCTAGTTTATCTATAACTCTTACTACACCAGGTCCATCCTTAGGTCCATCATCATAGACACCTCGGCCTAGTGTCATCGATTTTCAGCCTTCTACTATTCAAGGTTCTTTGAGGGCCCCTCTCACTCACGCTGACATTATCTAGATGGGATAATTAGCTTATTGTGGTGATGCAAGGTCATCTAGGTTGGAGAGGGAGATATATCAGATTATTATTGAGGCTGTGAGAGTTGTCATGGTGCTAGTTCATGATGAGTTATAGGGTATTCATGAAACCCTGCAGATTTTTGGCTAAAGGTTAGATGATTTGAGCTCCTCTCAGCAGCCGTCCATACCCGAGATAGTGATGAAAATGCAGGATGATCTAGCTTCCCTAAGGAAGAATATGGATAAGCTTTAATTCCTTGACTTGACACACTTATGGGGAGATTTATTTGAGACACCGCACCTGTTTATGAGGATAACCCAATAGCTGAGGAGGAGAACAAGGATGATCTGCCTTCAAATGAGGAGATTGATGAGGCTGAGATTGAGGGATACTTTGAGAAGTAGAGACAGGTTGGTATACAGGTGGATGCACAGTCAAACTTACAAGATACAAATCAATTTATTTTGGAGGCTACCTTGGAGTAGTCCAGGAGAGAGATTACTCAGATCAAGACTAGTAGGTCTACACTTGCTAATAATACTGCAAGTGTAGCTGAGGCCACAGAGATAGCTGCTATAGAGACCGAGGACCCTGTATAAGATCCACCCCTATAGGCTACACTTGGTACTAAAATAGGCACTGATTCCAAGACAGAGGTCGCTTCTGCTAGCCAGCCACTGGCTTAGCTATATTCAGGGGGACCCTTACTCTTATGCTTCTTTATTTCTCTTAGTCCTATTGTATTGAGGATAATTCATACTATAGAGTTAAGGGTGGGGTGTTTATTTATTTGGATCTGTAATATTTTAGCCTATTTCTGGATATTTGTTTGTGATACTTTGTTTTATTTTTATGTATGCTCTTAAATCGAATGATATTTGGATATTTTTCATTTGAGTTGTAATATTTTAGATTTGGTGATTTGGATTTCTTTGAGTGTGGTGTGTGGTTTTTCATTTTCATTTCCTCACTTTTCATGTTAATTTTGTAGTTCATAGCTTAGTTGTAAATAAAATTCTTTTTCCATGCGTACTTACGAGAAAAGTGTTTTATCTCATGATTCAGAAGTTTCACCATGACTCACAAATTTTATGTACGAACATACTTTAAATGTATATTTTAGTAATTAGTTTATGTCCTCAGTTTTAATACAGGTTTTAAGTGTTTTCATGACTTGTGCATATCTTATATACACAGTACATTCAAAATTACCGATTACATATCTCTTCTGCCAATATTTTTATGTGATGTAGATTTAGGTTCTTACTATCAGTATTATAGTTAGGCAGATCACAGCTTCCAGCCAGCTAGTGATGAGTTCTCTTATTTCGGGGACTCAAGTCAGTTGCAATTCCAGCATTTTATTTCTTTTCTTATGTATTGATTAGAGATAGTTGGGGGTCATTTCTCAACTACCTAAAGTCAGTATAAGTAGAGGCTTTATAGATAGTCAGTCAGATTTATTGTATGTAGTTTCAGTTCCTCTTTCTATCTGATTTCAGTGTTGTAAACTTTTAGTAGGATTGTACAGAAACAACTTATCTCATGATTATGCTTTTGCTTAGTCATTTTATCTTTTATATATGCTTTATTTAGTTGCTCCTGAATTATGCCAGTACCATAGGTTAACTTGGGATCACTTGTGGTTCTAAGTACCATGTTACAATTAAGGGGAAGTCTCGAGTATTGATAGTAGGCGTGTCTTGTGGTGCTCGCTTCTTTGAGATATCCTTTTGTATCTGCTTGATTTCCTTAGGTTCTATAGTACTTGTACAAGAAAGTATTAGTCTTCATTTTGAAGCATTAATACATGTTCATGAAATTTCTTAGACGAGCCTTCCTACAATCGTGCATTGAAGGTACGATCGTACCTTCTATCATAGGAAGTTTTCCCCAAAAGTACTGGTGGGATTGTTACATCAAATGAGAACATACTATGATCGTACCATGGTAGGAAGATTGTGGGATGTGTTCGTCTGTTGAACTCTTGCAACTTGAAAAATTGGTACCCTACAACGATCCAACCCACGATCGTACATAGATACCATGATCGTGGGTTGTGTCGTAGAGTGTGCACTGAAACTTATCAATTAAAGCTTTAATTCTAAGACCCTAATTTGACCCTATTTGAACAAACAGGCACTCAAAATTCCCCTGTTCTGTACTCATTCACATAGATATCCCTCACAGTGCATTAATCTATTTTAATCCATCATGATGGTTCCCTAACTCCCTCCTAACTCAAATTCATGCTACTTGGAGCATGTAAAAGGTAATGAGCACTTCAATCCTTCTCCTAATTTCACTATTAGAACAGAAATTAACCACAAACTTGTAATGTACTTACTTTGCAATAAGCTTGAGTAGAAAATTTGTTCAAACACGTTAGGGAGTACATATAATTGCACCAAAATTAGGATAACTTTGCGTGTTTTAGCCTTTACTCGAGCACTAGCGGGTGAATTTTTGTTTGAAGGAAGAAGAATGAGCATTTGGTCAAGGGTTTAGGGCTTACCACACTAAAATCCTAGTTGAGTCGGGTCAGATCAAGTTTTATTTAAATATTTGGACCCAACAAACGACTCATACCTACGATCGTAGAATTAACCCATGATTGTGATATGTAATTGTAACAGGAGACTTTAGAAAACTTACCTGGGAACCTACAAATCTTAAGGGTGATCGTAGTATCTAGCCATGATCATTCCTTCAAATCGTAGGTTTAATTACCTGATTCATGGTTTTCAGGAGTTTGGTCAGATGATTAATACCACGATCGTGAGATCTAAGGTACGATCGTGGTGACCAATCGTAGGATAACTCCTGAAACTCATTTCGCTGTACATTATGCAAACGACTGAACCCATGATCGTGGGTTCTTCCCATGATCATGTAACCCTTTCATAGTTTCAGTACTAGTTCCAATTCCTTGGTTTCTTTTCTGCATAGTCCCTGCACAAGTAACATACATTACCGTATAAACCGAAAAGTACAAAATCCTTGGGTTGCCTCCCAAGTAGCGGTTGATTTAACGTCGTGGTACGACGTGGCTAAGTTGGTTACTCAGACCTCACCAACTAGCCCATGGGTTTCCTTCCATGAAGTGCCTGATTTAACATCGCAGCACGACTCGGGTGTGCTTGTCTTCCCAAGCATTAGCTAGATCTACTTCACAAATGATCTTTACTTCTTCAATCTCACAGAGATAGTGCTTCACCCTTTGGCCATTCACCTTAAACTTCGGTTCCTCTTTATTTTTCCAGCTCAATTGCACATCTTCTCTATGTACAAAGTTTACCGTTCATAGGCACAGAGACAGAATTCATCCATCTCATTCAACTGTTCAATTCTTGATTTAACTGCATCACTCTATTCCAGATTCAACCTCTTCAGTGCCCATAATGCTTTATACTCAAGTTTGACAGGCAAGTTACACACTTTACCATACACAAGTTTATTTGGGGAAGCACCAATAGGGGTCTTGAATGCCATTTGGTAAGCCCATTATGCATCATCTATCTTTCTAACCCAGTCCTTCCTATTGGCATTAACAATCTTACCCAAAATAAACTTGATCTCACGATTAGAGACCTCAACTTGCCCACTTTTTTAAGGATGGTAAGGCGTTTCCACCTTATGTTTCACACCATATTTCTCAAGCAAGGCCTTAAATAGATGATTGCAAAAGTGTGAGCCTCCATCACTAATGATAGCCCTTGGTGTCCAAAACCCGGAGAATATATTCTTTCTCAAGAATATTGTGACACTCTTTCCTTCATTGTTTGGAAGAGCAACTGCCTCCACCCACTTCGACACATAGTCAACAACCATAAAAATATACTTTATACCATGTGAGCTCACAAAGGGGGCCATAAAGTCAATACCCCATACATCAAATGCTCAAGTTCAAGGATAATGATCATTGAAAGCTCTTGCTTTTGCGGGATTTTTCCTTGTTATTGGCATTGGTCACAAGCCCTTACATAGTCATGTGTATCTTTGTAAATGGTGGGCTAATAGTATCTATATTGTAAGATCTTGTGCGCAGTCCGCACACCACTATAACGACCCCCAACAGGTGACGAGGGACATGCCTCTAAGATACTCATCATCTCAACCTCAGGAACATATCTCCTAATCACTCCATCCACACAACTCCAAAAAAAGTATGGCTCATCCCAAAGAAAATTCCTCACATCATGCATGAACTTCTTATGTTGCTGAAATGATAGGTCTTCAGGAACCACATCACTCACCAAATAATTTACGAAGTCTACAAACCACGAAATCAAATCTTATGATGTGGCTAATACCTACTTTTCTAGAAAAGTATCATCAATTTCAAGTTCATCCTTTAGCTTCAGCATGGCCTCTTCTTCAAGGAGCGATAAGTGGTCAGCCACTTGATTCTTAGTCTCCTTTCTATCCTTGACCTCAAAGTCAACTTTCCACAATAAAAGTTCCCAATGAATCAACCTCGGTTTTGCATCCTTCTTTGCCACAAGGTACCTAAGGGATGCAGGGTCAGTATGCACAATCACTTTTTTTCCAAGCAAATAAGACCAAATATTTTCAAACGCAAACACCACAGCAAGCAAATCTTGTTTATTCATAGCATAATTCTTCTAGGCCAGGTTAAGTGCTTTGATAGCATAGTAAGTAGGATGTAAGATCTTCTCTCACCTTTGGACTAGGACTGCACCTAGCACCACAGCATTATCATCATACATAACCTCGAATGGCATGAACCAATCAAGTGACACAATAATAGGGGCTTAAATAAACTTCTCTTTCAGGTACACAAATGCCTTTAGACTCGGATCATCAAACATAAACTTCACCTCCTTCTCCAACAACTTGCATAACAGATTAGCAATTTTAGAAAAGTTCTTGATTAATCTTTGATAAAATCCTGCATGCCCCAAAAATCTATGAATACCCTTCACAGAAATTGGTGGAGGCAATTTTTCAATCACCTCAATCTTTGCCTAGTCAACTTTAATCCCCTTTTTCAAAATCTTGTGACCAAGCACTATTCCTTCTTTAACTATGCAATAGATCTTCTCCCAATTTAGAACCAAGTTACAATCCTCGCATCTCCTTAAAACATGAGAGAGATATGCCATGAAAGCCTCAAATAAATTACCCACAACTGAGAAGTCATCCATAAATACCTTAATAGTATCCTTAACCATGTCAGAAAAGATAGACATCATGTAACGCTGAAAGGTTGCGGGTGTATTAATCAAACCAAACGACATCCTCTTGAATGAAAAAGTCCCATATGGACAAGTGAACATAGTTTTCTCTTGTTCTTTAGGAGAAATAGAAATCTGATTGTAACCCGAATAACCTTCAAAAAAACAATACCATCCTCTACCAGCAAGACGGTCTAACATCTGATCCATGAAAGGCATCGAAAAGTGATCCTTATCAGTCCATGCACTCAACTTCCTATAGTCCATACAAACATTCCAACCAGTGACTGGCCTCGTAGGAATAAGCTCATTCTTCTCATTTGGAACCATAGTGATTTCGTACTTCTTCGACACACATTGGATCGAGCTCACCCATTTGCTGTCTGCAATCATATAAACCACACCCGTATCCAACTACTTGATTATTTCTTTCTTCAACACCCATTGCATAGACAGATTCAATCTCTGTTGATACTCAATACTAGGCATACAATCTGGCTCAAGTTGGATTTTAAGCGTGCAAATTCTAGGCAGAATCCCAATGATATCAACAATAGAACATCCAATGGACCTCTTGAACCTCTTCAAAACAGATACCAAAGCCTAAACTTTCCAATCTACCGACTAAAAAAGTATTGTTCGGTTCCAAAAATGAAAAAAAAAAATGAGATGGAAGGGCCTTGAGCTCCAAGACTGGAGGCTCCTCAATAGAAGGCCTAGCTGGCGAGGTCACTCTATTCTTCAAATCAAGATTTAACTTCTTTGGTGCATAACTGTACAAACTACTACCATCAAGTGCACTCACCATCTTATCATAACTCTTAATATCATCACCCTCAAATTTTATAATTGCCACTACAAGGGCCTCGACTCCAACCTTCTCCTCAATAGGAGCTACCAATATATCCTCGTGGACTGTATCTATCACAGAGATCACATGCACATCCTTTGGATGCTTCATGGATTGGAATACATTAAAGGTAACCTATTTATTTTTCAATTGAAACTTTATCTACCCAGTCTCCATGTCAACCAATGCACACCCAGTCACAAGGAATGGTCTTCCCAAAATAATAGAAACCTCAAAGTCAACCTCACAATCAAGGATGACAAAATCAGTTAGAAATATAAAGGATGCAACCCTGACCAAAACATCACACAAGATTCCCATAGGTTCTTCACAGTGTGATCCGCCATGAGAAGTCTCGTGAAAGTTGGTTTAGGCGACCTTAGCCCCAACTATCTATAAACTATTAGCAACATCAAATTAATGCTATCACCTAAATCACAAAAAGATTTTGCGAAGTTGAAACACCCAGTAGTGTATGGAATTATGTATGCTCTAGCGTCTTTTTTCTTCTCAATCAAAGACCTAGAGGCGTTTGTACTATAATGGTGCACATTGTCAATGGGCTCAAAACTCACTGTCCTCTTCTTAGTGACTAATTCTTTCTTAAACTTTGCATAACCTAGCATTTGTTCTATAGCCTTAACTATAGGGAGATTCACCAACAACTTATTTAAAATAAAAATAAACTTTTGGTAATTTCTCTCTTTTGTTTTCTTCTCTAGTCTTTATGAAATAGGAGGAGAAGGTTGTAGAATTAGAAGTCAATACTTTCAGGACCTCTATGTCCTTCCCTTTTCTTGCATTAGCCTCATGTTCATCAACTAGAGGCTTTTTAGGCGTGTTCTTATCCACCACCAAGTCTTTAAATTTGGCAACTTTTTCATCATCGACGATCACTGGTTCTACCTTATTTTCAACAATCATGGGCATAGGTGGATCAGTGGTTATCTTACCACTTCTAGTAGTAATAGATAAGCAATGACCATCATTTTTTTTAATTTTGGATGGTGATACTCAGAAGTGTACCTTGTTGACACTGATTCAATGCTTCAAACATCTGACCAAACTATTGCTCAAGCTGTTTTATGGCATTAGCATGTGATTCAACATTTTGAGTCATTCTCAAAATATCTGCCCAAATCTCCATAAGGAAGTTTTCCATCTTCTCTACCCCTTTTACAACTTTTGTAAGCATGTCTTCCATCCTCGAACTGCTTAAACCAGCATCACGATTCCCTGGTAGAACATAAAGGCCACTCTTATCCTTGTAGTTATCCTTTCTCCTTTAATCACCATCGCACTCCCTACTTCTATCTCTATGCCCAGACATGTTATAATTGTCGTCTCTATAGTAGTTTCGACCTTGATTTCCTTTTATAAAGTTCCAATTATCTTGGTTATACCCTTGGCCTTGGCTCGAAAACCCTCCACATCTCTATTTAGATATTTTGCCTCCTCCTCATAATCTGAATCTTCACACCTAGGTGCCTTACCTTGCAAATCAATTGCATTCACTCTCTTCACTCCCACTATTATAAATTTCTGAGTAACCAACCCAATCTTAGTCCTTAGTTGTGCTACTTCTTGAGCTTCTGACTCAGCTAATGCTTTTTTCTTTACGGATGCTCTAATTGCATATATGTCTAAGGTTCTGTTCACATGTTGAGTGTGCCAACCTCGATTGGTTTTTGTGATTCAATCTAGAATCTCAAAAGCATGTTCCTAAGGAAGAATCATGAATGCCCTACAAGTGATAGTGTATGCTACAACCTTTGTGTTAGAATTCAAAGCTCTATAGAAGATCTCAAGTAAGTTTCTACCAGTCAACCTATGATTTGGAACATTCTGCAGCTTCTTTTTGAACCTCCACCAAGACTCATAAATTACCTTTGAGTATAATTACCTAAAGTTGTAAATCTCATCTTTCAACTGCAACATCCTGGAAGGTGGAAAAAATCTATCCAAGAATTGAGTCCTCATCTCATTCCAAGTAGTTATCGATCCACGTGGTAACTCAACCAACCATAATGTAGCCTCTCCCATCAGCGAGAAAGAAAAAATTCGCAATCTAATCGTCTCTTGACTCACTCTAAGTAGATTATAAGAAGTGTAAATCCCCATAAAGTTCATTGTATGCATATTTACATCATCAATAGGAAGGATTGAGAACACCCCTTCAAGTTCAACAAGTGGATCATGGCACTAGTGATGTCAAACTTAGTCCCAAGAGGCAATTTTGGTGGAATAATAGTGCCTATTTCAACCAAATCCAAATAATCTAAATCTTCTTTTGGATCCTTATAGTGGGGGAGATACTGTTGTAGAGGTTGTTTACCCCTATGCCTTCTCTACCTCTCCCTCTCATCAAGTACAGTTAGACGGTTTTCTTTATCTTGTCTAGCCCTTTCATCCCTAGTTGCCTTCCTGGTAGATTCATATCTAGCATTCTCATAAGCCATTAATCAAGTAGTGATCTATTCAGCAGTCTCCTGACTATCATGCTGATGTGGTGGCTGATTCAAAATTGTCGCATCATCATGAACACCCTCAAGAAGGGCTCCTTGATTATGAACTCTTTCGTTCACCATTCTTCGATTAGTTCTTAGAGTTCTCTCAAGTTCTGTATCAAGTGGAATCAGGAGATTTCCTTGACCCTGAGTATTGGGCATACACCTATGTGCACCCTAGAAACAACAAAAAAGTAAAATCAGGACACAACAACTAAAAGCCCAGCCCAACAAACACAATCAATTAATTTCGTAACTGTATTTCCCAGCAATGGTGCAAAAATTTGATGTCACCCAAATTAAACCTCTAAACAAAGTATAAAGTGGTCGTTAATAAATTATAGAACCTGTCACGCCCCGAATCCCAACGAGGCGTGATTGGCACCCGAAGCCGATATGCCCTGAGCGAACCAACCTTTGCTCATGAATATTCGCATACATAACCTCATATGAATATTATTACACCTTATGCAACTATGCGGAAGTCATATACATAAAAACATATGTCATAGCTATGTATGTAAAACTTGGCCGTTTGAGCCATCAAGTCAAAACGACATGTACCTTCACATTTATACATCCACATCCGTCTACAAAAGCCTCTAACAAAATGCATTGACCAAAATGAACTAAAAGTCGGGACAAGTACCCGCTTTATACAACATGTCCAAAATCAAAACACATGTACAACAGTGACTCGGAGAAGCCCCAAACTAACTGAAGCTCACCAAGGATCTGCAACACTGACAATCTACTGTGGAGTCCTACTAGGACCTGCGCCTGCATCAAGTAAGGTAAATTCCCCCACGAGGGGTCAGTACGAAGAATGTACTGAGTATGTAAGGCACTGAAACTGTAAGATATCAAAATATGTCAAGAACTCAAGTTCAAACGCATAACCATTATAGGTAAATCACAATGTAAACGAGTCACTATTTAGTACTTTTGGAATTCATGTACATTACGTTCTTTCTTTCTCTTGCCTTTACTTTACATTACTTTTACATCACTCATACACTTTCTGGGCCCACATCATGCGGGTGTTCTTTTCACCCCATGGATAACATATCATCGTCATGCAGGTATTCTTTCACCCCATGGATAAGATCATATCATCATGCGGGTGTTCTTGCACCCCATGGATAAATGGCCATCATCACACGGGCGTTTTCACCCCATGGATAAACTATCATCATCATGCGGGTATTTGTACCCCATGGATAACACCCATGAACACAATCAATATGCATTACTTCATTCTTACTTCATTTCTTTACTTTTGAGATTGGTACCTTACTTGTGAGAGATTGATACTTTTGATACTCATAACTTTACTAGAAGCTTTGGATCAATAATCAATGAGTGAGAGACATATGAATAACTTGGCAATATGACATTTTTGGAAACATAGCCGTCATGGAAACATAACACTATTGGAACCATTTGGACAATAATCAATGAACAAGAGACATATGTATAACTTCTATTGGAACTTTGGATCATGACACTAATTGAAACACACCAATATGCTTTACCTTACTCTTATACTTCATGAGATCACCTTAACTAAGCACGCACTTATATGCACATCTCACTTTACTCCTTTACCTCATGAGATTTACAATTTCACTTATGAGGACTACTTATACTAATTTGCATATCACCTCTCTTCGTACTCGTATGAGATTGGGCCTCTTACTTATGAACAATTGGCACAAGGATAATCATCATACTATAGGAATTTGGAACAAGACATGATCGAAATAATGCTATTCAAACTAAACAAGCTCTCTTTACCTCATTACTCTCGTTGGGATAGTTCTTTTAGGAATTACAACGTCATGACACCTTTGGAACTTCAATCAATGAATAAGAGATAAGTGAATCATAATTCATCTAAGAATAGGGCACATATGAACAACAATATACGTCACCCTGAATTGATATACTTCAAGCCTCTCGGAATTGAAACAAGCCCAATGTCAATAAGAACAATATCGTGTAGAAGGATACGGAAAGAGTAACCTTACATACCTTATCTTCCCAATGTAAGTACACAATCAATTATGTGAGCGCAAACAATTCCGCTCCTTCTTTACGTTTCACTCTACATTACAAGTACATAATGGAACCAACATTAACCACCAACTACCTTACAAATGCATACAATAGCAATAAGTAACATGTTTGGCTTTAACATGTTATTTCTTTCTCTACAATACCATTTACGGCATAATCATATCAATAATACCACAACATGCCCAACATTGACCAAAGTATTATAAACCACTAGTATGTCACACCAAGTTCATACTTTCCACTCTCCACCATCACAACATCATAATTATACCATCAATTACTTTACAAATGCATATAATATCAATGAGTTACATGTTTGCCTTGAAACATGCCATTTCCCCTTGACAAAACCATTGATGAAATTATTATTCCAAAAATCCCCCAATATTCCATACATTGACCAATACATGAGAATCAATACATTTCACCACAACACTTCTCCTTTACACTTTCTTATCCATATCACATCACAAATAATCCATCAAATTACATTAATACACCTTATAGCACATATCGGCCAAAATCCCACAATTTACACTTTTAGAAAAAATAACAAGTTTAATAACAAAATCACACCATACATGTTCATATTTTGTCCATACCATTCACTTTCATCAAGACATCAAGTCACCTTTTAAGTTTAATTCACAAAAATGACACATCTTTACCAAAACACAAAAGTGCACCATTTACACTTTTAGGCATAACCATCATGATCTACATGATCTCCCATGCATATAATATATGAATCCATAAGCATAATTACTTACCCAAGCTTGAAAATGAGTGATCTTGCCCCAAGAAGTGCTTTAGGGTTCTTAGGGTTTGAGAGAAATATTTGGGAAAATATCTAAAGAGGCATGAGAGATTTTGTGAATAAAATCTGATTTTCCCATTTATATAGGCCTCTAATGTTGTCCTTAGCCAATTCTTGGCATTTAATACAAGTTTTACTTGGTTAATATTGGAGGAATGGATCATTTTCCTTTGGGCCCATGTATTTTATTCCATTTTGGGCCTCAAATTGGGCCCAATAACACATCTCAACTTAGACCATCAATTTTTCATGCATAATCCATCATATATCTCATGTTCAAATAATTCCATAATGTCACGACAATATTCTCTTACGAGATTCTCATTCGTAGTCTCAACCGCTAAAATAGAAATTCTAGTCGTCCATGGCTTCCTTGAACATTTTTGGTAATTACTTGTGTTTCATGGTTTGATCATGTAGAAGTATGTAGGAGTGTATTGAGGTATTTGAATCTTTAACAACACTCAAATAACTACCAAGAACCAAAAGAAACCATCTAAGGATCGTCGTAGAATTGAGTTGCGAAACGAGCTCGGAAAGGTAAAATATTTGTTCCTTGCGCCACTGCAGCAAAGCAAGGCAGTGGCGCAGGATTTTCTTTCCCTCTGAATCAGTGGCTTGTGACACCCCCCCTGAAACAGGGTAGTGGTGCAAGTTTTCCTACCTTGCTGAATTTTTCGGCCATGTCTTCAATACTTGCATATCGTCCAATACCTCATCAAAACACTTCAAAATACTTACTTAGTGATCTTAATCATCAAGTAAACATGAATCCAAGTCACTAAATAAAGTTTAAATGGGTACGGGGTATTACACAAATGCTCCACGAAATCACAAAACCCTTCCAAAGACATACTTATAACTCTCGACACCTAAGTAAACATTATTCAATGTCATCAAGTAGGGTTGGGAAGGTACGGGGTGTTACATTCTTCCCCCCTTAGAAACATTCATCCTCGAATGTTAACGATGTCGTGTAAATTACAACACATGCATCTCTCCATTCGCATACATACACATAAAACCTTAAGGCTCATGGATACTTACTTGGTCTTTCTCCACTTTCGTACTTTTGAACGTTTTCCTTCTGTTTGGAACAAATATGGGTAGCTTGGTCTCATCATTTGTTTTTAGCTTCTCAAGTTATCTACTCGACTTGTTGCTTTCTCCAAAGAACTTTTATGAAAGTTACATCTTTATTTACTAACCTTTGCACTTGTCAATCTAGAATAACCATAGGTATCTCTTCCTAGTGGGATCCTCCATAACTTGTACATTTTCAATAAAAGCAATGAATCTCGACGTATGACTTGTGTTAGCTTGTAGCTACTATTGTGCTACCTTAACCGTCTCTATAACTGAGTGAACAAAATCTAACCCCCAAGCAAGGTGGTTTCATTTGCTTTAAACTTTCGTCCATATAAACCTTTCTAAGGTACCATTTTTGGATACTTGAATAATAGATACTATTGTAAGCACATCCAATACGGGATGTGTAAGCTAGTCACATATTTCAAGTGTCTAGATGATATGTTCTGCTTGTCCACCTGTTTATGGATGAAAAACTGTACCCAAATTCACTTGTATACCCAACCTTTATGTATTATATTTTGTTTGACTGTCACCTCATCCCGTTGCCGATAATGAATACGTATTCTCACTGTGCCATTTTTCTTTTGTGCAAATAACACTGGTACACCCTATAGGGGCATACTAAGTCTTACCAGCTGACATGTATATACCTTTGACATAGCTTTCCTTACGTCGGGTTAGGAAACAATTTATCTTTCTGTTCAAGGACGGCCTTTTGTGGAAGAAAAATAGAAATATACCTTCGTAGCTTGGCAATCGTCGTGACATACAAGATGTCAACCACTTCATAACCATTACAACATTAAAACTTTTTCATTTCGATCTCCATAAGATCAACCATCGTAACATGATCAAAACCATCTACTATACCATTACGATATACTCTTTTATCTTAGATTCACCAACTAGTATATAGACTCCAATTAGCATAACTAGTAATTCTGGTTTCTTTCAAATTCATTCCACAATTAATGGTGTAACATATCATAAGGGAGCATACGGGTCATTCAATGCATATACATCATGGTAATATACCTAAATACATGTATCGTCATCAGGAGATGTTCCCTCATTCTGCTGGTCCACTAAAGCATAAGTGCGATTCTGGACCACACTAGTACTGGCTACTCCTCTGGCGCCTGTGCCACGACCAACATACTGCACACTTTGGTCTAAACAAGGAACCGATGCTGCTGATGCCCTAGTAGACGCCGCAGGTTCTACCATACTACCCAAGCCTCGTCGTAGATAGTCTCTCATTAGGTGACCCGTCATACCACACCAATAACAATCATCCATCCCCCTCTGACATTCACCTTCATGAAATCTTCTGCAAAACTGGCACAGTGGACGAGAAGACCCTGCTGTCTGTAAATCTGGCATCCTACCACTCTGCCCAATATGACTGCTCCTGAATCCTCGAGAGTGAGATGGAGAACCTGTTGTGGAATAAGAGAATGAGGGTCTAGGAGGTAACATTCAAGATCCAGATCCTCCTTAGGACACTATAGACTGCCCCATGATCTTGCCCTTTTTCCTGGCCCTTCCTCAGATTTCTGTATCCTCTTTCTTTGCCTTTGGTCTTCCATTTTCTGCGCGAAGGCCTGAATTCTCGCTATATCCATATCTCGATTTAAGGTAGCGATAGTACAGTCCCGTACCAAATAAGGTTCTAATCTATCCACTCTATCTTCCATCGTGGCCACCACATTTGGAGCATATCGTGCAAAGGAATTAAACTGCAAACTATATTCTCTAACACTCATATTTTCTTGGCATAAATTTAAAAACTGATCCGCACGAGCCTCACGAATCTCATAGGGAAGATAGTGATCCAAAAATGCCGCTTTAAATTCTTCCCACGTAGGTGGGTTTTCACCAATACCTCGAGCTTTCTTCAAGTCCTCATACCACAATATGGCCTCACCCTTCAATCTATAAGTTCCTAATTCAACTGTTTCTACACCTGTTACGTGCATCACCTCTAGTGCTCTTTGAACTTGGTCCACAAAATCCTGTGGATCCGCTTTCAGGTCTGACCCAGTAAATATAGGAGGGTCCAATTTTAGAAAGTCCTGCATACGCCGACTAGTTGCCCTAGCCTCGTCATCTTCATTTACCATTGGACCAGTTCGTCTTTGTGCTTGTGCAGCTACTAACTGAGTCAACATATGTACTGCATTTTGTAAATCCTGATCAGTGGTATTCATAGGTGGTTCCACAGGTACTTCTCTACCTCTTGGCTCTTCTGGAGCTGGAAAAGTAGAGGAAGACTGCGATGCAATTTCAGCATCAGCTCCACCTTGACTAGCTTGGTCAGGTGGTAATCTACTCATTCCTTCTTCAGTAGGCACATCCACCTGCTTCCCTTTACCTCTACCTCCTCTCGCGTTCGACATTGTTACTATATCACAGAGAAACATTTACCATGGTCAGACACAATTCAACTTATAACACTGGCTCTATTGCACGATCTGGAAGTGAAGAAAAGAAACAACATCCTAAATGTCCCGTAGCCTCCTACTTATAAATATGGTGCACAACACATTGATAAGTAAGACTCTACTCAGACATGGCTTTGTAGACACCCTTAGACCGACCTGCTCTGATACCACTTTTGTCACGCCCCGAATCCCAATGAGGTGTGATTGGCACCCGAAGCCGATATGGCCCGAGAGAACCAACCTTTGCTCATGAACATTCGTATACATAACCTCATATGAATATTATTACACCTTATGCAACTATGCGGAAGTCATATACATGAAAACATATGTCATAGCTATGTATGTAAAACTTGGCCGTTTGAGCCATCAAGTCAAAACGACATGTACCTTCACATTTATACATCCACATCCGTCTACAAAAGCCTTTAACAAAATGCATTGACAAAAATGAACTAAAAGTCGGGACAAGTACCCGCTTTATACAACATGTCCAAAATCAAAAAACATGTACAATAGTGACTCGGAGAAGCCCCGAACTAACTGAAGCTCACCAAGGATCTGCAACACTGACAATCTACTGTGGAGGCCTACTAGGACCTGCGCCTGCATCAAGTAAGGTAAATTCCCCACGAGGGGTCAGTACGAAGAATGTACTGAGTATGTAAGGCTCAAATAAAAATGTAAGATATCAAAATATGTCAAGAACTCAAGTTCAAACGCATAACCATTATAGGTAAATCACAATGTAAACGAGTCACTATTCAGTACTTTTGGAATTCATGTACATTACATTCTTTCTTTCTCTTGCCTTTACTTTACATTACTTTTACATCACTCATACACTTTCTGGGCCTACATCATGCGGGTGTTCTTTTCACCCCATGGATAACATATCATCGTCATGCAGGTATTCTTTCACCCCATGGATAAGATCATATCATCATGCGGGTGTTCTTGCACCCCATGGATAAATGGCCATCATCACGCGGGCGTTTTCACCCCATGGATAAACTATCATCATTATGCGGGTATTTGTACCCCATGGATAACACCCATGAACACAATCAATATGCATTACTTCATTCTTACTTCATTTCTTTACTTTTGAGATTGGTACCTTACTTGTGAGAGATTGATACTTTTGATACTCATAACTTTACTAGTAGCTTTGGATCAATAATCAATGAGTGAGAGACATATGAATAACTTGGCAATATGACATTTTTGGAAACATAGCCGTCATGGAAACATAACACTATTGGAACCATTTGGACAATAATCAATGAACAAGAGACATATGTATAACTTCTATTGGAACTTTGGATCATGACACTAATTGAAACACACCAATATGCTTTACCTTACTCTTATACTTCATGAGATCACCTTAACTAAGCACGCACTTATATGCACATCTCACTTTACTCCTTTACCTCATGAGATTTACAATTTCACTTATGAGGACTACTTATACTAATTTGCATATCACCTCTCTTTGTACTCGTATGAGATTGGGCCTCTTACTTATGAACAATTGGCACAAGGATAATCATTATACTATAGGAATTTGGAACAAGACATGATCGGAATAATGCTATTTAAACTAAACAAGCTCTCTTTACCTCATTACTCTCGTTGGGATAGTTCTTTTAGGAATTACAATGTCATGACACCTTTGGAATTTCAATCAATGAATAAGAGATAAGTGAATCATAATTCATCTAAGAATAAGGCACATATGAATAACAATATACGTCACCCTGAATTGATATACTTCAAGCCTCTCAGAATTGAAACAAGCCCAATGTCAATAAGAACAATATCTTGTAGAAAGATACGAAAAGAGTAACCTTACATACCTTATCTTCCCAATGTAAGTACACAATCAATTATGTGAGCGCAAACAATTCTACTCCTTCTTTATGTTTCACTCTACATTACAAGTACATAATGGAACCAACATTAACCACCAACTACCTTACAAATGCATACAATAACAATAAGTCACATGTTTGGCTTTAACATGTTATTTCTTACTCTACAATACCATTTACGGCATAGTCATATCAATAATACCACAACATGCCCAACATTGACCAAAGTATTATAAACCACTAGTAGGTCACACCAAGTTCATACTTTCCACTCTCCACCATCACAACATCATAATTATACCATCAATTACTTTACAAATGCATATAATATCAATGAGTTACATGTTTGCCTTGAAACATGCCATTTCCCCTTGACAAAACCATTGATGAAATTATTATTCCAAAAATCCCCCAATATTCCATACATTGACCAATACATGAGAATCAATACATTTCACCACAACACTTCTCCTTTACACTTTCTTATCCATATGACATCACAAATAATCCATCAAATTACATTAATACACCTTATAGAACATATCGGCCAAAATCCCACAATTTACACTTTTAGAAAAAATAACAAGTTTAATAACAAAATCACACCATACATGTTCATATTTTGTCCATACCATTCACTTTCATCAAGACATCAAGTCACCTTTTAAGTTTAATTCACAAAAATGACACATCTTTACCAAAACACAAAAGTGCACCATTTACACTTTTAGGCATAACCATCATGATCTACATGCTCACCCATGCATATAATATATGAATCCATAAGCATAATTACTTACCCAAGCTTGAAAATGAGTGATCTTGCCCCAAGAAGTGCTTTAGGGTTCTTAGGGTTTGAGAGAAATATTTGGGAAAATATCTAAAGAGGCATGAGAGATTTTGTGAATAAAATCTGATTTTCCCATTTATATAGGCCTCTCATGTTGTCCTTATCCAATTCTTGGCATTTAATACAAGTTTTACTTGGTTAATATTGGAGGAATGGATCATTTTCCTTTGGGCCCATGTATTTTATTCCATTTTGGGCCTCAAATTGGACCCAATAACACATCTCAACTTAGACCATCAATTTTTCATGCATAATCCATCATATATCTCATGTTCAAATAATTACATAATGTCAGGACAATATTCTCTTATGAGATTCTCATTCGTAGTCTCAATGGCTAAAATAGGAATTCTAGTCGTCCATGGCTTCCTTGAACATTTTTGGTAATTACTTGTGTTTCATGGTTTAATCATGTAGAAGTATGTAGGAGTTTATTGAGGTATTTGAAGCTTTAACAACACTCAAAGTACTCCCAAGAACCAAAATAAACCATCTAAGGATCGTCGTAGAATTGCGTTGCGAAACGAGCCCGGAAAGGTAAAATATTTGTTCCTTGCGCCACTGCAGCAAAGCAAGGCAGTGGCGCAAGATTTTTTTTCCATCTAAATCAGTGGCTTTCGCCACACCCCCTGAAATAGGGTAGTGGCGTAATTTTTCCTACATTGCTGAATTTTTCGGCCATGTCTTCAATACTTGCATATCGTCCAATACCTCATCAAAACACTTCAAAATACTTACTTAGTGATCTTAATCATCAAGTAAACATGACTCCAAGTCACTAAATGAAGTTAACATGGGTACGGGGTATTACACAAATTCTCCACGAAATCGCAAAACCCTTCCTATGAAAGGATAGTCACATGTACAAGGCCAAATTTCAATTTTCCTCATCTTTAACATGTCCAAAGATATACTTATAACTCTCGACACCTAAGTAAACATTATTCAATGTCATCAAGTAGGGTTGGGAAGGTACGGGGTGTTACATAACCCAACTAGGTTGGTGTCGATTCCATAGGTAATAGGTCAAAATATCTATCAAGTAAATGTCTAAGAAATAAGCAAACAAGTAACAAGGGGGTTTTGTGAATCAGTTTGTTAATAGTAATGATTATTGGTTTATTGGATTTGTAATTAGTAAGAGAGAGGCACTAGGACTGTTTTACCCAATAACTTCATAACTCCATAGGTTTTTCGTACTTCATAATCTCTCTTGGTGTTCGATATACAGAATCGATAGGTTATGTATACTAGAACAACTTTCTGCTCTTGTATAAGCAATATCCTCAAGTAAGTATTTTCATCTCTTGAGTTTGCATTACTAACCCCTTCTTGGATCAGAAATTAGCTATCCTGGATTATCGGTTTAAGTTATTAAATGGAGGTTGGTAGCTCTAAGTCTCTGTTGTTCATTCCCTTATTCTCATCCGCTACTCCTCCTTTCATCTAGAATAAAGATATGGTGAGTCTAACAATGTACACCATCATAAAATCCTTGGGATGTTAGGTACTTGAATATGCCCAAAAAAGAGAAAAAAAGAACATAACCGCCGATATGATAAATAGAATAAAACCATATCAAGGTCCTAGGAGCATAAACTGAAACATTCTGGGGCTGCAAAGATAGTTATTAAATCGTTATCCTGTACAAAGAGATATTACCACCATACCTTCTTTTCTTTCTCCTCATCACTCAAAAATAGGTGGAGTTTTCCCCTTGAAGGATTGTTAAGCATTGCAATAGGGATTTTTTTAGCGAACGGGAAGCAATCAAACCCAAGGAAACAACAATACATGCATGAACACCTGTTGAAAATCACTTAGAACTTCAAACACTACTTTGTTATGATGTTTAGATACTCATAATTGTTCAAGAAGAATTCATAAAAGAAAACATAATTATGAACTTACTAGAATAGGATGAAAATAACTCAAATATCTTACTTTCAATTAAAACCCAAACTATCAATATTTTTAATTCTAAGACCAAAAATGTGCCTTAGAACCTTACAATAATGTAATCGAATGCAAACTGGTACAAAAGACCGAATAAGGGTATCTATAAACAAAATAAAAGCTATACTAAATATAACAGGATTTGCTGAGTCGGTCACTTCAGACGAGTGAAATTACGATCATGGTTTGATTCCATGATTGACCTTGGAGCTTGTAGGTTGGAACTGGACTTTGTCATCTTTAGATCTTTAATGGTACGATTCTTAGTACAACCTCATACCTTTCAGGTACGATCATGCAATGTACTTTGTCTGATCCTCTTGTACTTCAACTTCTGCAGACTTTAAACCTGAACCTTCCTCCCATGACTTCTTGGTATGATCATGCCTTCAAGGCATGGTCGTGGGAGGCACCCGTGTGATCTCCTTCACTTAACATCTGCAGCCTTGTTTTTAGGTCCCCTTCCCACAATCAGATTGTACGATCATAAGATCAATGTATGATCATAGGAATTTTCATCTGTTTCACACCCGGGAGTTCATCCTTTGGTTCATTCTACGATAACATAGTACAACTATGGTCAGATTCCGCAGTAGTGGAATTTGGCATCACCCTTAAGTCCAAAAGTTCAGTACTTTACTTCTCCGAACCTGTTTGATCTGTAAATATCCAAAAACACATCATATCCACGTAAAAAGTAACTTCGTACATGCAAACATCCATCATTTTAAGTGTTGAATGTGTTTTAAGTTCACGACATATCATCTGCTCATTTTATACCAGTTTGGGTTACTTAGCAAACCAGTTAGCAAAAATTTTCCTTTGAGATATAGTTCAGTTTCATGGTGAGCCTATTTCAATAATAACTAATAGAGGTGCACACTGCTAAGTTTTGGAAGTCTTTTAAGAAGTCATTGGGTTTGCAGGTTGAGTTGAATACAACTTTTCATTCGCAGATCGACGAATAGTCTAAGCCGATTATTCATATCTTGGGTGACATGCTTAGAGATTGCAAAATTGATTTTGGTGGTCATTGGGATGATCAGTTGCCTTTGGCAGAGTTTGCTTATAATAATAGCTACCAATCGAGTATACTGATGGCACCGTATGAGGCTCTCTATGGTCGCAAGTGTCGTTCACCAATTGGCTAGTTTGAACCCAACATAGCACAGTTATTAGATCCAAATTTGGTTCAGCAAGCTTTGTAAAAATTTTCATTAGTACTGGACCAACTTAAGGCATCACAAAGTAGGCAGAAGTCCTATGCGGATAAGAGAGTTCATGATATGCAGTTTGCAAAGGGGGAGAAATTCTTTTAAAAGTTTCTTCCATGAAAGGAGTTATGAGATTTGGCCAGAAAGGTAAGTTATGTCCTAGATGCATTGGTCCTTATGAGATTTTGGACCGAATTGGATTAGTGGCATATATGCTTGCTTTACCTCTGATATTGTCTGCAGTTCATCCAATGTTTCATGTGTATATGCTTAGATGATATGTTTGTGATGATAGTCATAAGATCCAGCCAGAGGATGTAGAGCTTGATGAGAATTTGACTTATGAGGAATGTCTGATAGCTATTCTTAATAGGGAAGTGCGACAATTGAGGTCAAAGAAGATAGCTTCATTCAAAGTATTATGGCATAATCATCCAATTGAGGAGGCTATTTGTAACACCCCGTACCTTACTAAACCTATGTGATGACGTTGAACAATGGTTACTTAGGTGTCGAGATGCCATGAGTATGTATTTGGTAATGTGAATGATGAGAAAATTAAAATTTGGCTTCGTGCATGTGATTAGCCTTTCATAGGAGGTGTTTTGTGATTTTCGTGGAGAACTTGTGGGGTTCAAAATGAGTCTAATAGGACCTCTAAACAAAGTATATTAAGTATAAGAAGTAAGTTAAAGAATAGGACTTGAAGTATCTAACCAAACCCGCGAAGAAAAGTCGAAAAATGAAATTTTTAGAAAAACTAAGTAAGGGACGCGCTGGGGGGCGTGCCACGCCGCTCTAGGATAAAATTTTTAGTCCATATGAAGCAAGCTGGCGCGCCCAAGGGCGTGCCACGCTGGTTTTGCCACTTTTTCAAAGTTTGAAATTTTCTTAAGTCCTAAGGGTACCCGGGGACGTACCGAGCTGATTTTTGCCAAGTTTATTCTACAACCATGAGTATATACATGAAATGAGTAAAGTATTATATTGGTATGATAAAATTACTCGGTAACGAATTTGGCATTAAAATGACGATTTTACCCTTTTGGTCAAAATAGGTCGTACGTGGCTAGAATCGCTTGTTTTAGGAATTGAGGCTACGAGTATGAATTTCATGAGTGGGAATATTGTTGTAACATGTATGTAATGAATTAAACATGAGAAATTATTTATTTTATTGGGTTAAGTGAATTGGGCTCAAAAAGAGGCCCAAAATGAGAAGAAAACATGGGTCAAGAATGGGTCAAATGACCCATTCTTCCATTGACTAAAGCCACACTTAGCATTAAATGCAAGGAATGGCTAAGGATGACCCCAAGGCCTATAAAAAGGGTCCAAAATCAGATTTTTTTTATCACATAACACTCTCATGCCAAATCTAGAATTATCTACAAGTATTTTCTCTCAACTTCAAACCCTAAGGTACTTCTTGGAGCAAGATCATCAATTTCCAAGTTTGGGTAAGTGATTATTCTTATGAATTAATATAGTATATGCATGGGAGAGTATGTAAATCATGTTGTTTATGCTTGGAAGTGTTGGACATGGTACTTTGTGTTTTTATATAAGATTTGTGATCCATGAGATTCAAGCTTGAATTATGACTTGTGACTTTGATGAAAGAGCATGGTATGGATAAAATATGAACATGTATGGTGTGATTTTGTTATGAAACTTGTTATTTTCCTATAAGTGTAAATTGTGGGATTTTGGCTGATATGTGCTATGAGTTGTATTATGGTAAGTTGATGGATTATTTGTGATGTGGTGTGGATAAGAAAAGGTAAAGGAGAAGTGTTGTGGTGAAATGTATTGATTATCATGTATTGGTCAATGTTGTGAATATTGTGGGATTTTTGGTAAGATAATTTCATAAATGGTATTGTCAAGGGGAAATGACATGTTAAAGCCAAACATGTGACTTGTTGTTATTGTATGTATTTGTATAAGGTAGTTGGTGGTTAATGTTGGTTGCATTATGTACTTGTGATGTAGAGTGAAATGTAAAGAAGGAGAGGAATTGTTGCGCTCACATATTTGATTGTGTACTTACATTGGGGAAGATAAGGTATGTAAGGTTACTCTGTCCGTATCTTTCTGCGGCAAATAGTATTCACATTGACATTACTCTTGTCCTATCCCAAAATGTGCTAAGGTATCCCATATCCGGTTATCCATGGTCATTGTCATATATTTCCTACTCATTTATCATTGGTGAATCTCATGTCTCATATTCATGGTTAATGTTCCAAAAGCTCAAATAAGGTTATGATCCAATGTTCTAATAGTGATTATACTCATGTCTCTTGTTCATGGATTATTATCCAGGGTTCCAATAGTGTTATGTTTCCACGAAGGCTATGTTTCCAATAATGTTTATTTGCATGCTTATCACTCCTTGATTATTGATCCAAAGCTTCAAATAAAGTTGTGACTATCATTATATCGATCTCTCATAAGCAAAAGTATCAATCTCTCACAAGTAAAGGTATCAATCTCAAAAGTAAAGAAATGAAGTAAGAAAAAGTAATGCATATTGATTATGTTCATTTATCCATGGGGTGGAAACACCTGCATGAGGATGATATACTATCCATGGGGTGTAAGAACACCCGCATGCTGATGTTACTTTATCCATGGGGTGCAAAGGACACCCGCATGATGATATGATCTTATCCATGGGGTGAAAAGAATACCTGCATGACGATGATATGTTATCCATGGGGTGAAAAGAACGCCTGCATGATGAGGGCCCAGACAACATATGTAAAGTAAAGTAAAGGCAAGAGAAAGAATGAATGTAATATACATGGTTTCCAAAGTACAGAATAGTGGCTCATCTACATTGGGATTTATCTATATTGGTTATGCATTTGAACTTGAGTTCTTGACATGTTTTCATATCTTACCAGTTTTATATGGCCTTACATACTCAGTACATTCTGCATACTGACCCCTCTTGGGGAATTTATTTTACTTGCTGCAGGCGCAGGTGCTAGTAGACCTCCGCAGTAGATTATCGGATATTTGCAACTCTTTGGTGAGCTCTAGTTGCTTTGGGGTTTCACACGTCACATGTGTACACTAGGTTTCGGTATTATGTAAATATGGTATAGACATGGTCATGTATCTGTAGAGGCTTTGTAGACGATTGTGGGAAGACAAATGTAAGAAGTGTATGTCTATGATGACTTGATGGCCCTGTCGGCCAAGTTTCACATATGTATATATTTATCACATGTTCTAGGATTTCCATTTTGAGTATGATAAGTTCTTATGTGGTAATGGTATATCTTATGACATGCATATAAACGAATATAAGCAAAGATTGGTTCTCTCGAGCCATATCGGCTTCGGGTGCCAATCACACCTCGTTGGAAGTTGGGAAGTGACACTACTTGGGATTCCGAGGAGGAGATGCAAGTTAGATATCCTCACTTATTTGACACATCAGGTATGATTTTAGACCAGTTCTAGGACAAACGTCATTTTAAGTGAGGAAAAATGCAATAACACAATTATTTTAATGAAGGATTAATTATTAATTTAACCAAAATTATATTAAGAGAATTAAAAAGAGTGGGCCAAACCCATTATCCAAAACTGATGGGTTGCATTTTAATGAGAAAGAGGATAGAAAAGTAGGGTAATTGTTCCCATTATTTTTGAAGAAAAGAAACAACCCTAGAAAACATTTGGGGAACTCTCAGATGATGTTGGGAGGTTACAAAGCAATGTTTTCACAGTAATCAGGTATGGAAATCTTTCCTTGACTCGTGGGCATAGAAATTGTATACATGGTATTATGCGATGCTTCTGCTAAGGAGGTCATAGCGGAAATAAACTAATGATTAGCATAAGTAAAAGTAATGATTTGGTAATAATTTAAGATGATGGAGGGAGTAGTGTTTCTCCTTTTTCTTGGGGACAGCAGAAACTTCTCCCTACTTGTTTTGATGATTGGTTGAAGTTTGGTGAAAGAAACATGTGTTTTTTTAAATCATCTACACGAGGCATCTTATTGCACCGAAATATATGCATTGAAATAGACATACCATCCGAATCGAAAAGTTGCTTTGGGAGGCCACTATTTTGGTAAATTTGTTTCCCAAAAATCCCAAAAATCCAAGATAAGATTAGAACCATTATTCAAGCATATATATAACCAAACTTAGTGCTTTGATAGTATGAGAAGTGATTTAGACATGAATTAAGGCCACGAGTAACTCGTAGCTCATAGCTAAATTAAAACCTTCCTTACCGATTGATTTCTTGTGTAGAATCTTTCTATAGTCAACTTCAAATGAGAATAAATCTTAAATTATGAGGATGTTTTAGGCTCAAGACTCACCAAACTAAAGTTATTTTAGCCTTCTTTCCAACACATCTAATTTCTTGTTAATACAGTATAGGAGTAAAACGTTATGGCCATTTTACTGAAGCACTGTCCAGCAGTGAAATACCACGACCCATTGCTCTCATTTGATGAAAAACTGCCCCAAATTCCAGATAATCAAAAGTCTCCTTTAGTACCCATGAACACAACCAACGATCGTGGGTTGAAAGTACGATTGTGGGTTAGTTCATTCGTTGTGAGGTGCACAAATTTTCAGCAATGTTTTCAAAGGGGTATTCCAATATTTTCCCATATTTTAACTATATTAAGGCTGCATATTAAGCCTAAACTACTCATAATCCCTCATTCACTTCAGGACATATGTAAACACTCAAAGAAACATGAGAACAAGTGACACCTTTTTCTCTAAAGCAAGAAATTAGGGTTCTTCATCTTCAAG
Organism: Capsicum rhomboideum; assembly: GCA_031232105.1. Taxonomy (NCBI): domain Eukaryota; kingdom Viridiplantae; phylum Streptophyta; class Magnoliopsida; order Solanales; family Solanaceae; genus Capsicum; species Capsicum rhomboideum. Next base: position 34,431,482 of record CP124710.1, on the reverse strand, counting down.
CTCAAATTCTGCAAACTTTATTTCAACAATCTTCAATAATCAGGTATGTGGATATTTAATAAGGGATTCCTTTCATGCTTATGCCCAAAACCTAGTTTTAAATTATGATTTTCAGTTATGATTTTTATGAACTCATGATCTAGGGTTCACACCCAATTGCGCTAAATTCTTGAATCTCAGTTTCCTCATGTTATTTTATCATTATGATTCCCATTAAAAGTTATTATGCATGATTTCCATGGCTTTAACTCAGTTATCTTAACACTTGAAGAATTACTCATATTTTATAGACTTCAGCCTCTTTTAGAACAAATTATATCTGATTTGATGGATTTCAGTAAATTGTGTTCTTAAATATCTTATAATCATTAATATTACTCTATGCTTGTTTTAAATAAGGCTTTTGCACATGTTGGCATGTTATGAACACACAATCCCAGATTCATAAATAATTAACATGAAACACCAATTTGAAGCATGATTTCAGAAAAGTATTTAGTATACCATGGTTATCATGATTTTCATAGATAGTAATTGCATATAACTAGTTACATGAGTTTTTTCATTCTCAGTTACAGTAAAATTAAACTAGTTTATGTATTTTACTCAGCTTTTAATATGATTATAAGCATATGTATATGACTATGGGTGTAGTACTTAGCACCAAAAGGACACGGGTTTATGCAACTCAAGTCCCAAACTATGTGCTACTGTAGGTTAAAGGGGTCCTCGCTAGTTAAGAGTGTCTCCCTTGCCCGAATGGGTTCATGAGTGAATTCATGCAAGTCATGGTTCTTAGCCTTGGCAAGGTATAGAACAACCTCCCAACTTGGGTTACAAGTTAGATTCCATGTTTGCTCACATGGTCTATGTCGGTTACGAGAACCTCCCACAGTTTCAGACTCAGTGTTTGTACATGACCCTTGGTTCAGTTTTACTTGTTTTAAACTATGACTTTTTATATTATCATTGCATTTTAGTACATGTGTCATTCATACAGGGTTATTGTACTCTAGTTCAGCTATTTACTTTCAGTTAGCATTCAGTGTAGTTTTACAGCATGTTCAATATTAGTTATACATCATATGAAGTATTTATGTTTCAATAGTTTTCCAGTGTCAAAAATATTTTAGCTCATGATTTAGATATTTCACTATGTCTCACAGCTTTTCATTACAGATGTGATTTAAACACATATTTCAGGAAATGGTTTATGTCCTTAGTTTTAAAGCATGTTTTAAGTGTTCTTCATGATCAGTGTATATCTCACATACACAGTACATTCAAAAGTACTTATAGCATACCTCTTCTGCCTATATTTTTCATGTGATATATATTAAGGTGCTTACTATTAGGATCATAGTTAGGCAGATCACAGTTTCCAGCCAGCAGGTGATAGGTTCTCTTTATTTGAGGACTCAAGTTAGTTGTAGTTCTAGTATTTCATTTTGATTCGTATGTATTGATTAGAGATAGGTGGGGGTCATCTCCTGGCTACCTATAGTCAGTATTAGTAGAGGCTTCGTAGATAGTCAGTCAGAGTTAGTGTATATAATTTCAGTTCTTTTTCTTTCAGATTACAGTGTTGTGAAGTTTTAACAGTAATATATTAAAATAGATTATCTCATTATTATGCTTCTACTTAGTCATTTTTTCTCTTATACATGTTTATATTTAGTTGCTCATGCACTATGCCAGTACCATGGGTTAGATTGGGATCACTTACGGTTCTAAGCATGATGTTATGACTGAGGGGTAGTCTTGGGTCGTGAAAACTTGGTATCAAAGAACAAGGTTCAAGTGTCCTAGGGTGTCTATGAAGTCGTGTCTAGTAGAGTATTATGGAACAGTATGGAGACATCTGTACTTTTCTTCAAGAGGCTACAAGGCATTTGGGAAATATTTCCCTTCTTTTATATCCCAAATTATGCAGTAGAGATGTTCCCTATGGAATTTATATAGATCTAAGCATTCTATATTTCTACTAACTAGGCCTCATCTTCAAGGTAATAGAAATAGTCAAGCTTAAATTTCTGCTAATAAAGTTTTCTCAGACAGTTATGAGATTGTACATGGGTTTGAGAGGATCCCATCAGTTCCCCTATGTTCAAAATTTTGAAAGAATTCACTCTTGTTCATGTAAATCATATGGTGAGATAAAGTCAGATGTGCTCTCAGATCCCTTATCAGAATAATATGGCAGAATGACCCAGAGTTAGGAGCATAAGCCTAGAAGTGTAGTAACAGTAGAGGGGGATAGTGTTTATCTAGATTTAGTAGATAGAGTTATGTATCTATTGAGCCAGCAAAGTGCTGTGTAGACTTTATAATAGCACTTTGAGAAAGATTTACCGGTTAAGGGGACTTAGAGTATGTCAATGCTTTAGCAAGGATCAAGCCTAGGCAATGACTAGAAAGATAGAGAAGTTTGTTAAGGTTGAGGATGTTCATAAAATTTTGAGTAGATAGTGTCCCCTAACTTTTCTCCAGTATTATTAAGTTGGTATAGTGTATGAGGAATTATGTGGCTATCTATGTTGAGTATTAGACCACAAGTTGGGATTGTGGATAATCAAGCTAATAGAAAGAAGAGTTTTGAACTCTAAAAGAAATAAAGGTGTGCCCAGAGTATTGTGACGCTTCAGAAGATTCTAAGTTAATAAGTGCTTAAGTTATAGTATGACGACTATTGAGGCTAGAGAAAGTTAAGAGTTGTATCTCAGAAGAAAGTACTAGCAGCAGTTTTTACACTTTTAGATATAGTCTTTCAGAGAGAATTTAGAATATATATGTATCGTTATACCCCAACCACTAGAGTGGAGTGATTATAGTTTAGTTTAGAGTTTATTGAATAGGTCCACATACTTAGAATGATGGCTTAAATCTAAGGGGGATATGATAAAATAAAGAACCAAGTTAGGTTTTTAGATTCTATTAGTGATGCTAGTGAGTTTTAGGATAGCACTAGGGGAGGCATATACTCGACCCATTCTTACCTTAGTATATTTCTTGTACTTCAGTCATTATGACACTCTACTCATGCCTTGCATGTCAACGCCAGGATCATAACTTATATTCATACAACTCATATAGAATAATGTACAATCTCAATTCCTAGTATAAAGAGTAATAGTTCACTCAGTGGTATGAATCATACTCTATGAATCTATGATTTTTAGTCCCTTGTTATATAGTTTATAACTCATGCACTCGTGTTTTACAGTATGCTCAGTTATAGGTACTCATGGTATATCCTTAATGACTAGTGAGATCACACTATATCATGTATTCTCCCAAATAAGATCTTTTGAACAAGTTCATTCATATTATACTTTACCCTCAGGCCCCAGTTGAGTGTCAAAGTAATGAAAATCCTTAAGTCAAGATTTCTCAGTATTCCTCTTATTCTAGATCCGTGTTCTGGTTCTTTAGTGACCCTTCATATGTTTTGATGGTGATGTTGATGGCATTTGAGTTATAGGCTTGAATGATTTGTTGATATATATACGGATAATGACTTATGGAAATTGGTGACTCTGTGATTAGAACTTAAGGTTGATTGTTTAAGGAAGCCAAATGAAATGTATCTTTGATGGTGATAGCTCTGAGTGAATATAGAATATATATTTCCATAGTTAAAACTAGTGTAGCCATTTTAGTAGCAGTGATTTATATCTCTGAGTTAACCTTGAACAGAGTATGAGCATTCAACTAGACTTAGCCTCTAGCAGCCATTTATAGTGTATCCCTAAGAGAGTAAGAAAATTTCAGCTAGTTAGGAGTGGTATGTTCATAGTAACGATCATGGTTGAGAAATTTTGCCTAGTTAAGGTTATCAATCACATTGCTTAAATCAGATTAGTCATATGCTTACTTTCAGCCTAAGAAACTCTTGTTCCATGATAGATAGTTTCAGACCGAAGGTGTCTCATGTTTAACTCTATACCATTCCTTTTGTATGAGCTCAAATCAGTAGACTAGGATGCTCAAACCATGTTGGAACCTTAATTGAAATATCTCCCTCAAATCATGCCTGAAACTCTTCCATCCCTAATGTTATTAGAACTTCTGGCAAGGAGTGTTGAAGGTAATAGATATTCCTTTCTTTATGACTCTCAGAAATTTCGTGTTGTTATCTATCACTTTGTAGTTCTATATATATGATCATGCTAGAAATGCTTCAGTTAAGTCATAAACTCTCAGTATGAGTCAGTCCTTATAGCCAGCAATTCAGTTTGGAGATCAAACATACAGTTCCAGCTATTTCACATCCTTTCTTCGACTCGTACTCTCCTGATTCCATGCTTGTGCATATTCTATATGAGTATATGCATTTGTGTTATGTGTAAATACATTCAAGTCTTATTCCCAGCCTAAAATCAGTTCAGGTAACAGTTTTCTCCTTATTACGTCTCTCAGTCTCATGTCGCTCAATTGCTCACATATCTTAGTTTGTATTCATGAATTCAGTCCAATCCATATTTCAGTTAGAGACTTAGTTATCATGTCAGTATTCAGCTCTCAAAACTCAGTTTTAGGATTGCAACTCTTTCCCAATTCTTTTAACTTAGTTGGTCTTTATTCAAGGCTGACTGATCCCAAGGGGGAGATATCGTAGCACCCAAAAAATCTATGTTAAGATTAGAACCATTCTTCAAGAATATATAGAATTAAAATTAGTGATTTAGTATTATGATAAGTGATTTAGACATGAATTAAGGCCATGAATAACTCCTAGCTCATAGCCAAATTGAAACTTTCCTTACAGATTGATTTCTTGTGTGGAATCTTTCTATAGTCAACTTCAAATGATCATAACTCTGAGATTATGAGGATTTTTGAGATTCAAGACCCACAAAATGAAAGGTAGTTTAGCTTTCTTTCTAACATAGCCAATTGATCATTAATCCGATATCAAAGTAAAAAGTTATTACCATTTTACTGAAGCATTGTCCAGCAGTGAGATACCACGACCTAAGGTACGATTGTGGGTTGAAAGAACTATCGTACCTTGCTCTCATTTGATGAAATACTTCCCCAAAATCTATAGAATTGATAAGTCTCTTTTAATACCCAATAACACCACCAACGATCATAGGTTGAAAGCACCGTGGGTTGGTTAGTCCGCTGTGAGACACAGAATATTTCAACAATGTTTTTAAAGGGGTATTCTAGTCTTTTCCCATTTTTTAACCTCCTCAACTAAGTCATTTTAACTATCCTAAGGTTGAATATTAATATTAAACTACTCGTAATCCCTCATTCAATGCAAAACATACGTAAACACTCAGAGAAACATGAGAACAAGCGGCTCCTTCTTCTCCAAAGTAAGAAATTAAGGTTCTTCATCTTCAAGCACAAATTCTCCAAATTTTGCTCAACAATCTTCAGTAATCAGGCATGTGGGTATTCAATAAGGGATTTCTTTCACCCTTATGCCTAAAACATAGTTTCAAATTATGATTTTTATGAACTCATGATCTAGGACCTAATTATGCCAAATTCTTGAACCTCAGTTCCCTCATGTTATTTTATCATTATGGTTCCCATTCAAAGTTATCATGCATGATTTCCATGGTTTTAAATTAGTTATTATAATGACCCAAAATATCATTACGCTGAATTAGGAGGTAAAAGTTGCACCAAGACTGCCCTTAGCTAAATTTTGAGAAAATCAGGGCTAGTCTAATTTTGGCTCAAATTTGGGTGTGGTAGTTTAATGAAGTATGGTATTGATATGATCAGTAATAGTGGTATTTTATATTATATTTGGATATCCAATGAGTATAGGAGGTCATAGCAACTTTTGGCACCTGAAATGGAGTTATAAAACTCCGATTATAGTGTTTATCGTAGAGAAGTTGGTTCGCTATGCCAAAATTTGTGGTGTGTGTTTTAGAATGAGGAAAACTGAAGAAAGGTCCCAAGGTTTCATATTACAGTAGTGTAAAAAGTAACCATTGTGGTGGTAACAAGAACTGCAGCGGCGACCTTCGTAAAAAGGGTGCGAACCGCTGCAGCGGTAATGCGCAGTAAAATTATAGTTTTACAACCCATAAAACATTTTCCTCACTTTTTAAAAAATGCAATAGGTCTCCGGAGAAAGGTGATTCTTAGAGGAATTTCAAAGTTTTTCATCTTTGGAGGTAAGTAATTACGTTCTAAACTTGAATTTACTTTATTTAACCTTGGAAAATCACTAGAAAATGGATTCATAGTAGGTTTGGAGGTTAAATCCTAGCTTATGGAAATTGATGAAAAATAGTGGGATTGCTTATAAATTTGGTACGTAATGATTCTAGGGTGTTAGAAAATACTAATGGAACTAGAATTTTGACTATTATGTTAATTCGAGTAGTGTTCATGAAGTTAAAATCATAAGAAAAATCCTAAGATGATGAAATAGGATAAAATTATGGCTAAAATTAGTGGTTTTGATCCCTAGTAGTTAAAAAGGCATGAATTATTAAAATGTGTGTATGTTCTTGTGGTTGTGTAGATCAAGAACGAATTGAATGAGAATGAAAGGGAAAAGTGTGAATTAAAGGTGACTTTGAGCAAGGAGTTGAGGTAGGCTATGGTTTTGTGTATCACTTAGACTTTCTTGGCTTTGTGCTTGTTTGTGATTTGAATATCCATGACTGCCTTCTAGCATGGTTTGTGATTTGATGATTGTATTATACATTGTGATGAGGTGTTGAGATGATGGGTTGGGTACCACGCCTGTACAACATGATATGTTATCATAATAGGTCGGGTACCACGTCGGTACAGTATGATATGTTACGGTAATGGGTCGGGTACCACGCCGGTACATTATGACGTTGATAAGGAGTATAAGAAGAGTAAAAGATGATGTGCATATCTTGCATACATGCACTCATTTACACTCATTGAGTGTTATTTGATGAATATATATGATGATGAATAGTTGATGAAAATAGTTTGAGTATCAAAGCCTGTAAAGTGAACTTAGGAGTGTAATTATATGATGATTTATGATGTGTTGTTTGATTGATATTATTGATTATGAATCTTGTTATGATAGTTTTTATACTTGTTTGACTTGCTTACTTGTACATTTTTAAGTTAGTCGACCTATGATGCTTATCAGTACTTGTTGATGTACTAATGCTGTATGTACTCTTCATTTTGTTGAGTACATCATATTTTTCTTCGACTGACACATGACCGAGGCTGTAGATAGTCTCTCTAGCCCGAATGGGCTCATGAATGAATTCATGCTTGTCATGGTTATTACCCTTGGCAAGGTATAGAACAACCTCCCAACTTGGGTTACAAGTTAGATTCCATGTTCGCTCACATGGTCTATGTCGGTTACGAGAACCTCCCACAGTTTCAGACTCAGTGTTTGTACATGACCCTTGGTTCAGTTTTACTTGTTTTTAAACTATGAATTTTTAGATTATCATTGCATTTTAGTACATGTGTCATTCATACAGGGTTATTGTACTCTAGTTCAGCTATTTGCTTTCAGTTAGCATTCAGTAAAGTTTTATAGCATGCTCAGTAGTAGTTCTAAATCATATGAAGTATTTATGTTTCTATTATTTTCCAGTCTAAAAAATGTTTTAGTTCATGATTCAGAGATTTACTATATCTCACAGCTTTTCAATATAGACATGATTTATACATATATTTCAGGAAATGGTTTATGTCCTTAGTTTTAAAGCATGTTTTAGGTGTTCTTTATGATTAGTGCATATCTCACATACTCAGTATATTCAAAAGTACTGATCGCATACCTCTTCTGCCTATATTTTTCATGTGATGCAGATTTAGGTGCTTACTATCAGGATCATAGTCAGGCATATCACAGCTTCGAGCCAGTAGGTGATGAGTTCTCTTTCTTCGAGGACTCAAGTCTGTTGTAGTTTTAGTATTTTATTTCAATTTATATGTATTGATTAGGGATAGCTGGGGGTCATGTACCAGCTACCTATAGTCAGTATTAGTAGAGGCTTCATAGATAGTCAGTCAGAGTTAGTGGCTGTAGCTTTAGTTCCTTTTCTTTAAGATTATAGTGTTGTAAACTTTTAACAGTAATGTATTGAAATAGCTTATCTCATGATTATGCTTCTGCTCAGTCATTTTTGGTCTTATACATGCTTATATTTAGTTGCTTATGCATTATGCCTATACCATGGGTTAGCTTTGGATCACTTGTGTTTCTAATCACCATGTTACGACTAAGGGGTTGTCTCGAGTCATGACACACTTAAAGGGTTTTGATTATTTTGAATCCATTTTGGTGTAGTTTGAGGTGATTTGGATTTGTGGGAACATAGTTTTGATATATTGGAAGGTGTGCCTGGATTGTGAATTTGAGGTAAGTGAGACTTTAAGATTTGGTTCTTGCTTTTCAAACCTACTTTATAAAAATATATTTTTTTTCTTGGTCCATGTGTTGGGACAAGTATGTACTTGGAAGAATTGGTGGTCTTTGACCAGCCATGGATATATTATATTTTGTGAAGTATACTGAGAATTATTTTATAGTGAAATGTGAGGTGACGTTGGGGCGTTTGATATACTGATGTGTCATGGTTTCATGACACTTTCGATGCTTAAAACAAGGAAAATATGCCATAACTTGGGTGTGTTTGGTTGGTATGACGTGTTTTCTATTCTATATTGCAGGAGAATGGGTTTTGGAGGCAAAATGGAAAAAAAGGAAGAAATCATGCTCGAGAACAAAGTATCTGAAGACGAAAGAGCTGAGTCTAGTACCAGAGGTGTCACTCACGACAGGACTCACGTGCCGTGAAGTCCACTCACGTGACGTGAGTCATCTACAGAGATGTTGAATGTTGTCTGATTTCCACTTCAGTCATTGATGTCGCCCAAAATATACCTCCAAAAAAGTACAATACGGTCGATGTATCAAATATATAACCCAACTAGGTTGGGGTCGATCAAACAGGGAATAGGTTAGAAGTAGGTTAAGTTCTTGTTTGAGTAATTGGCAAATAACTAAAAACTGGGGGGGGTTTGTAAGTAAGTAGTGACAGTAACGATTGCTGATTATAGCGAGATTGTGGACAATAAGAGAAATACACTAGGACTGTGATCCCTAATGATTCCTTAACTCCACCCGTTACTTGTGCTAACAAAATCATCCCGCTATGTTGCATGCAAAATCTGACAAGATATGTTCATCTAAACTTCTCTCGACCTTGGTTAGAGAAATTTCACTCTTCTTCTCTCGATCTCCGAGTGTCGCACTACTAACCTTTGTCCTGGATATTAGATAACTCTTTCCACTAAGGCTCAAGTTATTAGATGAAGGTTGATAGCTTCAAATCTCTGTTGTTATCTCCTTTTCTAAATCTCTACCTCTCTCTCGAGCAATTCTAGAATACAGGTAAGTTTTTAACGTTTCCAACCGTTAGAAGATCAATCACAACGAAGGAGATAACAATACATGCATTCACAACGGTTCAGGATTGCTTTGCACTTAACCTGTTTTGCTAATTCCCTATAGTTCACACAACCCTAGTTGATGAGTTTAGCTACTCATTATTGCAAGAACAAAAGAAGGATTCAAAGATGAAACCATAATTGCAAACTTACAATAATGAAGAAGAATTGAAAGCTCAATTATGAATAAAACTCGAATCTAGGGTTTTTGATTACAAAACCAATAATATGTTTATGAACTCAGAAATAATAGAAAATATCTCTCAAAACAATGTACTGACTCTTCCTCGCACATAGGACTATATAGGGGTATTTATAGATACAAGGCTAATCCTATCCTAATCAGAATACGAGACTAAGGTCGGCAATTTTCCACGATATCGTGACTTGGTGTCGTGGAACCAAGTCACGCCACGTAGGTGAGTGTCATGGAAATCAGGCTCAAATAGACATCTTCAGATGTTGACTCATGCCACCCACTCACGCCACGTAGGTGGACTCACAGCACGTGAGTCCTGTTGTGGAAATCAGGGTCCTGTCCAGGCTGCAGAAAGTGACTCACGGCAGCCACCCGCGTCACGTGGGTGGACTCACGACACGTGAGTCCCTGCCGTGGGTCACTCTTTATCTTCGACTTGGCTCTTTTCTTCTTCATATGCTCCATTCTAGTGCATGCTTCTTCACTTTTTCTCCGTGTAGCCTCCAAAACCTATTCTCCTATATTGTAGAATAGAAAACAGATCATACCAATAAAGCATACCCAAGTTATTGCATATTTTCCTTGTTTTAAGAAACGAAAGTGCCATAAACCCATGGCACATCAACACCCTCAACTTAGAATGTTTGTATGTCCTCAGGCGAACAAAATAATACAAACATATACGATGCTTAATTAAGAGAAACCTAAGGGACGTATGGCAGTCAACTCATTGCTTTTGGCAAAACTTTTCTAACCCCTCCTTCTTGCAAATCAGAAACCACAGTGTGTATCCTTGCAACATATTATCATGACATAGAAGGGATCAAGTGATGGAATAAGATTATTATGAACAAACAACTAAGCATATATGCAAACGATATTATCCAAACAAATAGCAGCTAACAATACAACCCATGTACTCTCACAGCAAAGAAGTCCCATATACTCAAACTAGGCACTCGGTCAAAATACTATCTCTCACAAAGAAGTTCAAAAAGTATGCATGAAATACCATAGGCTTGCCCTTATTTTCTATGCCTTAGTTGTTGTTTTTTCCGGATAGTTGTACTAGGATCACTATAGGACTTTACTCGGCTTGTAATATAGGCTTGGGGACGGGTATGGTACATGTGGATATGGTGACTCAACCCTCCTTGACACTACACTATTTTTGGCTCTAACTTCTAACCATTCTCATTTTTACTCTCCCTTATTCTTCTTTCTTTTATTTTCAGATTTCGAGTGTGATTTTTCTCAAACTTCACAACACAGATTTTTTTTTTCTTTCTTTCACTTTATATTTTTTTTTCTTTTTCTTCACACCCAGATATGTTTTCTCTTTTTCTTTTATTACCCCCTTCTTCATACCCAAATCAATCTACGCACCCCTATAATAGCCACCCTCAAATTAAGCTATTTGCCTGAGTTGAGGTACACAGTGTCCAATGAGGGACCAGGGCCAAGACAGGTTCATTATAAGTCAAAATGGGAATGTGAATAGGCTAATGAAAGAAATAGGTCAATTAAGGCTCAAAATTGGGATCAAGGGATACTTATTTCATTTGGTCGGGCATTTAGGCTAAAAGTGGACTTATTCAAAAATGGCCTATGATCCTTTCCTAACCACTATCCTCTAACCTAGGCAAGACTAACCGGGTAAGTTCTGGATCGCACACATAAAGTTAACTAAGTAATGACCTCACACATATAGCACAGGGTTACATTATCAACTACTACCTATCCGATTCGTGTAATGCTGGCTACAGTTATTTTGTCTATAATCCTAGTTCCATAGCAAGATCCAATAGCTATCACATATAAACATGCTACACACACATACTTCAAAATAAAAAATTTCAGGAGGGGTATCCTTAACATTCAAAAAGAATAATTTTTTTTCAAAATTAGACTGCACTATGGTTCCCTTACTTTTCTCCTAATTCAACAAGAAACACATAAATACTATAAATAGCACCCTAAACATGCCGGTTCTACTATGATAGCACACTCGAGGGAAAATAAACACTGCAACAAAAACCTCCAAGAGGACATATATACCCACAATTACCTCCACGCCCACCAAATAAGTATGCATTGTCCCCAATGCATTATACTAAAATAAAACAAGGGAGTTAGGGACATACCTGTGGCACCCTAGGTGCGTGGGTCTAATGTCGATCAAAATAACAAAAATCAAAGCAAATGTAGAAATAGTAAGACACCTTGGGTTGCCTCCCAAGCAGCGTTTGATTTAACGTCGCGGCACGAAGGGGGTATCTTGATTACTCAGACTTCATCAAGATATCCCTTGGGTTGGCCTCCAGGGTCATCTAAAATATTTATTTCTGAAACCACCTCATATCCTTTGGCTGCTTCATAGTTCTGCAAACATTGAATGTGACTTCCTTAATATCCAGCCTGAATTTCAGCTCAACCCACTCCATATCTACCAATGCTCTATTGGTAGCTAAAAACGGCCTCCCCAAAATTATGGGCATCTCAAAATTGACCTCACAGTCCAAGACAACAAAGTCAACAGGGAAGATAAAGTTTTCAACCTTGACCAAAACATCACATATTATACCCACAGGCTTCTTGATCATACGATCAGCCATCAATAACCACATCTTTGTTGGCTCAGGGGCTCCCAAGCCTAATTTCTCGAATACTGTCAGCGACATCAAGTTAATGCTCGCACATAGGTCACACAAAGCTCTGGCGAGGTTAACTGACCCAATTGTGCATGGAACTGTGAAGGCACCTGGATAATCTTTCTTTTACACCAGAGAACGGGATACAATTGCACTACAATGGTGTAAATCATCAACAGACTCATAACTAATAGTTCTCTTCTTCGCGACCAAGTCTTTCATGAACTTCGCATATCCTAGCATTTGTTCCAAAGCTTCAACCAATGGAATATTTATAGAAAGCTGCTTCAATATGGACATGAACTTATGAAATTTTCCATCCTCCTTCTTCTTATTCAAGCACTAAGGGAATGAAGGTGGCGGATTAGGAATGTGGGTTAGAAATTGTGGGGCTTCCTTTTCTTTCTCGTTATCAGTATTCACCTTGTTTTCATCAGTCTGAGGCTTTTTAACTTCTTTCATGATCTCCCCACTAAAAACTTTATTTTCATTCACTTTTATCTTTAGACGTTGAGGGAAAGGTAGAGGAAGTTTTGGGAATGGAACATATTTCTTTAGAGCTTCCTTTACCTTTTTGTGGCATTCATTTGTTCTTCCAGTGGAGCATGAACACCCTTAACTTGTTTGGGTGCCTCAATGAGAGTCTTCTCACTTCTCGTTGTGATAGCTACAAGGAGCATCATTCCTCGGGTTCTGGATGGTGTTGCTCAGAAGTGTACCTTGTTGACGTTGGTTTAATGCCATCGATATCCACCCAAACTATTGCTCCAATTGTTTAATGGCAGTCAAATGGGAATCTACTTTCTGACTTATTCCCGAAATATCTGTCTTGATCTCTTTTAGACATTTTTCTTGGCTTTCTGACCTCGTAACCAGTTTATTAAGAAGGTCTTCAATTCTTGGATTTCCAGACATAGAAACGCGGCTACGTGGTGGTACGTAAAGACCATTTTTCTCTCTATAATTATCCTTTCATCTCCAATCACCGTCACGATCTCGTTCTCGATCATTGTTTCCCGACTTGTTAAAATTGTCTCCATAACAGTTTTGACCTTAATTCCCTTGCCTCGAGTTCCAAGATTCTTAATAATACCCTTGGCCCTTGGCTCGAAAACCCGCCACTTCGTGATCCAAGTATTTAGCCTCCTCATCAGATTCATTATCATCATGTCTAGGCGTTTTACCTTGTGCACCTACAGCATGCACCTTCTCAGCATCTCTGGTTGTAATTTGTTTAGCTAGCAAACTAATTTCTGTCCTTAGTTGCACGACCTCTTGAGCCATATTTTCATCCAATGCTCGTTGTCCAGCTGAGGCTCCAACAGCATATGTACCAGCAAGCGTATCTGCCTCCCGAGTATGCCATCCTTGGTTGGTCTTAGTGATATGATCTAATATTTCTGAAGCTTGTTCCCACCTCAGACTCATAAATTCTCCACCAGTGATAGTGTCTGTAACAGCCTTAGTATTGACATTTAAAGCCCTGTAGAAGATTTCAAATAAGTTTCTACCACTCATCCTAAGATTTGGCATATTCTGCAGTTTCTTCTTGAACCTTATCCATGTCTCATAAAGTTCTTCGAAATGTAGTTGTCTGAAGTTGTAGATCTCATCCTTCAACTATAGTATCTTGGAAGGTAGGAAAAACCTCTCCAGAAATTGATTTCTCAATTCTTGCCAAGTAGCGATGGATCCTCATGGTAATTCTGCCAACCACAAAGTCGCTTCTCCTGTTAGAGAGAATGGAAACAATCTCAATTGAATAGCCTCTTGGTCAACTCCAGGCAAATTATATGAGGTGCAGACCCCCACAAAATTCATCACGTGCATTTTTGGATCATCAGTAGGAAGACCGGAAAACACACCCTTTAAGTCTAGCAGGTGAATCATAGCACTGGTAATGTCAAACTTAGTGTCCGGAGGTAACTCAGGTGGAATGGTGGCACCAGTCTCTATTGGCTCGAAGTAGGCCACGTCTTCTTCCTCAGTGTCAGCATAAACTGGCACATGCGGTCTTTGAAGTGGTTGTTGAGCTCTCAATCGTCTTTGTCTCTCTTCAGCCTCAGCTAGTCGCTGAGCAGCCTCTTACATGGCTCTATTATCTCTTTCTGCTTGCCTAGGAGCAGCTTGCCTAGCTTACTCTTCCCATGTCAATTGAGCGGTAGTTTGATCCGTTATTTCATGACCAACCAGCTGAATTGGTTGGTGATGAATGTCTCCCGCGGCGGTGGGATCCTAAACTCCGTCGGTATTCACCATTCTTCGATTAGCTCTCAGAGTCCTTTCTATCTCAAGATCAAGTGGAATCAGGGGATGGCCTTGACTCCTATCATTGGGCATACACCGGCGTGTGCCCTTAAAAATGTAGAAAAACAAAACCAATCAACTCTAATAAGTAAACTAATCAGCTCCATAACCGTATTCAACGGCGCCAAAATTTGATGTCGCCCAAAATATAACTCCGAAAAATTACAATAGGGTCACTGTATCAAATATAGAACCCAAGTAGGTTGGGGTCGATCCCACAAGGAATAGGTCGGAAGTAGGTTAAGTTCTTGTTTGAGTAGTTGGAAAATAAGTAAAAACTAGATTTTTTTTAAGTAAGTAGTGACATTAATGATTGTTGATTGTAGCAAGATTGTACACAATAAGAGAAATACACTAGGACTGTGATAGTTACTTGTGCTAACAAAACCGTACCGCTATGTGGCATGCAAAATCTGACAAGATATGTTCATCTAAACGTCTCTTGACCTTGGTTAGACAAATTTCACTCTTCTCCTCTCGGTCTCCGAGTGTCGCACTACTAACCCTTGTCCTGGATCTCAGATAACTCTTCCCACTAAGGCTCAAGTTATTAGATGAAGGTTGATAGCTTTAAATCTCTATTGTTATCTCCTTTTCCCAATCTCTACCTCTCTCTTGAGCAAGTCTAGAATACAGACGAGTTTCTAACATTTGCAACCGTTAGAAGATCAATCACAACGAAGGAGATAACAATACATGCATTCACAACGGTTCAGGATTGCTTTGCACTTAACCTGTTTTGTTAATTCCTCATGGTTCACACAACCCTAGTTGATGAGTTTAGCTACTTATAATTGCAAGAACACAAGAAGGATTCAAAGATGAAAACATAATTGCACACTTACAATAATGAAGAAGGACTGAAATCTCAATTATGAATAAAACTCGAATCTAGGGTTTTTGATTTCCAAACCAATAATATGTCTATAAACTCAGAAACAATAGAAAATATCTCTCAAAACAATGTACTGACTCCTCCTCACACATAGGACTATACGGGGGTATTTATAGACACAAGGCTAATCCTATCCTAATTAGAATAGGAGACTAAAGTCTGCAATTTTTCACGGTATCGTGACTTGGTGTCTTGGAACAAAGTCACGCCACGTAGGTGAGTGTCGTGGAAATCAGGCTCAAATAGACATCTTTAGAAGTTGACTCACACCACCCATTCACGCCATGTAGGTTGACTCACGGCACGTGATTCCTGTCATGGAAATCACGGTCCTGTCCAGGCTACAAAAAGTGACTCACGACAGCCACCCACGTGACGTGGGTGGACTCAAGTACATCAGGCATACCAACCAAGCATACCCAAGTTATTGCATATTTTCCTTGTTTTAAGCATCGAAAGTTCCATAAAACCATGGCACATCAGGCATCCACGTGGCGTGACTCCACTCACGTGACGTGAGTGGGTGCCGTGAATAGACTTCAGAGATTTTACGGTGCTCCCTGATTCTCACGACTGACCCAAGTGACATAGCTTGGTTCCACAATACCAAGTCATGATACCATGGAAATTGGACTAGCTTAGTCTCCTACTTTATTTAGGATAGGATTCATCTTGCATCTACAAATACCCCTGTATTGTCCTATGTGCGAGAGTTAGTCATTACATTATTTTGAGATAGTTTTTCATTATTTTTATATTATAAACACATTATTGGTTTTGTAATCTGGGAATATCGATTCTAGAGTTTTATTCATAATTTAGATTTCAGAGTTTCTTCATTATTGTGAGTTTAGAACTATGTGTTCATCTTCGAATTCTGATTGTGCTCTTGCAAACATGAGTAGCTAAACTCATTAACTAGGGTTGTGTGAACTATGAGGAATTAACAAAATGACTTAAGTGCAAAGCAATTTTGAATCGGTGTGAATGCATGTATTGTTATTTCCTTCGTTGTGATTGATCTTCTAACGGTTGCAAACATAAGAAACTCGCCTGTATTCTAGACTTGCTAGAGAGAGAGGTAGAGATTGGGAAAAGAAAATAACGATAGAGATTTGACGCTATCAACCTTCATCTAATAACTTGAGCCTTAGCAGGAATAGTTATCTGAGATCCAGGATAAGGGTTAGTAGTACGACACTCGGAGACTGAGAGGAGAAGAGTGAAATTCGTCTAACCAAGGTCGAGAGATGTTTAGATGAACATATCTTGTCATATTTTAAATACAACACAGCGGGAAAGTTTTGCCAGCACCAATAACCGGTGGAGTTAAGGAATCATTGGGGATCACAATCCTAGTGTATTTCTCATATTGAAAACAACTTCAAAGAATCAACACTTGTTACTATCACTACTTGTTACAAATACTTCCCCCTTTTTTATTTATTTGCCAACTACTCGAACAAGAACTCAACCTACTTCCATACTATTCCCTATGGGATCAACCCCAACCTAGTTGGGTTCTATATTTGATACAACGACCGCTTTATACTTCTCAGGAGGCATATTTTGGGTGACATCAAATTTTGGTGTCGTTGCCGGGGAATACGGTTACAGAGTTGATTAGTACTTGTTGGAGTTGATTGGTTTTGCTTTTCTATACTTTTAAGGGCACACGCCGGTGTATGCCTAATACTAGGAGTCAAGGCAATCCCCGGATTCCACTTGATCTTGAAAAAGAAAAGACTCTGAGAGCTAATCGAAGAGTGGTGAATACCGACGAAGTTCAGGATCCTGCCTCTATAGGAGACATTCACAATCAACCAATTCAGCTGGTTGGTCATGAAACAGCGGATCAAACTACTGCTCGATTGACACGATAAGAGCATGCTAGACAAGCTGTTGTTAGGCAAGCAGAGAGAGATAATTGAGTTATGCAAGAGGCAGCCCAGTGACTGGCTGAAACTAAAGAGAGAAAAAGAAGACTGAGAGCTCAACAACTACTTCAAAAACCTTATGTGCCATTTTATGATGATCCTGAGGAAGAAGATGTGGCCTACTTCGAGCCAATAGAGACTGATGCCATTATCCCACCAGAGTTACCCCAGGGCACTAAGTTTAACATTACCAGTGCCATGATTCACCTGCTAAACTTGAAGGGTATGTTTGCCGGTCTTCCTACTGATGATACAAACATGCACGTGATGAGTTTTGTGGGGGTCTGCACTTCATATAATTTGCATGGATTTGACCAAGAGGCTATTCGATTGAGATTGTTCCCATTCTCTCTAACAGGAGAAGGCAACTTTGTGGTTGGCAGAATTACCACGAGGTTCCATCACTACTTGGTAAGAGTTAAGAAATTAATTTCTGGAAAGTTTTTTTCCACCTTCCAAGATGCTACAGTTGAAGGATGTAATTTATAACTTCAAACAACTACATTCTAAAGCACTTTACAAGACATGGCTAAGGTTCAAGAAGAATCTCCAGAATGTGCCAAATCATAGGATGAGTGGTAGGAACTTACTTGAAATCTTCTATAGGGCTTTGAATACCAACACGAAAGCGGTAACAGATACTATCACTAGTGGAGCATTCATGAGTTTGAGATGGGAATGAGCTTCGGAGATATTAGATCATATCACTAAGACCAATCGAGGATGGCATACCCGGGAGGCAGAAACTCCTGCTGGCACATATGCTATTGAAGCCTCAGCAGCACAACGGGCTTTGGATGAATCTATAGTCCAAGAAGTCTCTCAGCTGAGGACAAAAATTGGTCTTCTGGCTAAATAGATTGCGGCTAGAGATACTGAAAAGGTGCATGCTGTAGGTGCACTAGGTAAAATGCCTAGACATGAAAATTATGAACCTGATGAAGAGGCTAAGTATTTGGATCGAGAAGTGGCGGGTCTCCAAACCAAGGGCCAAGGGTCTAACCAAGACTCCTGGAACTCGAGGCAAGGGAATCAAGGTCGGAACTACTATAGAGATAGTTACAGTAATTTAGGATATAGAGATAGAGAACGAGATCGTGAAGGTGATTGGAGGAGGAAGGATGATTATAAGGAGAAGAGTGGCGTATATGTTCCACCAGGAACTCGCAATGCTGACTATGGAAATTCAAGAATGGAATCCCTTCTCAATAAACTGGTGAAAGGGTCAGAGAGTCAAGAACAGTGGCTGAAGGAGATTAGGTCAGACAGCTCAGGAATAAGTCAGAAAGTAGAATCCCATTCGACTGCTATTAAATAGTTAGAGCAAAAGTTCGGGCAAATATCAATGTTATTGAACCAACGTCAGCCAGGTACCCTTCCAAGAAACACCGTCCAGAATTTGAAGAATGATAGTCATAGTCTGGCCATTACTACTAGAAGTGGGAAATGTGCGACTGATCCACCTATACCTGTGAATAGTGATAAGACCAGTGAGTTGATGGTTGTTGATATAGAAACTGAGATAGAGCCGGATAATTCAAAGGTCGAAATAGTTCTAAATCCTCATGATACTAGCGAAAAGACGAAATCTGAAAAGAGGGAGAAACAGGAGGTCCTACAAAAGTTGAAAACTATCCCACGACCTCCTCCTGCCTTTTCTTAATAATTGAAAAAGAAGGCTGAGGATGGAAAATATCAGAAGTTTATTACAATATTGAAAGAGATATCGGTAAACATCCCTCTTGTTGAGGCATTGGAGCAGATGCCCGATTATGCAAAGTTCATGAAAGACTTGGTGACAAAGAATAGAACTGTCAGTTTTGAGCCAGCAGATAACTTACATCATTGTAGTGCAGTTGCTTCGCGTTCCCTAGTTGAAAAGAAGGAGGATCCAGGAGCTTTCATAATTCCTTGTACTATCGGGTACTACAACTTTGCTAAAGCACTTTGTGATTTAGATGCTAGAATTAACTCAATATCGTTAGCCATTTTCAAGCAGTTGGGGGAGCACCAAAACCAACCTCTATGAGACTTCTCATGGTGGATAGGACTGTGAAAAAGCCAGGGGGCATTTTGTATGATGTTTTGGTAAAAGTTGCATCTTTCATATTTTCGGCTGACTTTGTGATCCTTGATTGTGAAGTTGATTTCGAGGTTCCAATCATATTGGGAAGACCATTCCTTACCACTGGTCGTGCATTTGTCGACATGGAAATATGGGATATGAAATTCAGGTTAAATGATGAATAAGTCACTTTCAATGTTTGTCGTTCCATGAATCAATCGAAAGATATACGGGTGATTTTAGTAATAGATGCGGTTGAGGAGAGTGGTATTGTCGTGTCTCTTGAAGAAAGGTTTAGGGTAGAAGCTCTCGTGATCGTGATTATGAATTTTGATAGAAACGGTATTGAGGAATACGATGAGATGGTTGGTGCACTCAAAGGTAAGGGAGCATACACTTATGCTCCAAAGAAACTTGATCTCGATTTAAAGAATAGGGTGACCCCACCAGCTCGTCCTTCTACTGAGGAGCCTCAAGTTTTAGAGCTTAAGGCTCTTCTGGCTCACCTTCGCTACACATTTTTGGGAGCAAACAACACCTTACCTGTGATTATTTCTACTCAATTGGTGGAGTGGCAAGTAGAGGCACTGGTTTCAGTATTGAGAAGATTTAAGAGGGCCATTGGTTGGTCCATTGCTGATATTATAGGGATTCCACCCGATATTTGCACTCACAAAATTCAACTTAATACTAAGTGCATACCGAGCATTGAGCACCAACGTCGTCTAAACTCACCTATGCAAGAGGTTTTGAAGAAAGAGATCATCAAGGTGGTTAGATGCAGGAGTGGTTTACCTTATTGCTGATAGCAAATGGGTGAGCCCAGTTCAATGTGTACCAAAGAAGGGAGGAATCACTGTGGTTCCAAATGACAAGAATGAGTTAATCCCAATGAGGTCGGTTACTGGATAAAGAGTTTACATGGATTATCAAAAGCTGAATTCTTGGACAGAAAAATATCATTTTCCTATGCCCTTCATGGATCAGATGTTAGACCATCTTACTGGTAAAGGATGGTATTATTTTTTTGATGGCTATTCGGGGTATAATCAGATTTTTATTGCCCCCGAAGACCAAGGGAAGACCTCTTGCACTTTTCCATACAGGACATTTGCATTTTAAAAGGATGCCTATGTAATGCACCGACCATTTTCCAACGTTGCATGATATCTATTTTCTCCGACATGGTGGAAGACAATATTGAGGTTTTTATGGATGATTTTTCTGTTGTGGGAGACTCATTTTATGATTGCTTAGCACACCTTGCTAATGTGCTGCAAAGATGCGAGGAGTGCAACTTAGTGCTAAATTGGGGAAAATGTCATTTTACGGTCAACGAGGGTATCGTATTGGTGCATCAGATTTCAAAGAAAGGTATTGAAGTGGATAAGGCAAAGATTAAGTTAATTGAGAATTTACCTCCACCTATCTCCGTGAAAGGAATTTGAAGTTTCTTGGGTCATGCTGGCTTTTATAGAAGATTCATCAAGGATTTCTCTAAGATTGCACATCCTTTATGCAAACTTTTGGAGAAAGAGGTGAAGTTCGTGTTTGATGAGGCATGTCTCAAAGCATTTGAGTGTCTAAAAGAAAAGTTGGTTTCAGCCCCGATCATTGTGTCACCAGATTGGACGATGCCTTTTGAGGTTATGTGTTACGCTAGCGGGGTGGCTTTGGGTGCAGTCCTTGGCCAAAGACGTTAGAAGATTTTACATCCGATTTACTATGCTAGCAAAGTGCTTAATCTAGCTCAAAAGAATTATACTGTGACTGAGTAAGAGTTGCTGGCAGTGGTCTTCTCTTTTGAGAAATTTTGCTCTTATTTGATTGGTTCAAAGGTCATTGTACATACAGATCATGCAGCACATCGATATCTTATGTCAAAGAAGGATGCTAAGACAAGGTTGATTCGGTGGGTACTTCTATTACAGAAATTTGACTTTGAAATCAAGGATCGGAAGGGAACAGAGAATCAAGTTGCCGACCATCTATCACGCCTTGAAGAGGAGGCCATGCTTAAATTAAGGGATGATCTTGAGATTGATGACACTTTTCCAGATGACCAAGTACTGGCAGCATCACAAGACTTAATCCCTTGGATTGATGATTTTGCCAACTTTTTGGCAAGTGATCTAGTTTTGAAAGATATGTCGTATCAGTAGCGAAAACAATTCATGCATGAGGTGAGAAAATTCTTATGGGATGAGCCGTACTTATTTAGGGTATGTACAGATGGCATGATTCGAAGTTGTATTCCATAGGTCGAGATGATGAGTATTTTGGAAGCATGTCATTCATCTCCAGTTGGGGGTCATCGTGGAGGTGCGCGGACTGCCCATAAAAGCTTACAATGTGGGTACTACTGGACCAGTAATTACAAAGATGCTCATAATTACGCTCGCACTTGTGACCATTGTCAAAGGCAAGGGAATATCTCATGCAGACACGAACTTCCCATGACAGCTATACTTGAGCTTGAATTGTTTGACTTGTGGGGAATTGACTTTATGGGCCCTTTTGTAAGCTCACATGGGATGAAATATATTTTTGTAGTTGTCGACTATGTTTCTAAGTGGGTGAAGGCAATTCCACTTCCTAATAATGAAGGAAGAAGTGTCACGGCATTCTTGAAAAAAAATATATTTTCACGGTTTTGTACACCCCTAGTAATCATTAGTGATGGAGGTTCCTACTTCTGTAATAGGTTGTTCAAGGCCCTTCTTGAAAAGTATGGTGCAAAACATAAGGTGGCAACACCTTACCATGCTCAGACAAGCGGGTATGTTGAGGTGTCAAATCGTGAGATCAAGTCTATTTTTGGCAAAAACGGTGAATGCCAATAGGACTGATTGGGCTCGAAGATTAGATGATGCATTATGGGCATATCAAATTGCTTTCAAGACGCCAATTGGTACATCATCGTATCTGTTAATTTTTTGAAAATCTTTCCATTTGCCTGTCGAACTTGAACATAAGGATTTATGGTATTTGAAAAGGTTGAATTTAGACTGGAGCGAAGTGGCTAAATTAAGACTTGAGCAGATGAATGAGATGGATGAATTTTGTATCTGGGCTTATGAAAGTTCAGCAATATATAAAGAGAAGATGAAATTATATCATGATCGACGCATTGAGAAATGAGAGTTTCACCTGAGAGATTTGGTGCTACTCTATAACTCCAAGCTTTGCTTGTTTGCTGGAAAGTTAAAGTCCAAATGGTCCGGACCATTCACGATGGTTAGGGTATTCCCACATGGAGTAATTGAGCTAAAAGGAGTTGATAAAGTTCTATTCAAGGTCAATGGGCAGCGTGTAAAGCATTATCTGGGAATCACGGAAGAAATAAGGACATGAGAGGAGCTTGAGCTTGGTGAAGTCTAAGTAGTCAAGCTAGACATGTCGTGTCATGACGTTAAATCGGGCGCTTCATGGGAGGCAACCCATGGGCTGGTTGGTGAAGTCTGATCATCCAAGTTAGTCGTGTCGTGCCGTGAAATTAAATTAGGCGCTTCTTGGGAGACAACTCAAGATCTGATGATGTTGTGGTCTGAGCATTGGAAGACACGTTAGCTGAAATTCACAATATTGACCTACAAACATTCAATACTACCCATGACAAGTTACCACAGGACGTAGGTAGACCCACGTCACGTGGGAGGTTCCGTGAAAATCAGAGAAAATATTAGTCTTTCGGAATATCACCTATGACAGGGTACCCACGTGACATAGGTATTCCAACGTCATATGAGTAATATCGTGGAAATCAAAGACAATTTATACTTGCAGGAGTCGACCTATGCCATAGACCCATGTGACGTGAGTGCAACCCACGTCACGTGGGTGGTCTCGTGGAAATCAGAAATCTGCAGAAACTTAAATTACCCGACCCGACCTGACCCAATCTTTCATTCATACAAATTTCCGTCTCCTCATCAAAACTGACCCAAAATCCAAATCTCCACTCCTTTTTCTGAAATTCTAATACTCTCATAAACCCTAATTTCAAAAATTCACCACATTCCCATGTACCAATTCCTAAATCATTAAATTTCCCCTTACCAATTTTCGAATTTCTAAAAAATCTTCATCACCTAAATCCCCAAATACCCCAAAAATCCAAACCCTACAAGCAAATTCCACCCAGAACCGACCCAAACAACTCAACCCAACCCACCCGTTCCAAAACTCGATATCATGCCTCCCAAACCAAACCCAAAACGTGACCACCTTGATTCTTCAGCAAGAATTCGAACCAAAAATCTAGAATTTTTGACCCAATTGCGTGATGAACCATCAGAGTCAGGAAAAAGTGGGTCTAATGAGGTTTTTGATATTGGCACTAATGATACTGCACTGGTTCCTCGTACCACGAGGTTACAGACTCTGGCATAAGCTGCTGACCAGGCTGCACTTTATCCCATTCCACAACCTGTCTAGCCGATTATTCCTGATCAGTCTTTCAAGTCTGCTCCCCAGTCTGACGAGAGGGAGGATGAGTCGGTATCGAGCTCTACAGATAATACTACAGGATAGGGTACCTCTACGGCAGAGGCTACAACCTCTATTTCGGGCACTGGTGAGCAGAGTACCCCGACTCTCTCACAGAGATGGGATATCCAACGATGGTATGTTCAGGGCATGCGGGTATTTTATGATAGAGATGTTGAGCTAACTGAGCGGGGCATGTGTAGAAGAAGTATTATAAAGGATCCCCGATATCGTCTTGAGGAGTTAAAGGTACTGCCTGATATTTGGACTGTATTTGAGCAGTATGGGTTTGGATGGATGGCAGAGCCTCCTGGTCGCTACAGCTCAGAATTGGTCCAAGAATTTTATGCGTCCTATGCTGCGTCTGTTGATTTAAGTACACCTATTGGGAAGAATTACCAGGACCAGCCACTATTGACTCACACTTTGGTTTGGGGGACCGGAGTAGATATATCTGAGCAGACCATCCACCAATTCTCGTTTGGTGTAGATCGTCCTTTGCCAACTACAACTGCTGAGTTTGATCACCGCATTGAGACTGTCAGAAATTGGATTAAAACGCGGGATATTGATCAGAAGTTGGAGTTGCTGAGGTGGATTATTGGTTATATAGCGGAGGATGGTGTTAATGCTAGTTGGGTGACTGAGAAGCTGGATATCAAGAAGTCCACAATCCATTTTGCCAGCAGGTTTTGGTGGTCGGTTGTTAGGCATTAGTTAGGGCCCATTAATGTTGATAATTCACTCACTTTGGATCGGGATGTGGTGGTAGCTAGCATCATTTCCAGTTATCATATTCATATCGCCAGGTACATTCTTAGGGAGATTCATGAGCATGCCTTTTGAGACCATACCAGTATCCCTTTCCCCTATTTGATTCAGAGCCTGTATGATTGGGCGGGTGTGGTTAGGATACCTACCATCGATCACTATATCGAGGTGACTCACATAGAAAATATTGGGTTGATGTAGCATCGGGGATCTAACCCCATTGTTCCACGAAGGTCTCAACCTTCCGGGTCATTAGGAGCAGCCTTTTTTGAAGGGCCTGGAGATAAGGACGAGCCGGTGAGCACCCCTATGCCTATTATTATACCGATGCCCGTACCTGATACTGTTCATGCACCTGCTAAGGGCACCAGCCCGATTGATGATGAGGTACCCGGTAATACTGCACCACCGCCTCCTTCTGTTATGGTTTCGGTTTTAAGAAATTTCCTGCAGCAGTTGGTTGATAGGCAGACACAGATGTTTAAGAGGCAGGCCCACTCAGAGGCACAGATGGCTAAGTTGGTATCCCAGCTTAAGCCATGGGTTAGGACCACAGTTGAGGCTGTAGAGGCTAGAGTGGAGGCTCGTGTGTCTGCATCTATGGATAAATTCATGAGAGAACTGCATGGATGGATTGATAGCTTTGAGGCGCAGATGGCTACTCAGTTGGGTTTGGTACAGAATCCTCGTATGAAAGCATTGACACAGGAGGTAGCTGCATTGTTAGAGGAGGTTTGAGCTTTAGCACCGAGTAGCACCCCTGTTATTCCACCTATGCCTGTTCAGGCTCCGATGCGGCCTATTTTTGAGGTAGATTTGTTTACCGATGAGGAGCCTCCTATTGATAGAGGAAAATGACCACGCAGTCCAGAGGAGCAGGTGGATAGTGGTGATGAGTATTAGGGTGATGTCTGGAGAGCAGTTAAGGCCTCCAGGTTGGAGTACCATACTAGCCAGATCGCCCAGGAGTAGAGGGCACGAGGTGCATCCTCTAGTCAGCCACCCCCTCCATCGGATGCACCTAGCGAAGAGCCCAGAGAGCATACTGATGATCCTGCTAGAGGCGGGCCCACTTCCGATGCTTAGGGCACTGCAGGTATGTATTCACTCCCTTGCATTTCTTATATTTATAGTTGTACACTAAGGGCAGTACACCCAACTGCCCCATTGTTAGTTGGGGGTAGGGGTGTACCACCACTTGGGGGGTTTTGTTGCTGTGTTTCTTTTCCCCCTAATGTGCTATCATAGTAGAACCAGCATGTTTAAGTTTTTATTTATAGTATTTATGTGTTTTCTTATTGAATTAGGAGAAAAATAAGGGAACTGTAGTGCAGTCCAGTTTTGAACAAGTTATGTTGTTTGATTGTTCAAAGGATACCCTCTTGAAATTTTTATTTAAATGGTGTGTGTAGTAGGTTAGGTTGTGACAACTGTTTGATCTTGTTATGGCATTAGTGTTATAGGAAGAATAACTGTAGCTAGCAATGCACGGACTGGATAGGTAGTAGTTGATAATGTAACCCTGTGCTATGTGTGTGTGAGGTCATTACTTAGTTGACTTTGTGTGTGCGATCCAGAACTTGCCCGGTTAGTCTTGCCTAGGTTAGAGGATAGTGGTTAGAAAAGGATCATAGGCCATTTTTGAATAAGTCCACGTTTAGCCTAAATGTTTGACCAAATGAATTAAGTATCCCTTGATCCCGATTTTGAGCCTTAATTGACCTATTTCTTTCATTAGACTATTCACCTTCCCATTTTGATTTATAATGAACCTGTCTTGGCCCTGGTCTCTCCTTGGACATTGTGTACCTCAACTCAAGCAAAACTCCTAAGCTGAGGATGGCTAGTATAGGGGTACGTAGATTGATTTGGGTATGAAGAAGGAGTTAGTAAAAGAAAAAGAGAGAAAACAGATTTGCGTGTGAAAAAAAAAAGAAAAAGAAATAAAGTGAAATGAATAGAAATTGTAAAAAAAAAAAGGAAAAAAAAAGAAAATTGTGTTTTGAAAGTGAAGAAAATCACACCCAAAATCTGAAAATAAATGAAGGAGAATACGGGAGAATAAATAAGCATGGTTGAAAAGTGGAGCCAAAAATAGTGTAGTGTCAAGGAGGGTTAAGTCTCCATATCCATATGTACCATAACCATCCCCAAGCTGACATTACAAGCCGATTAAAGTCCTATAGTGATCCTAGTCCAACTGTCTGAAAAACTAAGGCATAGAAAATAAGGGCAAGCTTATGGTATTTCATACACACTGTTTGAACTTCTTTGTGAGAGAGAGTGTTTTGACCAAGTCCCTAATTTGAGATTCATTAGTATACTGTGAGTGTATGGGACTTCTTTGCTGTGAAAGTACGTGGGTTGCATTGCTAGCTGCTATTTGTTCGGATAATGACATTTACATATATGCTCAGTTGTTTGTTCATAATCTGATGCCATCACTTGATCCCTTCTGTGTCATAATGATATACTGCATGTATACACACCGTGGTTTTGATTTGTAAATAGGAGGGGTCAGAAGAGTTTGAGGTCAAAAGCAATGAATCGACTGTCGTAGGTCCCTTAGGTTTCTCTTAGTTAAGCATTGTATATGTGTGTTTTGTTTTGTTCACCCGAGGACATGGAAATGTTCTAAGTTGAGGGTGTTGATGTGTCATGGTTTCATGACACTTTCGATGCTTAAAATAAGGAAAATATGTCATAACTTGGGTGTGTTTGGTTGGTATGACGTGTTTTCTATTCTATATTGCAGGAGAATAAGTTTTGGAGGTAAAATGGACAAAAAGGAAGAAATCATGCTCGAGAACGAAGTATTTGAAGACGAAAGAGCTGATTCCAGTACCAGAGGAGTGACTCACGACAAGACTCACGTGTTGTGAAGTCCACTTACGTGACGTGAGTGGCTGCCATGAGTCATCTTCAGAGATGTTGAATGTTGTCTGATTTCCACGGCAGGCATCCATGTGGCGTGAATCCACTCACGTGACATAAGTGGGTGTCGTGAATAGACTTCAGAGATTGTGTGGTGCTTCCTTATTCTCATGACTGACCTAAGTGACGTGGCTTGGTTCCACGATACCAAGTCAGGATACTGTGGAAAATTGCAGACTTTAGTCTCCTACTTTGTTTGGGATAGGATTCATCTTCCATCTATAAATACCCCTTTATTTTCCTATGTGCGAGAGTTAGTCATTACATTATTTTGAGATAGTTTTTCATTATTTTGTTTTTATAAACACATTATTGGTTTTGTAATCTTGGAATATTGATTCTAGAGTTTTATTCATAATCGAGATTTCAGAGTTTCTTCATTATTGTGAGTTTACAACTATGTCTTCATCTTCGAATTCTAATTGTGCTCTTGTGAACATGAGTAGCTAAACTCATTAACTAGGGTTGTTTGAACCATGAGGAATTAACGAAACGGGTTAAGTGCAAAGCAATTATGAACCGATGTGAATACATGTATTGTTATTTCCTTCATTGTGATTGATCTTCTAATGGTTGCAAACGTTAGAAACTTGTCTGTATTTTAGACTTGCTCGGGAGAGAGGTAGAGATTGGGAAATAGAAATAACGACAGAGATTGAAGCTATCAACCTTCATCTAATAACTTGAGCCTTAGCAGGGATAGTTATTTGAGATCCGGGATAAGGGTTAGTAGTGAGACACTTGGAGACCGATAGGAGAAGAGTTAAATTCGTCTAACCAAGGTCGAGAGACATTTAGATGAACATATCTTGTCAGATTTTGCCAACTACTCGAACAAGAACTCAACCTACTTTCGTCCTTTTCCCTTTGGGATCGACTCTAACCTAGTTGAGTTCTATATTTCATACAACGACCGCTTTATACTTCTCAGGAGGCATATTTTGGGCAACATCATATACTTTCTTCGATGTCATGATATAGTTACTAGGGGCATACATAGCTATCTTAATATGTTAGGGGATTTGTACATGCTGACGTAGTATACTTTAGGAGCATTATATATGCTACCATGGACTTGTCAGAGTGCTAGGCTTATCACCTTTACTGCTATTTATGACAAGTAGTGAGAGTGGATTGAGTGTAGAAACATAGTTACTCTTGGGAACATTTATTTGTAGTTTATTGAGCATTATATTATTAATAAAATATTTTTGTGCTTATTATTTCTACGATTGTTGTACTTTGTATTTTCTAATACTTGTTCCAGGGGTATTAAAGTAGAGGGTCGAGGATCTTACTGGGTTATATTTATAGATAGATCACTCCTTACTTGCATGTCTGTAGATAATATTGTGGAAGGTGAGACTAGTGACTGAAGGTTCGATCGTGAGGATTTTGTGGCTGAGGTAAGCCTTCACATTGTCCATGGAGGCTGTCATTTCAGCTCTAGCTATTTTTAGAATATATTTCTTTTCATTGGGTTTGCATGGCCGAAATTTGAACTCATGTAACTCTATTTAGATGCTCCATGGACTTAGTGTGGGATTTGGGCTAGAGTTTATTATTTAAGCAATTCTTTGTTTTCACAAATCAATATACGATATTTGGTTGGATGATTACCTCCACTTTAATGACTATTTTGGAGTTGCACATGTTTTATTTCAATGCTTATAGAAATTGTGAGTGTATGGAAGATTGATTCTCCCGGAAGGTGGTGTTAGAGGGTGCCAGTCCCACATAGGGATTATTCTAGGACGTGATAACAGTTGTTGGTTTTCTAGTGTGGAGGTTGTAGTTCGCAAATGCAATTGGTACACCACGAATGCAAAGAAAGACCATTATATTGACCGGTCAACATGAAAATGTATTCTTCAAAAATGTTGTGGGGGTCCTGCAAATACGTCGAACAAATTTCACCTGGATAGTGCTTTAAATCAGACAGATCGGGAATTTTTGGTATTTTCAACATTTGGGGAGATTGGAAGCTCTGATTGAGGCAATTCTCTATACGTTTTTTGAGTATAATTGTTGGTATGTGATTCGACCTTCATTTTAATCATTTTCCATGAATATCCATTTCATTTTTCATGATTTTGATTCAAAAAGTTGAGATTTGAAACCTCAAAGTTATTAAATCAAAAAAAAATCATTTTAGGATCAATTTGTGATGGCCTTGCGTTGAATTTGGAAATTAATCTCCTTGTAGCACGGGTAAATTGATTTTGTCATTAATTTACCAATTTTCTCATTGTAAACTACTTATGAACATGGAAATTTGGAGTTTTTTCAGAAAAGTTAAAAAAAATGGTATATTAGTTGATTTGAAGGTTGAATTTAACTCTATTTTTGATGACATTCCACATATGAACTTGATGTGTCATGATCACATGACACTTTTGACGCTTAAAACAAGGAAAATATGTAATAACTTGGGTATATCTTGTGGGTATGATGTGTTTTTTGTCCTACTTTGTAGGGAAATAGGTTATGGATGCAAAATGGAGATAAAGTGAAGAAGAATGCATAAGAATGGAGAAATTGAAGATGAAAGAGTCGATGTGTAACCCCAAGGGTGAATCACGACATAGACTTACATCCCGTAGGTACACTCACGTGACGTGAGATGGTACCGTGGATCAACTTTAGATAGGTGGAATTACAACCTGCTTCCCACTACAGGCATCCACGTGGCGTGACTTAACTCACGTGACATGAGTGGGTGCCGTGAATAGACTTCATAGATTGTATGGTGCTGCCTGATTCTCACGACAGGGACCCACATAATGTGGCTTGGTTCCATGATACCAAGCCACGATACCGTGGAAAATTGCCGACTTTAGTCTCCTATTTTGTTTGGGACATGATTCATCTTGTATCTATAAATACCTCTGTATTGTCCTATGTGCAAGAGTTAGCCAGTACATTATTTTGAAATAGTTTGGTCATTATTTTGAGTTCAGAAACACATTATTGATTTTGTAATCTTGAAATACCGATTCTAGGGTTTTATTCATAGTTGAGATTTCAGAGTTTCTTCATTATTGTGAGCTTACAATTATGACTTCATCCTCAAATTCCTATTGTGCTCTTGCGAATATAAGTAGCTAAACTCATCAACTAGGGTTGTGTGAACCATGAGGAATTAACAAAATGGGTTAAGTGCAAAGCAATTCTGAACTGCTGTAAATGCATGTATTGTTATTTCCTTCGTTGTGATTGATCTTCTAATGGTTGCAAATGTTAGAAACTCGCCTGTATTCTAGACTTGCTCAAGAGAGAGGTAGAGATTGGGAAAAGGAAATAGCAACAGATAGTTGAAGCTATCAACCTTCATCTAATAACTTGAGCCATAGTAGGATTAGTTATCTAAGATCCAGGACAAGGGTTAATAGTGCGACGCTCGAAGACCGAGAGGAGAAGAGTGAAATTTGTCTAACCAAGGTCGAGAGAAGTTTAGATGAACATATCTTGTCAGATTATGCATGCAATGCAGCGGAACAGTTTTGCCAGCACCAATAACCGGTAGAGTTAAGGAATCATTGGGGATCAGAGTCCTAGTGTATTTCTCATATTGTCTACAAACCCGCTATAATCAGAAATCATTATCGTTATTACTTACTCACAAAACCCCCCCAGTTTTCCTTACTTACCAGTTACTCAGACTAGCACTCTACATAAATTTGACCTATTCCCAGTGGGATCGACCCCAACCTAGTTGGGTTCTATATTTGATACAGCGACCACATTATACTTTTCTGGAGGTATACTTTGGGCGACATCAAATTTTGGCGCCGTTGCCTGGGAATAAGGTTACGGAGTTGATTCTTTTGTTTGTTAAAGTTTATTGGTTTTATTTTTTCGTACTTTTCTTAAGGGTACACGCCGGTGTATGCCAAATACAAGAGGTCAAGGCAATCCCTTGATTCCACTTGATCCTGAGATAGAAAGAACACTAAGAGCTAATCGAAGAATGGTGAATACAGATGAAGTTTAGGGTCCCGCAGTTGTGGGAGACATTCATAACCAGCCTCTTCAGCTAGTTGGTCATGAAACCGCAGATCAAACTACCGCTCGATTGACACGGGAAGAGCAAGCTAGGCAAGTTGCTCTTAGGCAAGCAGAAAGGGAAAATCGAGCCATGCAAGAAGCTGCTCAGCGTTTGGATGATGGTGAAGAGCGACAAAGAAGACTTAGAGTGCAGCATAGACCGTATGTGCAAGTTTTTGATGACCCAGAAGAAGAGGATGTGGCTTATTTTGAGCCGGTTAATACTGGTGCCATTACTCCACCAGAGTAATCTCAGGGCACTAAGTTTGATATTACAAGTGCCATGATTCATTTGCTAAATTTGAAAGGTGTGTTCGCCGGTCTTCCTACAGATGATCCAAATATGCACGTGATGAACTTTGTGGGGGTCTGCACTTCATATAACTTACCTGGAGTTAACCAAGAGGCCATTCTATTGAGATTGTTTCCGTTCTCTTTAATAGGAGAATCTACTTTGTGGTTGGTTGAGTTACCACGAGGTTCCATCACTACTTGGCAAGAATTGAGAAATCAATTTCTAGAATGATTTTTTTCACCTTCTAAGATGCTGCAGTTGAAGGATGAGATTTACAATTTCAGACAACTACATTCTGAAGTACTTTATGAGATATGGCTAAGATTTAAGAAGAAGCTGCAAAATGTTGCATATCATAGGATGAGTGGTAGGAATTTACTTGAAATTTTCTACAGGGCTTTGAATGCAGATACTAAGGTTGTAGCAGATACTATCATTGGCGGAGCATTTATGAGTCTGAGGTGGGAACAAGCTTCAAAAATATTAGATCGTATCACTAAGACCAACCAAGGATGGCATACTCGGGAGGAAGATATGCCTGCTGGCACATATGCTATTGGAGCCTCAGCAACACAACGAGCTTTGGACAAAACTGTAGCTCAAGAGGTCGCAAAGCTGAGGATAGAAATTGGGCTATTAGCAAAATAGATCGTAGCCAGAGATGCTGAGAAGGTGCATGCCGTAGGTGCATAAGGCAAATCACCTAGGCATGATGATAGTGAATCTGATGAGGAGGATAAATACTTGGATCGAGAAGTGGCGGGTTTCTGAGCCAAGGGCAAAAGGTCTAACCAAGACTCCTAGAACTCGAGGCAAGGGAATCAAGGTCGGAACTACTATGGAGACAATTACAACAAGTCGGGATATAGAGATAGAGAACGAGATCGCGATGGTGATTGAAGGAGGAAGGATGATTATAAAGAGAAGAGTGGAGTATATGTTCCACCAGGAAACCGCGATGCTGACTCTAAAAATTCAAGAATGAAATCCCTTCTCAATAAACTAGTGAAAGGTTCAGAGAGTCAAGAATAGTGCCTACAGGAGATTAGGTCATACATCTCAAAAATAAGTCAGAAAGTAGAATCCCATTCTACTGCTATTAAACAGTTGGAGCAACAATTCGGGCAGATATCGGTGGCATTGAACCAACATCAGCCAGTTACCCTTCCAAGCAATACCGTCCAGAATCTGAAGAATGATAGTCATGGTCTGGCCATTACTACTAGAAGTGGGAAATGCACAACAGATCCATCTATACCTGTGGAAAGTAGTAAGATCAATGAGCCGATGATAGTTGATGTGGAAACTGATATAGAGCCAGATAATTCAAAGGTCAAAACAGTTCCAAATCCTTGTGATATTGGCAAAAAGGCAAAATCTGAAAAAAGGCAGGAAAAGAAGGTCCCACAAATGCTGAAAACTATTCCATGGCCTCCTTCTCCCTTTACTCAAAGGTTGAAAAAGTAGGCTGAGGAAGGCAACTATCAGAATTTTATTACAATGTTGAAAGAGCTATCGGTAAACATCCCTCTTGTTAAGGCATTGGAGCAGATGCCAGGTTATGCGAAGTTCATGAAAGACTTAGTGACAAAGAAGAGAACTGTCAGTTTTGAGCCAGTAGATAACTTAGATTATTCTAGTGTAGTTGCTTCGCATTCCCTAGTTGAAAAGAAGGAGGATCCAGGAGCTTTCATAATTCCTTGTACTATCGGGTCTTACAACTTTGCTAAAGCACTTTGTGATTTGGATGCTAGCATTAACTTAATGTCGTTAGCCGTTTTCAAGTAGTTGGGGTTGGGAGCACCAAAACCAACCTCTTTGACACTTCTCATGGCGGATAGGACTGTAAAAAAATTGGTGGCCATTTTGTATGATGTTTTGGTAAAAGTTGCATATTTCATATTTTTGACTGACTTTGTGATCTTAGATTGTGAAGTTGATTTAGATGTTCCCATCATATTGGGAAGACCATTCCTTGCCACTGGTCGTGCATTGGTGGACATAGAAACAGGGCAGATGAAATTTAGGTTAAATGATGAACAAGTCACTTTCAATGTTTGTCGTTCCATGAAGCAACCGAAAGATATGCGGGTGATTTCGATAATAGGTGCGGTTGAGGATAGTAATATTTTTGTGTCTCTTGAAGAAAGGTTGGGGGTAATAGGTCTTCCAGCTGTGATGATGAATTTTGATAGAGATGGTATTGAAGAATACGATGAGATGGTTGGTGCACTCACAGGTAAGGGAGCATACACTTATGCTCCAAATAAACTTGATCTCGATTGGAAGAATTGGGTGACCCCACAAGCTCATCCTTCTATTGAGGAACCTCCAGTTCTAGAGATTAAGCCTCTTTTGGCTCACCTTCGCTACACATTTTAAGGAGCCAACAACACCTTGCCTGTGATTATTTCTTCTAAATTGTTAGAGTGGCAAGTATAGGCTTTGGTTTCGATATTGAAAAGATTTAAGAGGGCCATTGGTTGGTCCATTGCTGATATTATTGGAATTCCACCCGGCATTTGCAGTCACAAAATTCAACTTAATCCTGAGTGCATACCAAGAACTGAGCACCAACGTCATCTAAACCCACCTATGCAAGAGGTTGTGAAGAAAGAGATCATCAATTGGTTAGATGCGGGAGTGGTTTACTATTGTTGATAGCAAATGGGTGAGCCCAGTTCAGTTTGTGCCAAAGAAGGGAGGAATCACTGTGGTTCCAAACAACAAGAATGAGTTAATCCCAATGAGGTCGGTTACGGGATGGAAAGTTTGCATGGATTATCGAAAGCTGAATTCTTGGACAGAAAAAGATCACTTTCCTATGCCCTTCATAGATCAGATGTTAGACCATCTTGCTTGTAGAGGATGGTATTGTTTTCTCGATGGTTATTCGGGCTATAATCAGATTTCCATTGTGCTCGAAGACCAAGAGAAGACCACTTTCACTTGTCTATACGGGACATTCATGTTTAAAAGGATGCCTATGTAATGCACTGTCCACTTTCCAACGTTACATGATGTCTATTTTCTAGGACATAGTGGAAGATACTATTGAGGTTTTTATGGATGATTTTTCTGTTGTGGAAGACTCATTTGATGATTTCTTGGCACACCTTGCTAATGTGCTGCAAAGATGCGAGGAGTACAACTTAGTGCTAAATTGGGAAAAATGCCACTTTTGGTCAATGAAGGTATCTGTCACGACCTGAATCCCATTCGGGCCGGACTGGCACCTGAAGTCGATAAGGCCTGAGAGAACCAATCTTTGCTCATGACCATTCTTAAGTATGTCACTCAACAAGCAGCACCATCACATAGAGATATAAGATGTCAATAGCGAAAATCATGGAAACATATGCTATATATATATAAGACTTGGCCGTTAGGGCCATTATGTCGAAAATGGGCATACGTCTCTTACATTTGTCTTCCCACAACCATCTACAAAGCCTCTACAGATACATAACAATAACAAACCTATAGTCGGGACAAGTCCCCACTTTATACACCAATTACAATACCAATATATTGTACACAAGTGACTCGAAAAGCCCTGAACCAACTGGAGCTCACCAATGATCCACGGATGATTTGTAGCCTGTTGTGGAGGTCTACTAACACCTGTGCCTACAACAAGTAAAGTAAGTCCCTCAAAGGGGTTAGTACGAAGAATGTACTGAGTATGTAAGGCAATAAGAAACTTCGTGAACCTAAAAACCTCAATGAACTCAAATACAAGAGAAGATTCAATATGGATAAACCACCGTTCGATTTGTGTGGAAGCATGTACCTTAAATTCATTTCTTTCTTTACCATTATGTTCATTACCGTCAATATTTATAGATAAATATACATAATCGTCAATATAATACCGTCAATAATATATATATAACCGTCAATATAATACCGTCAATAATATAACCCGGGCCCAACTGATCAGTGGGAGAATAATATAATATATCATAAATAAATAAAGCAGGTTTGGCCCTTTGGGCTACCCCCTGTCAGGTTCGGCATCAAGATAGGCTTTTGCCCCACTGAGCTTCCCCCCTGCTATCACCCAAAAATCTGTGAAGCAGGTTTTGCATCAAGTTTGGCTTTTGCTTCATTGAGCTTTCCCCCTGATCCAACAATATCGGGATCGGCTTGAGTTAGGCTTGCGCCCCCACAAATCTACCACCCGTACTCAATAAGTATAAAGAAAGTATAAAGTAACCATAAGGAAATTATAAAGTAACCATATGGGAATTACTTCTTTCATTGCATTACTTCTTTCCTTTACTTTTGTGAGATTGATACATTGGGGATCATGAAATTGTTGGAAACACATATATGCATGACTTCATTCTTTTACGTTCATGAGATTGATACTTTGGTAGTTATAACATTATAGAAGCTTTGGAATTTCGATCAATGATTAAGAGACATATGAGTCATGATTAGTCCATGATTAGGAAACATGCGAATAACAACATACGACAACCTGAAGTGAGAAACCATTGAACATCTCAAAATGGAACAAGGACAATAAAAGTGTGAATAATATGCTGCAGAAGGATCCCAAAAGAGTAACCTTACATACCTTATCTCCTCAATATGACTATACAATCCTATACGTGAACACAATAGTCCAGCTCCTTCCCTTCGTTTTACTCTACAATGCAATTGCATAACAGAGCTTACATTAACAATCAACTACCTTACAAGTGCATAAGACGAATAATGAGTCACATGTTTGCCTTATAACGTCATTTACCCCCTTACAATACCATTTACGGCATGGTCATACCAATAATACCACAACATGCCCAATATTGACCAATACATCATAAACCAGTAGCATGTCGCACCAAGTTCATACTTTACACTTCTCCATCACCACAACATCACAATTACTTCATCAAGTTACCTCAATATACCTCATAACAACATATCGTCCAAAATCCCATAATTTACACTTATAGAAAAATAACAAGTTTAGGATCATAATCACACCATACAGGTTGATATCTCATCCATAACATTCACTTTTATTCAAACCTCAAGTTTTTTTTCAAGTTTAAATAACAAGAATGGCACATCTTTAGCAAAAAGCAAAAGTTCACTATTCAACACCTTTAGGCATAACCATCATGATCTACATACTCTCCCATGCATCTAATATATTAATCCATAAGAAGAATTACTTACCCAAACTTGCAAATGAGTGATCTTGTCTCCAAGAGTTGATTGCCTTAGGGTTTGTGTTGAAAGAAATGGGTTTTGAAATATCTCAAAAGGCATGTGGGTTTTTAATGAATAAAATGAGACCTTTGTGGCTTTATATAGTTCTCATGGTCATCCTTAGCCACATTATATCAATAATTGAGGTGTTTTACTTGGTCAAATGGAAGAATAGGTTATTTGATCCATTGGGCCATGGCTTTTGGCTTTATCTTGGTCTTTAAATTGAGCCCAATATCACATGTCATCTTAGCCCACCAAATTTAATGTTTAATCCATCATATATCTCATGTTTAAATCATTTCATATGTATTCCAACAATATTCTAATTTATGAGACTCATGTTCGTAGCCTCAATCTCCAAATAAGAAATTCTAGCCACTTGTGGCTTAATTGAACATAATTTGGTAAAATAATTATGACGACGAATTAACCCCAACTTGGATGATAAACTTGCTCAGGAATAGCCCTACTACGATGGAATAATGATACCATAACCCAAGAATCACATTTATAGACTATTGGTCGAAGAAAAATTTTGGCCAAAACCAGCCTGGCACGCCGCCTGGCGCGCCTGCTTGCTGCCTGGGCCAGAAATATTCTGTCCAAAAGTGGCCTGGCACGCCCCTGGGCGCGCCCCACCATAAAAATTCCAAAATAATTCGTTCTTCAACTTTTCTTTGAGGATTTGGTTAGATACTTCAAGTTCTATTCTTTAACTTACTTCTTACCATTTATATCCTTTGTTTGGAGGTCCTCCAAGCCTCATTTTTAACCCCAAAAATGCTCCACGAAGTCACAAAACACCTCCTACGAAGGTCTAATCACATGTACTAGGCCCAATATCAATTATCTCATCAATAACATTACAAAATACATACATATGGCTCTTGACACCTAAGTAAACATTGCTCAACGTCGTCAAATAGCATTGGGAAGGTAAGGGGTGTTATATTCTTTCCCCCTTAGGAACATTCGTCCTCGAATGTTAACAACATCGTTTCAATTTCAACGAATGCATCTCGATATTAGCATATATATACTTGGACATTTAATGCTCATGGATACTTACTTGTTATTATTTCAATCCCGCAGTTTGAACTTTTCCTTCCATTTGAAATAGATGAGGGTACTTGGACTTCATTATTTCCTCGGCTTCCCATGTGATCTCTTCTACTTGTTGATTTCGCCAAAGTACCTTTACGGAAGCTATGTCTTTATTCCTTAACCTCATCACTTGTCTATCCAGAATGGAAATAGGTGTCTTCTCATAGGTAAGATCCTCCGTATCTTGTACATCCTCTATGGGAACAATACGAGATGGATCCCCTATGCATTTTCGAAGCATCGAAACTTGAAACACTGGATGAACTGAGGAGAGTTCTTGGGGTAATTTCAATTCATATGCGACTTGCCCAAATATTATGATAATTTCATATGGACCTATATAACGTGGACTTAACTTTCCTTTCTTTCCAAATCTCATTACCCCTTTCATCGGCGACACCTTTAAGAATACCCAATCGCCTATGGAAAATTTAAGCCCTCTTCTTCTAACATCAGCATATGACTTGTGTTGACTTTAGGCCGTGTGTAGCTGCTGTTGGATCACTTTAACTTTCTCCATGGCTTGGTGAACAAGATCCGGTCCAAGTAAAGCAGTTTCACCTGCTTCAAACCATCCAATTGGCAATCTACATTTTCTTTCGTATAACGCTTCATAAGGTGCCATCTTGATACTACAATGATAGCTATTGTTGTAGGCAAATTCAATAAGAGGCAAATGATCATCCCAACTGCCGTGAAAATCTAACGTGCAAGCTCGTAGCATAGCTTCAAGTGTTTGAATAGTACATTTTTCTTGTCCATCAGTCTGAGGATGGAAAGTTGTACTCAGATTCACTTGTGTGCCCAAACTCTACTGAAAAGATCTCCAACCATGCACAGTAAACTGAGCTCCCTTGTCTGATATAATGGTAATCGGAATCCCATATAACCGCACTATTTCTTTAACATACAATCTTGCATAATCCTCAACTATATAGGTAATCTTGACAGGTAAAACGAGTACTAAATTGGTAAGCCTGTCAACTATCACTCACATGGAATTAAATTGCCAAAATGTACGAGGCAAACTTACGATGATACCCATGTTAATCGTATCCTTCTTCCAAACTGGAAGATTCCTATATTGCATATAACCTCCAGGTCTCTGATGCTCTACTTTTTACTTGTTAACAATACAGACAATAAGTTACAATTTCTGCAATGTTTTTTTCATGTAACCTATCGATACATCTCCTTCAAACCATGGTACCTTTTGGTTTCTCCCGAATGAATAGAATTCCGTAATTTGAGCATTACAGTACTCTCTCGTGTAAGATCAAATGCATTTGTCATAGAATCCGCATACCGCTTTTGTTTTTTTTTTCCACTTTATCTACAAATGAAGACCCTGTCGTATTTTACGCTATAATTCTTTCATCTAGAGTCTTAAGAAGACGAACTATCCACCTTGACTATACCTTGCTTTTTCGTAACCTGACCCTTAGTGTTTCCTATTGCTTTGCGGCTTAATTCACCGCTTTTCACATTTGCTTTCCCCGGATGTTGTCATGTACCAACATTGTAGTATTTTAATATTTCCAACCACCTTTGCTATCTTTAGTTTAGATCTTTCTATTTAATGATATATCACAAGCTCTTGAAATCAGTATATACATCAACTTGAACCCCATACGAATAGTGGAGCCATATCTTTAAAGCAAACATCGCCATTGTTAATTCAAAATCATGTGTAGGCTAAGTGCTCTCCTGTGGGCACAATTGTCTTGGGTTTATCTTTTTCTTTAACCTTTACTTGATGATAACTCGATCTCAAGTCAATCTTTGGGAAATCTTTGGTACCCTATAATTGGTCAATTAACTTATAAATTCTGGGGAGGGAATATTTATCCTCAATTGTCACCGAATACAGTTGCCAATAATCCATGCACACTCTCAACGTGCTATCTTTCTTTTTTTTTTCTTCCGTACACATAATTCTAGTGCATCCCAAGAGGACATACCGTACCAAAAGCAAATATTGGTCCCAAACCGGCATTCCTTTAAATGAAGCTTTCCACAGTGTGGACACGGCTGGCGAGAAAACCCCGATTGGTTCATACTTCCTTGCTCTCGATACCCCACTGGTTGTGAACCTCAAACTCCACTACTTTGCCCAACGTGACTGCCTCTAAACCCTTGGAACTGGGGTTGAGTGCCTACTATAGGGTAAGAAAGTGATGGTCTTGGCGGTCTATTCAAAATTCGAGGCCCAAAGTCTACTTGGGATGCCATGTACTGTCCCATAGGTCTAGCTTTCTTTGATGGCCCCACTTCAAACTTATGCACCTTTCTTCTTTGCCTCTGATCCTCCATCTTCTGTGCAAAAGCTTGTATCCGGGCTATATCCATATCTCTGTTCAGAGCAGGAATGGTACAGTCCCTCACCAAATATGGCTCTAGTCTGTCCACATATCGATGGACTCTGTCTGCCATGGTGGCTACCATATGGGGAGCATATCTGGCCAAATAATTAAACCGAAGACTGTACTCCTGGACGCTCATATTCCCTTGGCGAAGATTTAAAAATTGGTTTGCATATGCCTCCCGAATCTCATATGGAAGGTAGTGATCCAGGAATGCCATTTTAAATTCTTCCCAACCAGCTGGGGGTGCACCGATACCCCTGGATCGTTTCCAATCTTCATACCAAAATATTGACTCCACTTTCAATCAATACGCCCCAAGTTCAACTTTTTCTACACCAAATATGTGCATGACATCCAAAGCCCTTTTGATTGGGTCTATAAAATCTAGTGGGTCCTTATTAAGATTCGATCCAGTGAATGTAAGAGGGTCTAATTTTAGGAAATCCGGGGTCCTTAGACTAGCTGCCCTAGCCTCACTATTATTACTTGTCATTGGACCAGCTTGTCCTTGATTCTGTGCCGCAACTATATGAATCAACATGTGTATCGCATTTCTTAAATCCTGGACAGTGACATTAACAGGTGGCTCAACAGGTTCTTCTCTCCTTCTTGGCTCCTCTGGAGCTGGAAAAGTAGAAGAAGCCCGCAATGCAAACTCACTTTCAGCTTCATCTTGCTCAACCCGTTCAGGTGGTAAGTTACTAGTTCCTTCTCCGCCAATCCTGTCTAGCTTCTTAGTTTAACCCTTGCCTCTTCTTGTAATCGACATTCTTACTATAACGAAAGAGAACAAAGTCAATGGTTAGGTATAATTCTATAACCTCAGCTCTATTGCACGATCTAAGAAATGAAGAAATGAAACAACTCCTAAATGCCCCATAGCCTCTTGCTTATAAATGTGGTGCACAACACATCCATAAGCAAGACTCTACTTGGACACGGCTGTGTAGACACCCTTAGGACGCTGCTCTGATACCACTTTTTGTCACGACCCGAATCTCATTCAGGCCGGACTGGCACCCGAAGCCGATAAGGCCCGAGAGTACAAATCTTTGCTCATGACCATTCTTATGCATGTCACTCAACAAGCAGCACCATCACATAGAGATATCAATAGCGGAAATCATGGAAACATATGCTATATATATATATATAAGACTTGGCCGTTAGGGTCATCATGTCTAAAATGGGCATACATCTCTTAAATTTGTCTTCCCATAACCGTCTACAAAGCCTCTATAGATACATAACCATAACAAACCTATAGTCGGGATAAGTCCCGGCTTTATACACCAATTACAATACCAATATAATGTACACAAGTGACTCGGAAAGCCCCGAACCAACTGGAGCTCACCAATGATCCACGGATGATTCGTAGCTTATTGTGGAGGTCTACTAACACCTGTGCCTGCAGCAAGTAAAGTAAGTCCCCCAAAGGGGTTAGTACAAAGAATGTATTGAGTATGTAAGGCAATAAGAAACTTCGTGAACTTAAAAACCTCAATGAACTCAAATACAAGAGAAGAGTCAATATGGATAAACCACCGTTCAATTTGTGTGGAAGCATGTACCTTAAATTTATTTCTTTCCTTACCTTTATGTTCATTACCGTCAATTTTTATAGATAAATATACATAACCGTCAATATAATACCGTCAATAATATAACTCGGGCCCAACTGATCAGTGGGAGAATAATATAATATATCATAAATAAATAAAGCAGGTTCGGCATCAAGCTAGGCTTTTGCCACACTAAGCATCCCCCCTACTATCACCCAAAAATCGATGAAGCAGGTTTTGCATCAAGTTTGGCTTTTGCTTCATTGAGCTTTCCCCCTGATCCAACAATATCGGGATCGGCTTGAGTTAGGCTTGTGCCCCCACAAATCTACCACCCGTACTCAATAAGTATAAAGAAAGTATAAAGTAACCATAAGGAAATTATAAAGTAACCATATAGGAATACTTCTTTCATTGCATTACTTCTTTCCTTTACTTTTGTGAGATTGATACATTGGGGATCATGAAATTGTTGGAAACACATATATGCATGACTTCATTCTTTTACGTTCATGAGATTGATACTTTGGTAGTTATAACATTATGGAAGCTTTGGAATTTTGATCAATGATTAATAGACATATGAGCCATGATTGGTCCATGATTAGAAAACATGCGAATAACAACATACGACAACCTGAAGTGAGAAACCATTAAACAATTTAGAATGGAACAAGGACAATAACAGTATGAACAATATGTTGTAGAAGGATCCCGAAAGAGTAACCTTACATATCTTATCTCCTCAGTATGACTATACAATCCTATACGTGAACACAATAGTCCAGCTCTTTCCCTTCGTTTCACTCTACAACACAAGTACATAACATAACTTACATTAACAATCAACTTCATTACAAGTGCACAAGACGAATAATGAGTCACATGTTTGCCTTATAACGTCATTTACCCCCTTACAATACCATTTACGGCATGGTCATACCAATAATACCACAACATGCCCAATATTGACCAATACATCATAAACCAATAGCATGTCGCACCAAGTTCATACTTTACACTTCTCCATCACCATAATATCACAATTACTTCATCAAGTTACCTCAATATACCTCATAACAACATATCGGCCAAAATTCCATAATTTACACTTATAGAAAAATAACAAGTTTAGGATCATAATCACACCATACAGGTTGATATCTCATCCATAACATTCACTTTTATTCAAACCTCAAGTCCTTTTTCAAGTTTAAATAACAAGAATGGCACATCTTTAGCAAAAAGCAAAAGTTCACTATTCAACACCTTTAGACATAACCATCATGATCTACATACTCTCCCATACATATAATATATTAATCCATAAGAAGAATTACTTACCCAAACTTGCAAATGAGTGATCTTGTCTCCAAGAGTTGATTGCCTTAGGGTTTGTGTTGAAAGAAATGGGTTTTGAAATATCTCAAAAGGCATGTGGATTTTTAATGAATAAAATCAGACCTTTGTGGCTTTATATAGTTCTCATGGTCATCCTTAGC
This sequence comes from Capsicum rhomboideum, assembly GCA_031232105.1. NCBI lineage: Eukaryota > Viridiplantae > Streptophyta > Magnoliopsida > Solanales > Solanaceae > Capsicum > Capsicum rhomboideum. The sequence goes on along the minus strand of CP124710.1, from coordinate 34,387,686 downwards.
CACATTATATCAATAATTGAGGTGTTTTACTTGGTCAAATGAAAGAATGGGTTATTTGACCCATTGGGCCATGGCTTTTGGCTTTATCTTGGTCTTTAAATTGAGCCCAATATCACATGTCATCTTAGCCCACCAAATTTAATGTTTAATCCATCATATATCTCATGTTTAAATCATTTCATATGTATTCCGACAATATTCTAATTTTATGAGACTCATGTTCGTTGCCTCAATCTCCCAATAAGAAATTATAGCCACTTGTGGCTTAATTGAACATAATTTGGTAAAATAATTACGACGATGAATTAACCCCAACTTGGATGCTAAACTTACTCAAGAGTAGCCCTACTACGATTGAATAATGGTACCATAACCCAAGAATCATATTTATAGACTATTCGTCGAAGAAAAATTTTGGCCAAAACCAGCCTAGCATGCCGCCTGGCGCAGCTGCTTGCTGCCTGGGCCAGAAAAATTCTGGCCAAAAGCGGCCTGGCACGCCCCTGGGCGCGCCCCACCAAAAAAATTCCAAAAAAATTCGTTCTTCAACTTTTCTTTGCGGATTTGGTTAGATATTTCAAGTTCTATTCTTTAACTTACTTCTTACCGTTAATATCCTTTGTTTGGAGGTCCTCCAAGCCTCATTTTTAACCCTGCAAATGCTCTACGAAGTCACACAACACCTCCTACGAAGGTCTAATCACATGTACTAGGCCCAATATCAATTATCTCATCAATAACATTACAAAATACATACATATGGCTCTCGACACCTAAGTAAACATTGTTCAACGTCGTCAAATAGGGTTGGGAAGGTACGGGGTGTTACAGTATCTTATTGGGGCATTAGATTTCAAAGAAAGGTATTGAAGTTGATAAGGTAAAGATTGAGGTGATTGAAAAGTTACCTCCACCGATCTCCGTGAAAGGAATTCAAAGTTTCTTGGGATATGCAGGATTTTATAGGAGATTCATCAAAGACTTCTCAAAAATTGCTAACCCATTATGCAAACTTTTAGAGAAGGATGTGAAGTTCGTATTTGATGAGGCATGTCTAAAAGTATTTGAGTGTCTGATAGAAAAGTTGATCTCAGCCCCTATCATTGTTTTACCAGATTGGACAATGCCTTTTGAGGTTATGTGTGATTCTAGCGGGGTGGCTTTGGGTGCATCCCTTGGACAAAGACGTAAGAAGATTTTACATTCGATTTACTATACTAGCAAAGTGCTTAATCCAGCACAAAAGAATTGCACTGTGACTAAACAGGAATTGTTGGCGGTAGTCTTTGCTTTTGAGAAATTTAGCTCTTATTTGATTGGCACAAAGGTAATTGTACATACAGATCATGCAGCACTTCATGTCTTATGTCGAAGAAGGATGCTAAGCCAAGGTTGATTTGGTGGGTACTTCTATTACAAGAATTTGACTTTGAAGTCAAGGACTGAAAGGGAACCGAGAATCAAGTTGTTGACCATGTATCATGCCTTGAGGAGGAGGCCATGCTTAAATTAAGGGATGATCTTGAGATTTATGATACTTTTCTATATGAGCAAGTATTGGCAGCATCACAAGACTTAATCCCTGGTTTGCTGATCTTCCAACTTTTTGGCAAGTGATTTAGTTCCGAAAGATATATCGTATCAACAGAGAAAGAAATTCATACATGAGGTGAGAAAATTCTTCTGGGATAAGCCATATTTATTTAGGGTATGTACAGATGGAATGATTCGAAGATGTATTCCAGAAGTCGAGATGATGAGTATTTTGGAAGCATGTAATTCATCTCCAGTTGGGGGTCATCATGGAGGTGCACGGACTGCCCATAAAATCTTGCAATATGGGTACTATTGGCCTAGTATTTACAAAGATGCTCATGATTACGCTCGAGCTTGTGACCAATGTCAAAGGCAAGGCAATATCTCACGCAGACACGAACTTCCCATGAAGACTATACTTGAGATTGAATTGTTTGACGTGTGGGGAATTGACTTTATGGGTCCTTTTGTAAGCTCACATGGGATGAAATATTCTTTGGTAGCTGTCAACTATGTTTCTAAGTGGGTGGACGCAATTGCGCTTCCTAATAATGAAGGAAGAAGTGTCATGACATTCTTGAAAAAGAACATATTTTCACGATTCGGTACACCCCGATTAATCATTAGTGATGGAGGATCCCACTTCTGTAATTGTTTGTTCCAGGCCCTGCTTGAAAAATATGGTGTTAAACATAAGGTGGCAACACCTTACCATCCTCAGACAAGCGGGAAAGTTGAGCTGTCAATTCGTGAGATCAAGTCTATTTTGACAAAAATAGTGAATGCCAATAGAACTGATTGGGCTCGAAGATTGGATGATGCATTATGGGCATATCAAACTGCTTTCAAGAAGCCAATTGTTGCATCATCATATCAGTTAGTTTTTGGAAAATCTTGTCATTTGTCTGTCGAACTTTCACATAAGGCTTTATGGGCTTTGAAAAGGTTGAATTCAGACTGGAGTGAAGCGGCTAAATTGAGACTTGATCAGATGAATGAAATGGATGAATTCCGTCTCCAGGCTTATGAAAGTTCAGAAATATATAAAGAGAAGATGAAATTATATCATGATCGACGCATTGAGAAAAGAGAGTTTCACCCGGGAGATTGTAACACCCCGTACATTTTCGACCCTATTTGATTACCGTGACATTTATGGAATTAGTTAAACATGAGATGGTTGGGGTATTACACATTAATTGTAGTGGGCTGAATTAGTCTTGTGCTAATGGGCTTAAATGAGGCCCAAATTAACAAGAAAGACATGGCCCAAATGGAGAAATGACCCATTCTTGAGTTAACCAAGTAAACATAACATTTATGACTAAGTATTTGGCTAAGAATGAACATGAGGGCCTATATAAAGGCACAAAAAACAGATTTTATTCAACAAACACACATGCCATTTCTAGAATTTTCCAAGATATTTCACACTTCTCTCAAACCCTAAGTTATCACTCTCTTAGACAAGATCATCCTTTTTCAAGCTTTGGTAAGTGTTTAATCTTATGGTTTAATATATTATACGCATGATAAGGTGTATAAATCATTTTGTTTATGTTGACTAAGTGTTGAGCAGTCCACTATGTGTGAAACAGTCTATGTTTGCTTAATCGGTAAAGGGTTTTGCCTTATAAACTTGAAAGTGGACTTGTGATCTTGAAGGAAGTGAAATTGATGGATTAAATATCAACATGTAATATGTGGTTATGTCCTTGACTGATTTCTCCTTTTGTATAACATTTGAAATTGTTGTTGTGAAATTGTGCATGAAATTGGTTACGTATTGAAAGGAAAATGTAGTTTTGGTGATGTTCATGTGCTTTGTGAAACCATGATTGTTTGTTGGCATCCAAGATAACTTAAAATATGAAAAGAGAAGCTTAATTATGGCCATGGACCATTTATTACAAAAAAAAAAAGGACCCAAAAGAGACCTATTTTGGCCAAACAGGGAATCCGCCTTCACGGATGGGGCACCTGCGAGCGTAAATGCCAATGCAGGTGGCCCTGGATAGGGCCAGATGGGCACCTACGGCCGTATATCATCCACCTGTGGGCACGGGTGACCCCACAGGCCAGTCCAAAATTTTGTTTTTTTTGTTATTGCTTCTCTTTGACCCCTGAAGGCCCCTATACCCTTCTTGGATGCAATTATCAACTTATAGTACCTTTTGAATGGCTTTAAGGGGTCGTTCGGAGGAATGTTGTATTATATCAATTATGGATTGTTGTTAATGTGTTATTCTGAAAGGTATTGAGATGACTTGATGGAGTAATTGTGACGTGGTATTAATGAGGAAGTGTAAAGTATAAACTTGGTGTGAAATGCTATTGGTTTATGATGTCTTGGTCAATGTGTGGAATGTTGTGGTGTTGTTGGTATGGTAATGCTGTGAGTTGTATTTTAGAAGGATGAAATGACGCTATATAGCAGTCGCGTAGCTCGTTATCATTTTATTCACTTGTAATATAGTTAGTTGTTAACGTGAGCTCTGTTATGTACTTGTGTTGTACAGTAACACGTATGGAAGGAGCTGGATTGTTGTATTCACATATAGGGTTGTGTATTCATATTTGTAAGATAAGGTATGTAAGGTTACTCTTTTCGTATCCTTAGGCAGCATCTCTTGTTCTCATTGTTACTGACTTGTTCTCATTTCAAAATGTCTCAAAGTATCTCGTTTCAGGTTGTCATATGTTGTTATTCACATGTATCTTATTCATTGAATGATGTTCCAAAGCTCCAATAATGTTATGACTACCAATGTATCAATCTCACAGAAGTAAAGAAATGAAGTAATGCATAGTTGTTTGTTGTTTGAGTATTCTTGGGTGGCATCCCAGGGGTAGAAGGAACACCTAGCATGGGTTGATCCCAATATCATGGGTGGCATCCCAAGGGTGGAAGGAACACCTAGCATGGGCTAATCCCGATATCACAGGTGGCATCCCAGGGGCAAAAGGAAAGCCTAGCATGGGTTGATCCCGATTGATTATTGATTATTGATTTATGATCTCAATGTTATTATTTTCCACTGATCAATTGGGCCCGGTCATATTATATGAATGATATTTATGAATGATAATGAATGAACGTAAAAGCAAAGAAAGTAATGAATGTAATGTACATGGTTCCAAACACACAGAACGGTGGTATCCATATTGATTACTCACTTTTTTTTGATTCCATTGAAGTACTTATGTATCATACAGTTTCTTACGGCCTTACATACTCAGTACATTCATTCGTATTGACGTCCCTTGGGGGACTTACCTTACTTGCTGTAGGCACAGGTGCTAGTAGACCTTCACAGTAAGTTGCGGGTCATATAAGGATTATTGGTGAGCTCCAGATCAGTTCGGCTCTTTTTGAGTCACTATGTACATTTGTTTTGGTATTGTATAAATGTTGTATAAAGAGGGAAAGTGTCCCGACTGTAGGCTTGGGTCTGTATCTATTAGAGGCTTTGTAGATGTTGTGGGACAAATGAAGGAAATATAAGGAATGTATGTTTTTGATGTGGTGGCCTAAACGGCCAAGTTTCATAACTATTGAATGTTTTTCCATGACCTCCGCCATTGGCATCTTATATCTATATGTGATAGAGTGTTGTTCATTTAGTGACATGCATATGAGTATACATGAATGAAGATTGGTTCTGTCGGGCCTTAACGGCTTCGGGTGCCAGTCCGCCCCGTTGGAATTCGAGGCGTGACAAAAGTGGTATCAGAGTGGGTCATCCTAAGGGTGTCTACAAAGTCGTGTCTGAGTAGAGTCTTACTTATAAATGTGTTGTGCACCACATTTCTAAGTAGGAGGATACGGGAAATTTAGGAGTTGTTTCTTTCCTTTATTTCTTAGATCATGCACTAGAGCTAATGTTATAGGTGGAATCGTATCTGACCGTTGAAATTGGTTTTCTTTGTTATAGTAAAATGTCGATTATAAGACGAGGTAGGGGCAAAGGTAAAGAGGTAGACATGCTTGCCGGAGAAGGAACTAGTAAATAACCGCCTAACCAAGCTAGTCCAGGTAGGGCTGAGACTGAATTTGCCTCGCGGGCTTCTTCTACTTTTCAAGCTCCAGAAGAGCCGAGAAGGAGAGAAGAACCTGTCGAACCACCTGTTAATGCTACTAATCAAGATCTAATAAATGTGGTGCAAATTTTGACTCCATTAGTTACCACAAAAAATCAAGGACAAGTTGGCCCAATGACAAGTAATGAAAGTGAGGCTAGGGCAGCTAGTCGAAGGACACAGGATTTTCTGAAACTAGACCCTCCCACGTTCACTGGGTCAGATCTGAATACAGACCCACAAGACTTCGTGGACCAAATCCAAAGGGCTCTAGATGTTATGCATGTGACTGGTATAGAAATAGTGGAGCTTGCAGCATATAGACTAAAAGGCGAGGCTATACTATGGTATGAAGATTGGAAACAATCTAGGGGTATCAGTGCAATTTCAGCTAGTTGGGAGGAATTCAAAACATCATTCCTCGATCACTATCTTTCATATGAAATCCGAGAGGCTCGTACAGATCAATTTTTAAATCTTCGTCAAGGGAATATGAGCGTCAGAGAGTACAGTCTTTGGTTTAACTCTTTGGCTAGGTGTTCTCCGAATGTAGTAGCCACAATGGAAGATAGAGTACATCGATATGTGGAAAGATTGGAGCCATATTTGGTAAGGGACTGCACCATTGCTGCTTTGAACAGAGATATGGATATAGCCAGAATACAGGCTTTTGCACAGAAGATGGAGGATCAGAGGTAACGAAGAAGGGTGCCCGAATTTGAAAGAGAGCTAGACCTATTGGACAGTCCATGGCATCCCAAGGAAAATTTAGCCCTCAGGTTTTTAATAGACTGCCTAAACCATCATTTTCTTCCCCTACAGCAAGTACTTCATCTCAATTTTGAGGGTTTAGAGGCAGTCAACCTGGGCAAAATAGTGGGATTCGAGGTTCACTGACAGCAGGGTTTTCTCATCAGTCATGTAAGCAGTGTGGAAGGTTTCATTTAGGTTAATGCCGGTTGGAGACAAATGTTTGCTTTTGGTGTGGTACAACGGGGCACATAATGAGAGAATGCCCACAAAGGGGCACGGGTGGTATAGCACGACCTACGGGATCAACCGTTGCATCATCATCATCAGTTCCTTCCCTAGGTAAAGGTGTACAGCCTGCTGGTCATTGTAGAGGTGCCAGAGGAGCAGCCATTTCTAGTGGAGTCCAGAACCGTACTTATGCTCTAGCGGATCAGCAGAATTTGGAGGCTTCTCCTGATAAGGTTACAGGTACATTATCTGTCTTTTCACATAATGTATATGCATTGATTGATCGAGGCTCTACCCTATCATATGTTACTCCATTGATTGCTGCAAAATTTCAAAGAACACCAGAATTATTAGTTAAACCAATTGAAGTATCTACACCAGTTGGTGAATCTATTGTTGCAAAAAGAGTATATCATAATTGTGTAGTAATTGTGTGTGATCATGATACGTTGGCTGGTATTATTAAACTGGAAATGGTGGAATTTGATGTTATAATGAGTATAGATTGGTTGGCTTCTTGTTATGCCACGGTAGATTTTCGAGCTAAGAAAGTACATTTCCATTTTCCATAAAAGATCATCCTTGAATGGAGGGGTAATATTGGAGCACCGAGAGGTCAGTTTATTTCCTATCTTAAGGCAAGGAAAATGATATCCAAAGGGTATATATGCCACCTAGTAAGAGTGCAGGATACCGATGTGAAGCCACCAACTCCACAATCGGTTCCAGTGGTAAATGAATTTCTTGATGTATTTCCTAAAGATCTTCCAGGTTTACCTCCAGAACGAGAAGTAGAGTTTGGTATTGATGTAATTCTAGGCACTCATCCTATCTCTATTCCTCCGTATAGAATGGCCCGGCAAAGTTACGAGAATTGAAGGAGAAATTAAAAGACTTGCTGGACAAGGGATTTATAAGGCCTAGTATGTCTTTGTGGGGTGCACCAGTGTTATTTGTATGGAAGAAAGATGGCACTTTGAGAATGTGTATTGACTATCGACAATTGAAAAAGGTTACGATCAAGAATAAATATCCCCTCCCCATAATTGATGATTTGTTTGATTAGTTACAGGGTGTCAAATGTTTCTCAAAGATCGACTTGAGATTGGGTTATCATCAAGTAAGGGTTAGGGGGAAGTATATACCCAAGACAGCTTTTCGAACACGGTATGGTCATTATGAATTTTTGGTTATGTCATTTGGGCTAACAAATGCACCAGCTGTTTTTATGGATTTGATGAATAAGGTGTTCAAGCCATTTTTAGACGTGTTCGTGACAGTTTTTATAGATGATATTCTGGTTTATTCAAGATCACAAGAGGACCATGCAAATCACTTACGGAAGGTGTTACAGATTCTTCGTGATCGTAAGTTATATGCAAAGTTCTCTAAATGTGAATTTTGGTTAAAATCTGTAGCATTCTTGGGTCATATTGTGTCGAATGAAGGAATAAGGGTTGTACGCAAAAGATAGAAGCGGTGAAGAATTGGCCAAGAACTACGACGCCTACAGAGATTCATAGTTTTATTGGGTTGGCAGGTGATTATAGAAGATTTGTTGAAGGATTTTCTTCCATTGCGGCACCTTTAACAAAACTAACACACAAGGCCACCAAGTTTCAGTGGAACGGTGCATGTGAGAAGAGTTTCCAAGAGCTAAAGGATAAATTGACATCTACACCCGTATTGGTACTTTCGAAAGGCACAGAAGGGTATTCGTTATATTGTGATGGTTCAGGAGTTGGCCTAGGATGTGTATTGATGTAGAACAGTAATGTAATAGCTTATGCCTCAAGACAGTTGCAGCCACATGAGAGAAATTATCCCACACATGACCTTGAGCTAGCAGCTGTGATATTTGCCTTAAAGATATGGCACCATTATTTGTATGGGGTTCATGTTGACATATATACTGATCACAAAAGTTTGAAATATATCTTTAAGCAAAAAGACTTAAATCTGAGGCAGCGGAGGTGGCTGGAACTCTTAAAAGACTATGATATCGATATCTTATATCATCCAGGGAAAGCAAATGTGGTAGCCGATGCATTAAGCCGCAAAGAAATAGGAAGTACTAATGGTCAGTTGATGGAAAAGCAAGCTATAGTCAAGGATCTACATCAACTATCCATCTTGGGAGTTCGTCTTCTTGAATCTCCAGACGAAGGGGTTATTGTACAAAATGCGGTAGAATTTTTATTAGTAGCTGAAGTGAAAGAGAAGAAGAATGCGGATCCTATGTTATTGCAACTGAAAGAAAATGTACAACAGGGTCTGACAAAGGCATTTGATCTTACGTAAGATGGAGTACTTCAGTGCCAAGGTAGATTGTGTGTACCGGATGTAGATGAGCTAAGGAAACGGATTATGACAGAGGCACATCATTCACGGTATTCTACTCATCCGGGAGCTGCCCAAATGTATCATTATTTGAAAGAAATGTATTGGTGGGGAAACATGAAGAAGAACATTGTAGATTTTGTAGCTCAATGTCCAAATTGTCAACAAGTAAAAGTAGAGCATTAGAAGCCTAGAGGTTATATGCAATGTATAAATCTTCCAATATAGAAGTGGGACATGATTAACATGGATTTCATCACAGGTTTGCCTTGTACACTGCAGAAATTTGATTCCATCTGGGTAATAGTTGACAGGCTTACCAAGTCAGCACACTTCCTACCGGTCAAGACCACCTATAAAACTAAAGACTATGCACGGTTATATGTAAAAGAGATAGCTTGATTGTACGGAATTCCGATCTCTATTATATCAGATAAGGGAGCTCAATTTACTTCACATTTTTGGAAATCTTTTCAGAAGAGTTTGAGAACCCAAGTGAATTTGAGTACGGCTTTTCATCCTTAGATAGATTGACAAGCAGAACGTACTATACAAACACTTGAAAATATGCTACGAGCTTTCACAATGGACTTTAAAGGTAGTTGGGATGATCATTTACCTCTTATTGAATTTTCCTACAACAATAGCTATCATTCAAGTATCAAAATGGCACCTTATGAAGCTTTATACGAAACAAAGTGTAGATCACCAATTGGATGGTTTGAAGTGGGTGAAACTGCTTTACTTGGGCCAGATCTTGTTCATCAAGCTATGGAGAAAGTTAAGGTGATCCAACAGTGACTATAAATGGCCCAAAGTCTACACAATTCATATGTTGATTTTAGAAGAAGAGGGATCAAGTTTGCCATAGGTGATTGGGTATTCTTGAAGGTATCACCCATAAAAGGGGTAATGAGATTTGGGAAGAAAGGAAAGCTGAGTCCACATTATGTAGGGACATATAAGATTACCCAAAGATTTGGTCAAGTTGTGTATGAATTGGAGCTACCCCAATAACTCTCCACAGTTCATCCAGTGTTTTATGTTTTAATGCTTCAAAAGTGCATAGGAGATCCATCTCTTATTGCTCCCATTGAAGATGTACAAGTTACAGAGGATCTCACCTATGAAGAGATACCTATTGTTATTCTGGATTGACAAGTGAAGAGGTTAAAGAATAAAGAAGTAGCTTCCATAAAAGTGTTGTGGAGAAATCAGTAGGTAGAAGAGATCACATGGGAAGCTGAAGAAATGATGAAGTCCAAGTACTCGCATTTGTTTCAAATGGAAGAGAAAGTTCAAAATACGGGATCGGAAAAATAACAAGTAAGTATCTATAAGCATTATGTATATATATGGTAACATGAAGAATGATCCTAGAATTGAATTTGTTTAAGTAGATAATGTCACTAACATTCGAGGACGAATGTTTCTAAGGCCGGAAGGATGTAACACCCCATACATTTTTGACCCTATTTGATTACCATGACATTTATGGAATTAGTTAAACATGAGATGGTTGGGGTATTACACATTAATTGTAGTGGACTGATTTAGTCTTGTGCTAATGGGCTTAAATGAGGCCCAAAATTAACAAGAAAGACATGGACCAAATGGAGAAATGACCCATTCTTGAGTTGACCAAGTAAACATAACATTTATGACTAAGTATTTGGCTAAGGATGACCATGAGGGCCTATATAAAGGAACAAAAATCAGATTTTATTCTACAAAACACACATGCCATTTCTAGAATTTTCCAAGATATTTCACACTTCTCTCAAACCCTAAGTTATCACTCTCTTGGACAAGATCATCCTTTTGCAATCTTTGGTAAGTGTTTTATAATGTTTTAGTATATTATATGCATGATAAGGTGTATAAATAATGTTGGTTATGTTGACAAAGTGTTGAGCAGTCCACCATGTGTGAAACAGTCTATGTTTGCTTAATCGGTAAAGGGTTTTGCCTTATAAACGTGAAAGTGGACTTGTGGTCTTGAAGGAAGTGAACTTGATGGATTAAATATCAACATGTAAGATTTGGTTATGTCCTTGACTTGCTTTCTCCTTGTGTATAACATTTGGAATTGTTGTTGTGAAATTGTGCATGAAATTAGTGACGTATTGAAAGGAAAATGTAGTTTTGGTGACGTTCATGGGCGTTGTGAAACCATGATTGTTCATTGGAATCTAAGATAACTTAAAATATGAAAAGAGAAGCTTAATTATGGTCATGTACCATTTATTACAAAAAAGGACCCAAAAGAGACCCATTTTGGCCGAACTGGGCATCCGCCTTCGCGGATAGGGTACCTACGGGCGTAGATGCCAATGCAGGTGGCCCTTGACATGGCCATATGGGCACCTACAGCCGCATTTCATCCACCTACAAGTGCAGGTGGCTCCACAACCTAGTCAAGAACTCCATTTTGCATTTTTTTGTCTCTCTTTGACCCGTAAAGGCCCCTATACCCTTCTTGGATGTAATTATCAACTTATGGTACCTTTTGAATGGATTTAAGGGGTCGTTCGGAGGCATGTGGGATTATATCAATTATGGATTGTTGTTAATGTGTTATTGTGAAAGGTATTGAGATGACTTGATGGAGTAATTGTGACGTAGTGTTAATGAGGAAGTGTAAAGGATAAACTTGGTGTGAAATGCTATTGGTTTATGATGTCTTGGTCAATGTGTGGAATATTGTGGTTTTGTTGGTATGGTGATACAGTGAGTTGTATTGTAGAAGGATGAAATGACGCTATATAGCAGTCACGTAACTCATTATCGTTTTATGCACTTGTAATGTAGTTAGTTGTTAACGTGAGCTTCATTATGTACTTGTGTTGTAGAGTAACATGTAAGGAAGGAGATGGATTATTGTATTCACATATAGGGTTGTGTATTCATATTTGGAAGATCAGGTATGTAAGGTTATTCTTTTTCGTATCCTTCTGCAGCACCTATTGTTCACATTGTCATTGCACTTGTTTCTATTCCGAAATGTCTTAAAGTATCTCATTTCAGGTTTGTTACCAATTGTTATTCATGTGTCTCATAATTGTGGACTATTGTTACAAAGTTCCAATAATGTTACTGTCACGCTCCGAATTCCAACGGGACAGACATGGCACCCGAAGCCGACAAGGCCCGAGAGAACCAATCTTCATCCATAAATAGTCATCACCACCACAAACAAATATAAAATGCCAAAAGCGGAAGTTATGACACATATATGAGAATTATGAAACTTGGCCGTTAGGGCCATCAAGACAAAACATAAGTTCATTACATTCCTTTCGTCTGACCCACAACATCTACAAAGCCTCTACAGATGCATAACCAAAACCAACCTAGAGTCGGGACACACCCCGCTCTATACATATACACAAGACCAAAACAAATGTAAATAGAAGACTCGAAAATCCCCGAACCAACTGGAGCTCACCAAATGTCCGCAAAAGATCCGCAACCTACAATGGAGGTCTACTAGTACCTGTGCCTGCAGCAAGTAAGGTAGATTCTCCCGAGGGGGTCAGTACGAAGAATGTACTAAGTATGCAAGGCAATAAGAAAACTGTATCAATAAGTGAGAACACCAATGTATATCAAATATAAGAGAATAGGCAATATAGATAAACCAACATTTCCATATGTGTGGAACCATGTACTTTACATTCTTTATTTCCTTTATCATTCATCTCAATATCAACAATAATCACATCATGCCCGGGACCAACTGATCAGTGGTAAATAACAATATTGGGATCGTCTTTAGCTAGGCTTATGCCCCTTTGAGCTACCACCCATAAATCAATAAAGCAGGTTCGGCCCTAGCTAGGTTTTCACCCCTTTGGGCTACCCCCTGTGTCCAATAATCAATCGGGATCGTCTCTAGCTAGGCTTTCGCCCCTTTGAGCTACCACCCGTACTCAAACAAGTATGCATTACTTTCATTCTTTAGTTATGAACTTGAAACATTGTTGGTTATCACGTTATTGGAACTTTGGGACAATGTTCAATGTACAAGAGACATATGAATAAATATATATAGGTAACCAACTTGACATGAGATACTTTGGAACATTTCGACATAAGTACAAGTACAATGGCAAAGGGAGCAATATGTGCGGCAGAAGGATACGGACAAGAATAACCTTACATACCTTAGTCTCTCAATAAGAATCCACAATCCTAACGAATATAATGATCCAGCCCCCTTACTCTACAACACAAGCACATAACGGAGTTTACGTCAACATCTAACCACCTTACAAGTGCAAAAGACGACAAAAGGTACATAATTGCCTATAACGCCATTTCCCCCTTTACAATGAAATTTCGGTATGACCATTCCAAAAATACCACAACATGCCATACATTGACCAAACATCATAACCAATAGCATTTCGCAACAAAGCTTCTTCTTTACACTTTCTCATTCACACCATATCACAAATAATCCATCAAGTCACCGTAATACACCTCATAGCACATATCGGCCAAAATCCCATAATTTACACTTATGGAAAATAACAATTTTATTAACATAATCACACCATACATGTTTATATTTCATCCATATCATGCTCTTTCATCAAACCCACAAGTCATATTTCAAGTTTAATTCACAAAATGGCACATCTTTTACCAAAGGGCAAAAGTGTCCTATTCAACCTTTCCAACACAACCATCATGATCTACACAATACTTCATGCATATAATATGCTAAACCACAAGAATAAATACTTACCCAAGCTTGCAAAGGGATGATCTTGTCCAAAGTGTCCAAAGGGAATAGTTGCCTTAGGGTTTTGGAAAGAGAGAAATGTTTGAGAAAATATCAAAAAGGCATGAGACTTGTAATGACTTAAAAATATGATTTTTCTCTTGTTTTATAGAGCCTTTTAGGTCATCCTTATCCACTTCTTTGACATTAAATGCCATGTCTCTATAGTCAACAAGAATGGGTCATTTTTCCTTTTGGGCCTTTCCATTTTGGCATTGTTTTGGGCCTCAATTTGGGGCCCAATAACACATATTAGATTAGCCCACTAAAATTAACGTATAATCCATCGTATATATCATGTTTAAATAATTCCATAATGTCACGACAATATTCACTTACGAGATTCCCTTTCGTAGCCTTAATCGCAAAACTAGACATTCTAGCCGTCCATGGCTTCATTGAACATTTTTGGTAACTTCTTGTGTTTCATGATTTGATCATGTGGAAGTGTATCGAGGTATTTGAAACCATCACAAGGATTAAATAAACACCAAAGAACCAAAAGAAACCATGGAAAAAAAATCAACATTGCATTGCGTCGCGAAACAAGCTCGGAAAGACCATAATCCTTGTGCCTTGCGCCACTGCTGCAAAGCAGGGCAGTGGCGCGAGTTTTGAAGACCCTATGAATCAGGTGGATTGCGCCACACACCCTGAAACAGGGAGTGGCGCAAGTTTGGCCACTTTGCTGAAATTTTTCCTACTCCGTCTGATACTAATATATCATCCAATACCTTATCAAAACACTACAAAATACTTACTTAGTGATCTTAATCATCAAGTAAACATGACTCCAAGTCACCAAATAAGGTTAGAAATGTACGGGATATTACAGTTACAACCACCAACGTATCACTCTTACAACAAAAGAATTAAAGTAATGCATACTTGTTAAGTATAAGGGGCAACTCAAAGGGGCATAAGCCTAGCTAGAGGTGAACCCGAAAGAATATTGAGTACGGGTGGCAACTAGAAGGGTCATAATCCTAGCTAGAGGCAATCCCAAAGGATTATTGGGAATGGGTGGCAACTCGATGGGGCGTAAGCCTAGCTAGAGGCAATCACGAATGGGTGGCAACTTAAAGGGGTGAAAGCCTAGATAGAGGCGATCCCAAATGATTATATGAATCATATTATATGAATGATGTTATTTGAATGATTGTGATAATTATATGAACGAATAATGAAAGAAATGAATACAATGTACACGACTCCACACATGTATATTACGGTGGTTAATCTATATTGTCCACCCACTTGTACTTGATCTCATTAAAGTTCTTAAATCTTATGCAGTTACTTATGGCCTTACATACTCAGTCCATTCTTTCGTACTGACATCCCTTGGGGGACTTACCTTACTTGCTACAGGCACAGGTGCTAGTAGGCCTCCACATTAGGCTACGAGTTATCCGCAGACTATTGGTGAGCTCCAGATTGGTTTAGGGCTTTTCGAGTCATTATGTACATTTGTTTTGGTATTATATAAAGGATTGTATAAATCGGGGACTTGTACCAGATTTAGGTTGGTTATGTATATGTATCTATTAGAGGCTTTGTAGACGTTGTAAGACAAGTGAAGGCATGTATGTCCATTTTGACGTGGTGGGCCTAACAGCCAAGTTTCATATATATATATATATCATTTGTTCTCCATGACTTCCGCCATTGGTATCTTGTATCTATGTGTGATAGAGTGTTGTTCATTTAGTGACATGCATATGAGTGTACATGAATGAAGATTGGTTCTCTCGAGCCTTAACGGCTTTGGGTGCCAGTCTGCCCCGTTGGAATTCGAGGCGTGACATACATTCCAAAACCTGACATCATGCCCCCCAAATGTGACCACCTTGATTCTTCGCCAAGAATTCAAACAAAAAATCTGGAATTTCTGACCCAATTACGTGATGAACCGTCAGAGTCAGTAAAAAGTGGGTCCCAGGAGGTTTTTGATATTAGTAGTGATGATACTGCACTAGTGCCTCATACCACGAGGTTACAAACTCGAGCACAAGCTGCTGCTCGAGCCGCACTTCAGCCCATTCCACAGCCTGTCAAGCCGGCTGTTCCTGATCAGTCTTCCGAGTCTGCCCCCCAATTTGAAGAGGAGGAGGATGATTCAGTATCGGGATTTTTGGATAATACTACAGGACAGGGTACCTCTGCGGCAGAGGCTACAACATCTATTTTGGGCACTGGTGAACAGAGTGCCCCAACTCCCTCACAGAGAAGGGATATCCAATGATGGTGTGTTCAGGGCTTGCGGGTATTTTATGACAGAGATGCCGAGCTTACTGAGTGGGGCATGTGTAGAAGAAGTATTATGGAGGAACCCCGATATCGGCTATAGGATTTGAAGGCATTGCCTTATATTTGGACTACATTTGAGCAGTATGGGTTTGGATGGATGGCGAAACCTCTTAGTCGCTATAGCTCAGAATTGGTCTGAGAATTTTATGCATCCTATGCTGCGTCTGTTTATTTGATCACACCTGTTGGGCAGCGGTATCGGGACCAACCACTATTGACTCACACTTTGGTTTGAGGGACCAGAGTCGATATATCTGAGCAGACCATACACCGATTCTTGTTTGGTGCAGACCGTCCATTGCCATCTATGACTGCAGAGTTTGATCACCATATGGAGACTGTCAAAAATTGGATTAAAATGAGGGATGCTGATCAGAAGTTGGAGTTACTGAGGTGGATTGCTGGTTATATAGTGGAGGACGGTGTTGATGCTAGTTGGGTGATTAGGAAGCTGGATATAAAGAAGTCCACCCTCTATTTTGCTGGCAAGTTTTGGTGGTCGATTGTTAGGTATCAGTTGGGACCCACTAATGCTGATAATTCACTCACCTTAGACCGGGTTTTTATGGTAGCTAGCATCATTATCGATTATGATATTCATATCGCCAGGTACATTCTTAGGAAGATTCATGAGCGTGCCTTTTGAGACCATACCATTATCCCTTTTCCCCTGTTTGATTTAGCGCCTGTGTGATAGGATGGGTGTGGTTAAGCTACCTACCATCGATAACTATATCGAGGTGACCCGCATAGCAGATATTGGGTTCATGCAGCAGCGGGGATCTAACCCTATTGTTCCACAAAGGTCTCAACCTTCCATGTCATCAGGAGCAACCCTTTTTGAAGGGTCAGGAGATAGCGAGAAGCCGGTGAGTACCCCAGCACCATTAGTATACCCGAGACATTGCATGTATCTGTAGAGGGCATAGGACCGGTGATTGATGATGAGACTCCAGGCACTACCATACCACCGCTCCCTTCTGGTATGGTTTCGATTTTGAATGATTTCCTACAGCAGTTGGTTGATAGGCAGATGCAGATGTTTGAGAGACATGCCCATACAGAGGCACAGATGGGTAAGTTGGTATCCTAGCTTAAGCCATTGGTTAGGACCACAGTTGAGGCTGCAGAGGCTAGAGTGGAGGCCCGTATGTCTGCGTCTATAGATAAATTCATGCGAGAGCTGCATGGATGGATTGATAGCTTTGAGGCGCGAATGGCTACCCAGTTGGGCATGGCATAGAATCCTGGTATGGCAGCATTGACACAGGAGGTAGTTGCATTGCGAGAGGAGGTTCGAGCTTTGGCACCAAACAGCGCCCCTGTTATTCCACCTATGCCTGTTCAGGCTCCGATGCGGCCAGTTTTTGAGGTAGATTTGTTTGTCAATGAGGAGCCTCTTATTGATAGAGGCAAACAACCACGTAGTCCGGAGGAGCAGGTAGATAGTGGTGACGAGTTTTAGGGTGATCTCCGGAGAGCGGTTAAGGCCTCCAGGTTAGAGTACCATACTAGTCAGATCGCCCAGGAGCAGAGGGCACGTGGTGCCTCCTCTAGTCAGGCACCCCCTCCACCGGATGAACCTAGTGGAGAGCCCGGAGTGCATACTGATGACCCCGCTATGGGCGGGCACACTTTCGGCGCTTAGGGAGCCGCAGGTATGTCTTCACTCCCTTGTATTTATTATATTAATAGCGGTGCACTAGGGGCAGTGCACCATTATTTAGTTGGGGATGGGGGTATGCCGCCACTTGGAGGGTTTTGTTGACGTGTTTCTTTTCCTCCAAGTGTGTTATCATAGAAGAACCGGCATGTTTAGGTTGTTATTTATAGTATTTACGTGTTTTCTTGTTGAATTAGGAGAAAAATAAGAGAACCGTAGTGCAGTCCAGTTTTGAACAAGTGATGTTGTTTGATTACTTAAAAGATACCCCTTCGAAAGATTTTGTTTTAAAATGTGTGTGTAGCATGTTAGTTTGTGATAGCTGTTGGATCTTGTTATGGCATTAGGATTATAGACAAAATAACTGTAGCAAGCATTGCATGAACCCAGATAGGTAGTAGTTGATAATGTAACCCTGTGCTATGTATGTGTGAGGTCATTACTTAGTTGACTTTGTGTGTGCGATCCAGAACTTGCCCGGTTAGTCTTTCCTAGGTTAGAGGATAGTGGTTAGGAAAGGATCATAGGCCGTTTTGAATAAGTCCACGCTTAGCCTAAATCCCTGACCAAATGAATTAAGTATCCCTTGATCCCGATTTTGAGCCTTAATTGACCTGTTTCTTTCATTAGCCTATTCACCTTCCCATTTTGACTTATAATGAACCTGTCTTGGCCCTAGTCCCTCCTTGGACATTGTGTACCTCAACTCAGGCAAATCGCCTAAGTTGAGGGTAGCTATAATAGGGGTGCGTAGATTGATTTGGGTATGAAGAAGGGGTTAGTAAAAGAAAAAGAGAATAGATTTGGGTGTGAAAAAGAAAAAATATATATATAAATAAATTTGTTTTGAAAGTATGAAGGAAATCACACCTAAAATCTGAAAATAAAGAAAGGAGAATAAGGGAGAATAAATAAACATGGTTGAAAAGTGGAGCCAAAAATAGTGTAGTGTCAAGGAGGGTTAAGTCACCATATCCATATGTACCATACCCGTCCCCAAGCAGACATTACAAGCCGATTAAAGTCCTATAGTGATCCTAGTCCAACTGTTCAAAAAACTAAGGCACAGAAAATAAGGGCAAGCCTATGGTATTTCATGCACACTGTTTGAACTTCTTTGTGAGAGAGAGTGTTTTGACTGAGTCCCTAATTTGAGATTCATTAGTCTACTGTGAGTGTCTGGGACTTCTTTGCTGTGAGAGTACATGGGTTGCATTGTTAGTTGGTATTTGTTCGGATAATGTCATTTGCATATAAGCTTAGTTGTTTGTTCATAATTTCATGTCGTCACTTGATCCCTTCTATGTTATGATAATATGCTTCATGTATGAACACAGTGGTTTTGATTTGAAAGTAGGAGGGGTCAGAAAACTTTTGAGATCAAAAGCAATGAGTTGACTGTCGTAGGTCCCTTAGGTTTCTCTTAGTTAAGCATCATATATGTTTGTTTTGTTTTGTTTGCCTGAGGACATGCAAACGTTCTAAGTTGAGTGTGTTGATGTGTCATGATCACATGACACTTTCGACGCTTAAAACAAGGAAAATATGCAATAACTTGGGTATATCTTTAGGTATGATGTGTTTTCTGTCCTGCTTTACAGGGAAATAGGTTATGGATGCAAAATGGAGATAAAGTGAACAAGAATGCATAAGAACGGAGAAATTGAAGATGAAAGAGTCAAGGTGTAACCCCAGGGGTGAATCACGACAGAGACTTACATCCCGTAGGTACACTCACATGACGTGAGATGGTACCGTGGATAAACTTCAGATAGGTGGAATTACAACCATATGGTGTGACTCAACTCACGTTACATGAGTGGGTACCGTGAATAGACTTCAGAGATTGTGTGGTGCTTCTTGATTCTCACGATAAGGACCCACGTAATGTGGCTTGGTTCCACGATACCATGGAAAATTGCCAACTTTAGTCTCCTATTTTGTTTGGAACAGGATTCATCTTGTATTTATAAATACCTCTGTATTATACTATGTGCAAGAGTTAGCCAGTACATTATTTTGAAATAGTTTTGTCATTATTTTGAGTTCAGAAACACATTATTGATTTTGTAATCTTGGAATACCAATTCTAGGGTTTTATTCATAGTTGAGATTTTAGAGTTTCTTCATTATTGTGAGCTTAAAATTATGACTTTATCCTCGAATTCCTATTGTGCTCTTACGAATATGAGTAGATAAACTCATCAACTAGGGTTGTGTGAACCATGAGAAATTAACGAAACGGGTTAAGTGAAAAGCAATTATGAACCGCTGTGAATGTATGTATTGTTATTTCCTTCGTTGTGATTGATCTTCTAACAGTTGCAAATGTTATAAACTCATTTGTATTCTAGTCTTGCTCGAGAGAGAGGTAGAGATTGGGAAAAGGAAATAGCAACAGAGATTTGAAGCTATCAACCTTCATCTAATAACTTGAGCCTTAGCAGGACTAGTTTTCTGAGATCCAGGACAAGGGTTAGTAGTGTGACGCTTGGAGACCTATAGGAGAAGAGTGAAATTTATCTAACCAAGGTCGAGAGACGTTTAGATGAACATATCTTGTCAGATTGGTGATGCAACATAGCAGAACAATTTTGCCAACACCAATAATCGGTAGAGTTAAGAATCATTGGGGATCACAGTCCTAGTATATTTCTCATATTGTCTACAAACCCGCTATAATCAGAAATCATTACCGTTATTACTTACTCGCAAAACCCCCTAGTTTTACTTACTTACCAGTTACTCAGACTAGCACTCTACATAACTTTGACCTATTCCCTGTGGGATCGACCCCAACCTAGTTGGGTTCTATATTTGATACAGGGACTGCATAATACTTTTCTGGAGGTATACTTTGGGCAACATCAGAACTCCTTAAGTTATGGGTAACGTGTTTATCA
The DNA here is from genome assembly GCA_031232105.1 of Capsicum rhomboideum. Classification (NCBI taxonomy): domain Eukaryota; kingdom Viridiplantae; phylum Streptophyta; class Magnoliopsida; order Solanales; family Solanaceae; genus Capsicum; species Capsicum rhomboideum. The sequence continues at coordinate 34,367,084 of CP124710.1, read as the reverse complement.
AATAAAATTTTAGTTTTCCCCTTGTGGTCTTGGGGTTGACTTTTAAATTGACTTTTTGGACCCGAAATAAAAGTATAGCAATATGGGTACCAAAGGACTCATATTTATGTTTAGAAATTGTTATTAATAGATTAAAGGTTATTTATGGCTATTTTGGAAGAAAATCGAACTCTATGGAGGTTTTTTACACATTTCTTAGACTTCAAGGTAGGTTATGACTTAACTTTTTAAGACTTTGCTTGGGTGAGGACTTATTGTGTAAAGAATGATATGGAATGGGTGACTTAGTAATTATTATAGTAATTGAGTTGAATATTTTGATGCTTAGATTGGCACTTATATCGTATTAGTAAATATGAAAATTATGGATTGTAATACAGAATGAAATGAATTATTATAGCGATGTCCGTGTGGAGGTTTGTATTGATTTGACTGTAAATAAGATGGTTTATTAATTTTGATATCCATGTGGGGGATTGTATTGATTATTTATTGTGATTTCGGAAAATTAATTCATATATCTCTTATTGGGCTATTCCACACATTATTGACATATGCTAGGGTCTGTATTTTTTGTGATTATGCTTACTTATTCATACTCACTCTACAAAGTCATAAAATCCAATATTTACTTGAAAAATGGCATTGTTAAGGGATTTACTCCTTGTATTACAAACTATACCTTATTGTGGGTAAAGATTTGACTAATAAGACTGTGGGCAAAGATCCAACTTATTTTACTATTGATATACATACATCATCGTGGGCAAAGATCTAGATAGCAAGACCGTGGGAAAAGATCTAACTTGTTTAGTATATGGACCTTGCGAGTCCCCCATGAGTCTCATCCTCAAGCAAAAAATGCTCGAAGGGTTTATACGATAGACATTAACCATTGCATAGTATCCCATATTATTACATTGCATCATTTGATATCAATTGATTTATTTTATATGACTTGAGATATTTATTGATATTGAACTACTGGGACTTTTCTACATGCAAAAATTATTTAGTATTCTTTATAAAAAGGAATACTTAAGTTGATTCCAAGATGCATGCTTGGCTCTTTAGAAAGTATACAAGTGTTGATATAGTTTTCTACTTGAGCTTAGTAAGCTTATGATGCTATATGATTACTTACTCCTAATATTTTTCATCCTTTTGGTGTAGACCCCAGTTTGAGTGGCCTTCACAGATAGTGATCATACATTTTGGAGGTACTTCAAAGTTGTGGTGAGCTCTTTGGTTCGGGGTTCTTCTAGGCTTCATCTATCTTACTCATATCTTGTTTTGTTGTCAAACAGTTTTGTAGTTATTTGACTTTTAGTATTTGAAGTCGCTCTTGTACTTATGACATCTGAATCTTGGGATTCTATATTCGTTTTAGTTCAAACCTTCTTATTAGTACCTTTATGAACGCTTTGAGTTGTTATTATTATTATCATGTTTATAATTCCGTATGACTTAGTTGTTATTTCATTTATGTTGATATTCTAAATTTTTAATTCAAGGATTACCTACCACAGTTGGGTTGGAGTAGGTGACATCACAATCCATAGGTTTTTAGATCATGGCAGTTGGTATTAGACCGCTAGGTTCACTAGTTTCATGAGTATAAGAGTAAGTGTGTAGTAGAGTCTCATAGATTGGTTCGAAAACGTATATTAACTATATTTGAGAGGCCATAAAACTTTAGGAAATTCTATTTCTTAATTTCTTATCATCATTTCCTAGTCTGGTCTAACTCTTCTTCTAGTAAGGACACATTCTTAGAGTTGTGCGCTAACAGTTAGGAGTTATATTGTATGGTATGGTGCATGTCTTGGTACTGAGGAGGAACTGGTAGACTAATGAGAAGGTTTTGTATCTATATTTAGACTGTATTTATTAAGTTGACACAAATTGAATAAGGTTGTGGTTTTTATTATGCAGTTTAGGGATAATCATTTTGGAAGTTTGAAGTATGGCTTAAAGTACTTTGTGATTGTCTTATCTTCTATGGTTAGTTGTTCAACAGCGGAAAAAGTACATATATGGCTTTGATGGTATTAGAAATAGTGTTGACAATTGGGAATGGTACAATTGAATAACTGGGTAATACACGTGGTAACTTTAAAGACTATAGTTAATGAAGTTTGTCATAACAAGATTGGATTCCTCAGTGTACAATAAGAATGAAAATTCTTCAACAAAGGTCAAAATTTCTACTACAATCTTATGGAATGAATTAGCAACAAGGATTCATTAGCTCAGTGATAGGAGAGGTGCATCTACTAACACTTTAAGGAAAGGTTAAAGTTATGAAGGATCAATGGATTGGGTATGAGGGAGGTTTCAAAGTATGAGAAAGGATTTCATAGAAAGAGGTTTGACGTGGTATGACTACTTTTAGAATTCATATGAGGGGTATACTTTCTATCTTAAGAAGTGATTTGAATTGTTAGAATTTTATGATGTAATGGCCACATTGGGATATGTACTTACTTGGCTAGATTCATGAGGTATGCTAATTTTGCTATCGACTGGGGTTTATGAAATGGTAAATTGACTATGTGTGGGGCGACATGAAGAAGGAATGAAGACCAAGTATTGAGAGTTCTCAAAGGGAGATGGTTAACGACTTCAGGCCAAGAAGGGAAAGTTTCTTTCATGATTGGATTTTATAGGAATATGCAGTGATATTTCTTTAGAAAGGGTAAAGTTTACTTGTTTGTGTGAGATAAAAACAACGGTACATATTATTTTGGACTAGAGACTGAGTGGTTTGTGGAAATATATGGTGTATTTTGGGTATGATCTTCTTGATGATTATGATTTAGAAAAAGTGGTAGATCTAGTGGTCTTTCTAGATATGGTACTACTAAGGTAGAGCAAGGGATTAATAAAAATAGATATGCTAGTCAACAAGAATAAATATTAGTTTCTTAAGGATCTATCGGTTGTTTCATCTATTTGGATAATAGAATTTGACATTGCATTCAGATTTGAAGAACCAACTAGTTTTTACTATGGACACTCGAGTGAGGTATCGATCTATAAGGGAAATTAAAGTAGTGGATCAATGGTAGGTATTAACAAGTTTAGGTTGTGAATTACATTATAGAGATTTAATTAATGTCTAGTGATATTAATTAAGATCAAGAGGAATGAAACATATTGAGATGATTAGCTTGCAGATAAAAGAAGTTTTCAGCAAGTGTGCTTGTGTGAAAGTGATTGAGGATGTTAATAAGGATGTGCGCATTGTAACTAATTTCTTTACGGGATTGAGCTTGTATATTTGTGGTCTGAGGTATCATATTGACGACAAGATCAATTATGAGGAATGTCTAACGCTACTAAGTAAATTTGATAAGAAGACTTTGTGATGGATTGTACTTGTGATGTGACTAATTTGGAAGGGTTTTGGTAGAAAGATTCTAGTAAGGTAAGGAAGACTTATGGTATTTGGGAACATTGTTCGAATAGATTTGAAGTATTTTTAACTTATAACGGCAAAGGTGATTGGAATTAGAGTATGGTTTTGGAAAATAAGAATGAGAGTATCTATTTTGATCTGTAAGGCTAAGGATTCATCTTCAGGAAGTGAGACTTGGGTTTAGAATGACATGGTTATTTGGGTCTTATTTATGGTATGGTGATATTATCATGTGTTGATCAGATGGATTGTAAACTATTGAGTATGCTTAGATAAGGAAGTCTATAGAAGTTCTAGTTAAGTGTTGAGAGAAGTTCCATGGTGATTTCAAACTTTCTAACTGGTAAGATTTAGATTTCAAATAACGAACATAATCAGATCGATGGAATGTGATTGACAGTATACTAGGGGTTTAATTTTATAACATCCATAAATGAATGGGTTGATGTTGGTCGATAAAGGAAATTGTTTGCATAGGTTAAGATCAGAATTTAGGATTTTCATGGTAAGGCTACATTGTGGTAGTGGATTATTTTATAGTATGGATGGGAAAGATGAGAAAGTCTAAGCATGCCAATTATAGAGGAATTGGAAGGACTTGTGCATGGGAAAGCAAATGGGTTACAAAATTTATTATGTTGGGATGTTATATGGCATAATGAAGTTTTTCATTCAAAGGTTTAGGTTTAGAGTAGGAGGTCATATTTCATGGGCATTGTGTTGAAGAGCACAGAATGGTAAACAAGTTAAGGAAAGGGATAAAAAGCTTGTATATTAGAGGTTTCAAAGTATTCAGAATTGTGCCTTGGGTACAAGGTGAGAATTTGAAGTCCTAGCAATATTGCATGATCAGTGCAAGATGAGAAATATAAAGAAAGAAGACATCATATATAGAATTATGGTTCAAAGTTGATTTATGTGAAATTCAACCTTTGAGTTCTGAAACGACAACACAAGTTGGAATATTCATTAGTAGAAGGTGGAATGGTTTGGCACAAACTTATGAAGTGATAGTAGTGACTTTTTCTAAAGAATTAATTTTGATTTGGGTGACAATCAGTGATATGTGGGTAATTTGCATTTTTATGCTGGGTTGAATTATTCATGTTATGACAGATTGCTTACATGTGTATTACCAAAAGGACTTATGATTCTATAAGTTTTGGCAGTTCAAGTGAAAGTTTTTTAGACTAGTCCCACTAAGGTGGCGAGGAAACTGACTTTTGAGATAGCAGCTTTCGCCTTGGTAATTACCTAATGAGAGAGAGCCGATGAATCCTAAAACCACAGCCATTCCACGAGATTCAAAATACCAAGGCTCGAAGACCTCTGGGACATGGAACAGTACTTTAAGGCTGTTGGTGCCCCTTTAGTCATAGTGGGAACTTTCGAAAATCACTTAGCAGGTCAAGATCATAGAAAGAGGGAAGAACAAGAGAGAAGATCTTATTTAAAAGAAGATGATTGAGTTTTTTGGGATGAATGATACTACCTAGTTGATGAAAAATTCATAGGCTATTGTAAGGAGTTACATAGATATTGGGTGACGTATAGAAGGCACATGTTTATGGTAAAGAAGTTCTTGAGGTGATAAATTATTTTCTCTAAGGTTTGGCATGGAAATATGATTGTTGGAATAATGATCGAAGCATGAAATTTGAAGATTTGTATGAAATTAATATCGATTTCTGACTCAGTAGCTTTTTCTCAATGAAATGGTGTTATCATACTTAGAATTATTAGTATCAGCCTTGGATAAGGTCAGTTTCTGACAGGAAACACTTAGGGTGGGTTTGTGACAAACAGATATCCTTTTTGGGAGCAAGAAAAATCAAAATTTAGAGTTGTAAAGAGTGGAAATGTATTTTCTAAGTGTTCTAGTACTAATGACAGTTCTGTAAGTGTGAACAAAGAATTTTTAAGGTCATGCTACTTTATTGGTACATACATGGCACTAGATTTTGGCTACAATTATCGGCTTGTGATAACTAAATTATGTTTTGGTGAATCGTGTATGTTCAGGACTATGATTATGATCAACTCAGTTATTTGCATTCAAAGACAGTTCAAATAAATGGAAATAGGAGAAATTTTGGTTTTAGATACTAGGGATGTAGTCTTAAAAGTTAAAACAAAGGAATATTTTGACACACTAAGGTGAAAAAGCAGTTTTATAGATGTATCTTTGTGTGTAAGTGTTTGTATAAGATCTACCTTTGGTATTTGCAGTTGCTCGACAATCTTGGTACATTTCTTACCAGTTCGAGGATGAACGAATGTTTAAGTGGTGGATAATGTAACAACCCTCATTATGATTTTTTGACCTTTGTTGTGTTTTGATTGTTTTACCTCTTACAGTAGTTATATTATGGTATTTGGGGTTGGTAGGAGTGAGTGTCATGGTTTTTGAGGTGGTTGGTTGAGTTTTAGATGGGTTTTTTATTTTAAAAAGTTAGAAAGCTGATCTAGTTGATTTTAGTCAACATCTGTAGAAGTTGAGCTCATTTCAGAATTCCATAAGTGCCATCAGTTCTAAAATGTGATTTTTGGGTTAGTAGGACTATTGGTTCAAGTCTCGAGGCATTCAGATGAATTTTGAAAGAGTTTTTTAGTTTTGAAAGTTGAAAACTTAAGAGAGTTGACCAAAGTTAACGTTAGAGGGTAAAAATATAATTTTCAAGTTTTGATAAATCCTCTAGGTCAGGAGAGTAATATTTAGTCAAATTAAAGGTTTGATTTAGTTCTTGGACTTATTGGATGAGTTTTGAGCGGTTGTTTACAAAGTTGAAGATTTCTAAGTTAAGAGTTGACTTCAGTTAACATTTGGTTAAAATAACCATGTTTAGGTGTTTTGATGATTCCATCAGGTCCAAAATAAATTTTACAAGTGGTTTTCACTATTGGTTTGTGTTTGAGAAGTCTCAAATGAGTTTTGGGTACTTGTTTAGAGTTTGGAGTTGTCCATCATTGAGTTTTAATAATATCACCTGAATTTAATGAGCTATTTTTGGTACATGGATGGTACCATAAGATCCATGCTTAAATTTTATAACCAACTCAAAAAGAATCAATGGATTTCGTATCCGTATGAGAAAGTTATGGCCATTTTAGTGCGGCTAATAGTTGCTAGTTTTCTAGTACAGAGGTTGTTCTCCGCGAATGCAAAGAAGGACAATTCTATTGACTATCAACACAAAAATTTGTTCTTTTCAAATGTGGCGGTGGTCTCGTAAACGCGACAAATAAATTTCACTTAAAAAGTGTTTAAATCGAAAAGATCTTGAATTTTTGGATCCTCAAGTGGACTGTACTCACTCCTACTTTTATGCTTCCTTTCGATGCAGATCCTAGTTTGAGTGGCCTCCGCAAATTGTGATCGTGTATTTTGGAGGCACTTCAAAGTTGTGGTGAGTTCCTTGGTTCGGGGTTCTTCTATGCTTCATCTATCTTACTTCTATCTTGATTTATTCTCAGACATTTTTGTAATTATTCGACTTTTAATATTTAGAATCACTCTTGTACTTCTAACATCTGAGGCTTGGGATTGTGTATTTGTTTTGGTTCTGACCTTATTAGTACCATTGGGAATGCTTTGAATTATTATTATTATTATTATTATTATTATTATTATTATTATTATTATCATGTTTATCATTCGATATGTCTTAGCATGTTATTTCATTTATGTTGATATTTTGAATTGTTGAGTCAAGCTTACTATCATGGTCATGTTGGAGTAGGTGTCATCACAATTCATGAGATTTTGGGTTGTGACACTATTTTTCTTGGCTCAACCTTGGTATCATGGTCATCCAAAAAGCAACATATTGTTGCTCATTCCTCCACATAGTATCAATACAAAGTGCTTATAGACGTTGCAACTGAATTAACGTGGATTCAATTCTGACTATTTGAGCTTGGCTTCACATTATCAAGAACTCATGTTATATGGTGCAACAATATTGGTGTTTCCTATATTTTTGCTAATCTAATACTCCATGCTAGCACCAAACATGTTGAAATTGACTTTCACTTTGTCTGTGATAAGGTTGTGTGACGAGACTTATCTTTGCAATTCATTTCTTCTAAAGACCAACTAGCTGATGTGTTTACCAAGCCTCTAGCATATGTAAGGTTTCACTTTTTATGCTCCAAACTAATTTTGGCTTATCCACAATCAGCTTGCGTATAGGATATTGGAACATCTCAATGTGAAGAGTTCGTATTCGATAAGGAAATTGTTGTCTCAATGATTACACAAGGTAGATACTAGTCAAACTCTTTAGCACGTTAGTTGGAGTCATTCACTTGTACTATATTTCATCCCTTGTTTTATTATGGACTCTATATAAATCCATGTAAGTGTAGAGAAAATTGTATGATAAAAATTGTTTCAATACATGATCAGCGGTTGTGATTTTATTGATAGAATGAAAAACTATTATGTAAAAGAGACACTTCAATTTAAAGAACTGGGACAATTCAAATAGACGAGTAAATCACACGACTCTATGATATTTTGTTTGGAAAACAAATGCAGAGAACAATTTTGAGGAGAGAGAGAATTTAAATTTAGGTATTCTTCATCTCCAACATTTGAGGCAAAACCTCTGAATTTATAGACTATGAAAAGTTAAGATGGAGATTTGCAATCTAAAAGGTGCCTTTTTGGTGAAACTCTGTAACACATCGCATCTTGAGGCATTTTTAAATTGTTCCTTATGCATGTTAGAGCTTAGAAACCAAGTCATTTGACCAAATGATCAGCTAGAAATCAAATTGGAACAAGTTCCGGAACTTAGATGAATTTCCTGTGTGCGCAACATGTTGGGGATATGGCCAAAGCTTCTCTCTAACCTCCAAACTTCAGAGAATAATTTTTCAGTAGATGGGGCACTAGGCAAAATGGCGCCCTGCCCATAGCCCATAGGGCATTGGACAAGGCAACGCCCCAAGCCCTTCTTGGCAGAAATTCTTAGTTCTTTTCCTTTTTTTTTCTTGTTCTAGTAGGGATGTCCTATGCTTATTTTATAACCCCTAACCACAACTTAAAACCCTTCTCTATGAGTAGAAACACTTAGAAATTAATCATATGTTCTACTCTTTCCTCTGCAACTCACAGAAGGGTTTCAAGAACGCCTAAGAACTTCATCAAGGAATCTTCAAGTTCTTCTCCAAACTCCTCCATACTACCAAGGTATGTAAGGCTATCCCTCATCTCATCATTCGTCATGAATGTCGTATTATGTCTTCGAATTACTTCCATGAACAAACTAGGGTTAGAAAAAATGCTTATACCTTTAGTTCTCTTTGATTTGTTATGAACCTACATGAATTCTCTACTCATGTATTCTATCCTCATGATAATTCTTATTCTATGTGATTCCTATGGATTCTCTATCAAGATTTGTGAATGTTTATGAAAATGAAATGACCTTTTGTTACACCCTGAGTCTTTATGATCTTTCTTTTAAACTCTTAATGAAATCATCCAAAAAAGTGTTTAAATTTCAAAAAAATTGTTCCTATGTCATGTTTATGAATCCTCGCATTATGAAAATTATCCTCATATATATGAATCCTCATGTTCACGTATCCATCTCAAGGTATATGAACATATCTCATGTTTTATGAAACTATTACATGGATGCTTATGAGTTTACCTCATGAAGTTCAGCATGATGTGAAAGGAATGTTTTTGTTTTAAAAACCTAAATTCAATACCGTTATATAATTTAGAGCGCAATAGATCATAGCATGATGTTTTATGAATTAGAGTGCAAGTCATCACCACCAGTATATTTTCATGATATAATTTTGGGCAAAGGCACTAGTAGTATACTTCATGATATGAATTTGAGCAAAGAATCACTAGTATGATTATCAATTTACCTTAAAAGGGTTATAATATGACTATATATATATGTTTTGGGAGGATTTTTTAAACACCAAGAAGGGTATGGTTTTACATAATACATATCTCGAAACTACATATGCTAGCGTATGATAGGATCATGTTGTTAGTTCAATCGACTTATCGTTAATCCTAAAAGAGGCTCAGTATGGATCCATAGTTCAGGTACATTTGATACTTATAGGAAAACTCTCCCAACCAGGTTAGAGCTTGGACATCATGAGCTCACATGATGTATGTCGGTTTTAAGAAACTTTTCAAATCAGAAAACATAATATTTTATTTACATATGATTTGTGGAACCAGACAACCAGTTTGTAAATAAGTTTTGTGATACTTTACATACAACTTACTTATTTCAGATTTTCAGTTTCATTCATGATTCAGACCTTCAGATTCTTTTCTGATTTAGTTATTCAATCATTCAACTTAGTCCATGATTTAGTTGTACAGTTTTAGATCTTGTATCAGACAGTCAGATTTTCAGTTTTACCTTATGATTTAGCTGTACAATTCATGTTAGGTTTCATCTATATAATTTACATCATGACCCAGATATTCAGCTTTCTTATGATTTAGATAATCAATATATTTATTGTCGTATTGTTGAGTTAACTCATGACCTTGATGTATATATCATACTCATGTACAATTATTCAGTTTATCAAATATTATATTATTTAACTTGAACTTTATTACATACTGTACATTCCATTTACTTACGTCATTCAGGTTTGTGACCAGACACTTTGGTAGGCTATATCTTCTCAGCTATGGGTGAGCTCTCTTTATTTTAAAGGTCTTAGGGATATGAAGATTAGTTCATTAGTTCAGTAGTTCAAATTTGCTAAATAAATATAGACCATAGGCCTTGTCCTGATAGACAGTACTGAATTGTTTCATTGAGGCTTCATAGATAATCAGTTGATCAATCTGTTCAATCTTATGTTTTAGAACTCAATTTGACTATACATGTCATTATTTTTATAATAGTATTTTTTATTGATTTAAAGATCAAATCTTATTACATGTTTTTAGGGCTTCCGGTTATCTTTCACTGTCAGTTCTAGTAGTATGCCAGACTAAGGGTACTCTCAGGCCAGCAATGTAATCTAGTCCAGGCAATGCCAAAGGTGTAGGCTTGGGGCGTGACAAATTCAAAAAGGGTTTTTTGTCATTTCTCATTCACACCATGAATCCATAATAATATTAACATTCACAAATGCTAAAATATTTTTTGTGACTGGGGTGGTCATAGAATGGTAGATACCGAACTCAAAAAAAATTCTACTGTGATTGATATTATGGTATTTGGTATGCATTTGTAAAAGTTTTGGTATTCGGTACTTATAGGAAGAATACTAAAATATCGAATACCATACTGAAGTACATAGTTACATATACAATTCATAAAAAATATATAAAATAATATTAGTACAAAACTATTTATTTAGATATTGGAACTTTTGACTACCCTATGTTGATTGAAATGTCCTTTGTGTAATTTATTGACGAAGGAAATGCATGCTTGTAATTTCTTTAGAATATTTGTTCATGTGTAAGATGTTAGTATGATATAATTGAGACATTTCTTGAAAATCCGAAGTCATAATTCTCTATTATACTAGTATGTGTAAGTTGAAAAAAACTATGATTACCAATTTATCGTACCACGAAATACCGAAATTAAACTTAAAAATACAGAACCATACCAAATAATTAATTTGGTATGCTAATAATATAATATTTTAAAAAATTAAAAACCAAAATTACCGTATCGAAATTTTCAATACCACACCATACCATACCCTACCGCCCCTATTTATGACCAATGGGCATGACAAAAGTTCATGAATATCCCTTACAAATAATGGTTCATTGTTTGCAAGTGAAGGTATAGGAAGTAGTACCAAAGATAAATTGGAATTTAAGGATGAAGACAATCTAAAAGTGTGAGAAAAGAATCAAATCCACATTATCCATGTCCGGACAGCCTAGAGGCTAATTCTTGAAACTATAAAATCCTTGTCACGATCCAAAAGTCGAGATCATGATGGCACCTACCTCGGCCCAGCCTTAGTAGGTAAGCCAAATTCCACACAAATAAAGGAAATCTGCTAAAGAAAATTAAACCCAAAAAATGTGAAACTTCTAGAACAAAGTCTGGCCATAAATACAAGTAATTAGGTAAAAGTCTGAATAAAATACCGTAAATCCCAAGAGATAGTGTCACAAGTATAAGAGCATCTAAATACAACATCCGAATACTGAAAAATATATAAATCTATCTCTGAAAGGTAAATAAAGACGACTAAGATAGGATGAGATCTAGCATCTTCCCGGACACTAGAGCACACCAGTATCTCAAAAATCTGAGGATCCCGCACAAACTCAACTGCCGCATCTCATACTCAAGCTAGGATCTACACTGAAAGGACACAGTAGGGGTGAGTACGGTCCACTTGTACTCAGCAAGTATCATAGGTCAACTAAGTAAAGTATAAAATAATACAAGTACAAGATACTATGATCACATCACCTACAACTAGAAAAGTTCTCAAATGGTAGATCACACCATCTCCACAAGTTGTTCCATAATATAAGATCAATACTAAAACAACTAAACACTATAGATCTATGGAAACCAAGTAAATATCAAGGGTATATAAAAGAAGCATGAAAATGCATCTGCAATGCAATGCAATGACGATGGGATCATGATGAATGATTGAAAGTCATCGTATGACTTTTTGTATACACCTACCAAATCTCAATACTCCCAAGATAGGACCCATGGGGGGTTCATAACTCGTATACTACCTCTAATATCAACTCAACTCTCCAGCTAGTGTGCACGGGTTAAGGGTTTTATAAAGTGTCACATTCACATCTCTGGTTATTGTTCACAGATCAAGGATTTTTATAAAAATGTCTCATTTTCTTTTGAATCGGTATTTCTCCATGGTACTAATTTCTCATGAAATATGTATGAATGAAATGAGAATGTAGTGCTCACCACCAATCAGTATGAAGATAATAATCCATTCAATACATGTATAAGTGAGCTCAGAATTAACTCAATGTGTTAATAATTGAAGATATCAGTTCTTGCTTGACACCACCAGAATAAATAGTCATGTAAGACATCAATAATATCCTTTCAACACCTTAATCGAGTATATTCTATTATGATAAAGGCAAAAATACTCAAATAAGGCCCATAATATCTATTCAAGCCCTCACACGATCATCACATTAATGATAATAGCATTTAATGTACAAATAAGGCCAATGATGTCAAATAAAGCCCCCATACGAGCAACACACAAAATATGATATCTCAAGTCAACAATAATAAGCATATAATCCCCCACGCGGGTACACAACATTAATAACAATCTTGAAATAATATTTCATGGCTAAGTTCCATACCCATAGCGTGCTTTACTCATTTATTAACTACCCAGCCTAGTCTGAAGAAAGTTAAGTCATAACCTACCTCATAATGTTGAATTTCGAGCCTTGAAAATTCAATACGAAGCTTTTCCCTTTCAAACGGTCTCGAAATGAGCTAAAACATTCAAATATAGCATCTATGTATTAAAAAAGCTAATGATACCTATATCAACTATATTTATGACGGGTCAAAAATGGGTTCGAAAAATGGGTGCAAAAATGAAAGGGGTAAAACCAGAATTTTATTTTAGAAACATATTCCCCAAAATTATAGGAGTCTACAGTTAAAAATCCAAATGAATATGAGTTAAAAACGAGGCTTAAATCAAAGAAAAACTATTTTAAAGCTTTACCAATAAAAACTCCCAAATTCTAGTTTGAAATCATGATTAAAAGGTGTTTTCAAAGATATAATTAATAAGAAATGATGGGAAGATGAATTAGAATCTTACCAGGCAAGAATGGTGAGAAAAAACCTAGAAATCGCCTATTCCCGAAGCTCCAAGGTCCAAAAATAGTGGAAATCACGAAAAAGAAGTACTTATACTATTCTATGAATAGTACCTCATGATCACAGTCCCCACCTCACAATTGCGAGGGTCAACGCTGACCAGGACTTAAGTCGGTCATGGCGACCGTGAGAGAAGGACCTCACGATCGCAATTGTCAAACCCGACCCGATCTTCCAATTAACCTATAGCAATCGTGGTACCACCACCATGTGATTGTGATGGAGGAGATCATCGAGTCCTATAATCACAACACGTGTCCACGCAATCGCGATGAAGAGCTTGATGCACTAGCAGATTTTCCAAGTAAAAGAAATGTCTCCGAATGGACCCTCGGGATTCATTTGAGAGACCAAATAAATAAACCATATATTCTACTACGATATTTTTTACATTTTGGCTCAATGGCAATGTCAGATTTTCAAAAAGAATTCACTTTCAACAAAGTAACCCCCGGAACCCCATTTAAGCATTTTTCACTAGTTTTTGAAATAAGGGTCGAAATGCAAAATAAAAGTTCCAAACCCAAACCAACCCCACTACTAATCCAAAATTAATGTTTCGGATCTAATGGAACTATCCAAATTGCTATCTGGCACTCAAATCACAAAAAGCTGACCAAAGTCAAATTAATGGCTTTTAAAGCCTCTAAAAGTCTCCAACTCTCTCAAATTATTCCCGAATACATCGGGGACCATGCCGACCATCCCCATACGTTACAATAATTATGTAACAACTATAGGTAAGGTAAAAATGGTCAAAACACATAAAAAAGAAATTTTACATAACAGGTTATTGCAATCCTCTTATTTGTCTAATTCCCTCTCTATACATCTCCCAATTGTATGGTAAAAGGAAAACACTTTCATGGGATAATGAATTAAGTATGGACAAAAAAATTTAAAATTAAGTTGTGGTGACTCAAGTTTTAATGATTGAGTTGGGGTGACAAGTTTTAGATTAAGGATTAAAGGGGTTTGAGTCATATGAATTTCACATCCCCAAGTTTTTTATTCTATACTTTGGCCCATCTTATATAAAACCCTAATAACTAAAAATAGAGGGAAAAAATATGGATCCTTTGTTGTTCCTGTCTCTCTTATATCTATTTTCTTTTGGCTGTTGATGTTGCTTTTCTTCATTATTGTTACTTGTTGCTACTACTTTTCCTCTTCTTCTTCTTCTTCTTCTTCTTCTTCTTCTTCTTCTTCTTCTTTTTCATCTTCTTATTTTTCATCTTCTTCTACTACTACTTGTCATAATTGTTGTTGTTGTTGTTGTTGCCACTACTGCTTCTACTAGACCAAATTTTATTCGTATATCAATGGGCATTACCTAATAGGTGATTTTGGTAAGTAAAATAATGATTTTTAGTTCAATTTATCAGTAGGGTAAATCTGTTGTTTTTCTAACAATTTGCAGTAGCATATCCAACAACTATTATATTCATTTACAATAGTTGTTGGATAGTTTCCACTATTGTTAAAGTAGTTCCAATAGGTAAGTCATCTGTTGCAACATATGTCTTAAGTGAATAATCCAATAGATTAGTAATCTGTTGCAATAGATCACTTAGATATTTGATAGCTTCTATCAAATCTGGGAAAAAACCAGAAGTTGAATCCAACAGATAAGTCATCTGCTACAATAGGTAGGTCAGTTATTACTGCAGATGACTCATCTATTGCAACAGATGACTTGCCTATTGGATACATTTTCAGAAACAGAAGATGGATTCAATAGGTGAGTCATCTGTTGTTGTAATAGATAAGTCATATGTTGTAATAGATGACTTACCTGTTGGATACATTTTACATAGCTAGCAAAGCTGGGATAGAACCAGAAGTTGAATCCAACAAATAAGTCGTATGTTGCAACAGATGAATTATTTGTTGGATTCATCTTCTATTTCTGACCATGTATCTAACAAGTAAGTCATTTGTTGCAATAGATGAGTCATTTGCTTTATCAGATGACCTACCTATTGCAATAGATGACTTACCTATTAAATTCACATCACAGCAGGTGGCAATACTAGGATAGAACTAGAACCTTAATCCAACAAATTAGTCATCTGTTGCAACAGAATAGTGATTTATTGCAACATATAACTCATCTATTGCAACAAATGAGTTACTTGTTGGGACAATGATAGTTCATATAATTTTGTTGTTGTATATAGCCACTCAACTTACTATACTATCATTATTAACTTTTTTATAATATATTTCTTTAGGTACCATTAATGGAGGAATTAATAACAATAAGGGTTGATTGTCATGGTGAATGGATCGAGAAAAACAATCAATTTATTTGGCATTGGAAGGATGGTTACATGTTAGAGATGATAGCTATGAAAGTCCAAAAAGATATTTTGTATGATGATTTTATGAACTTAATTATCAGCTATTGTGGACTAAATTGCCAACTGAAAGATCTTGTCATCAGTTATATGCACAGCTCTTTTGAAAATTAGAGGGACCTACCTTTTAAGATTAGCTATCAGATTCATTTACCTACTTATCTGAGTGATACAGCTAGGGCCATTTTAAGGGTGTATGTGGTTGAAAGACCGATAGAGAATCAGAATGTAGAACAAGACCAACAAGATATGTTAAATGATGAATTGGATGGTGTAGACATGAATATTCCAAATGATGAGAGTAGAGATAAATTGGAGGAGGACCAAACACCTATACCTATTAGTGTGAGCAATTTCAACATGATGAAATAGGTTATTATAAGGGAATGACATTTAAGAACAAGGAAGAACTAGACACTTCATTGCATAGTGCTTGCTTGAAAAAATATTTTAGACTCAAGAAGGTGATTAATTTGCGGAGTGTGTATTATTTTAGATGTGCACATTCAGAGTGAAACTGGTGGTTGAGGGATGTGAAATTTATAAGTTCTAACAGATTTTGTATTAGAACCTATAAAAAGCATCACACATGTGGTTCAGAGCTTATGAGCCATAATCCGCACGCCACGGCAAAGGTCAGCGGTAAATACTTCAAAAATAGCTTCCCCAATAGTAAAGGTTCATCTATAAGAGATATGTCCAATCAACTCCTTATAGAATTGGGTTGCAAGGTGAGTTATTGGAAGATTTATAAGGGCATATAAATTGCAAAGTCTTTGGTTAGGGGAACACATTAGCATGGGTATACAGTGCATGATGCGTACTGTTATATGCTTGAGTCCGTAAATCCAGAAAGTAAGACGGCATTGCAGGTTGATGAAAATGGAAAATTCAAGTAATTTTTTTGTAGCCTATGAGGCTTGGATTTATGATTTTCAACAAATGAGAAAAGTCATAGCCGTCAACGGTACATTCTTGAAGAGCAAGTATGAAGGAGTTTTGCTATCAGCGGTGGCACAGGATGCAGAGAATCATATCTTTTTGGTGGCTTTTTGAGTAGTGGACAAGGAATGTGATGCCTCATACTAATATTTTTTTGAACAAATGAGAAACTATGAAGATGATACCGATGAGTTGTGCATAATTTCTAATTGGCATCCAAGTATCGGAAATATGGTTTCAATTGTCTACCCTTCAGCTTATTATGGTTTTTGCATGAGGCAGCTGAGGGAAAATATTCAAAATAATTTTCAAAATTCAAAGGTAGTATCTTAATTTTATAAAGTGGTGAAGTCAAATAATAAAGGTGAGTTTAATGACCATTTCAATCAAATAAGGGATATGGTACCCATGGCAGTTGAACATCTCGAATGTGTCAGATTCCATAGATGGAGCAGGGCATTATGCCCAGGAAATAGGTACAATATTATAAATTGAGTGTCTTGTTTTAGTTTATTAAAATTTTATGTCTTCCTAAGTGATCTTGTTTTGTATAGGTATAATATTATACCGCCAAACATTGCAGAGTCGGTGAATGCAATGTCTGAGGTTGAAAGAGAATTTCACATTGTCGCTTTATTTGAAAAATATGAGGTTTGCAAAATTATTTCACGAGAGGCATATGGAATTGGTCAACTCACCAAACAGACTTGTTCCTATAATGGTAAAAGAAATATCAAAGTACATCAACTCGGAGAACAAGTTATTAGCCCATCAAAAAGACAACTACAAGTTTAGTATCACCAGTCATGGTGATGTTGTCATGGTCGATCTTCAAAGAAGAACTTGTACATGTAGAGTTTTTGACTTGGACAAAATACCTTGTCCACATGCTATGGCAGCGCTTTGAGCCCAATATGGTGCATAATTTGGAAACCATATTTATGAGTACTCATCTCCATATTATTTGGTGGAAAAATATATAATTGCATATTGTGAGGAAATTAATTTGGTGCCTCCTAAAAATTCTTGGATTGTTTCTTTGGAGATTTTAGAGATAGAAATACCTCCTCCACATATTGACCCAAGCAAACCGGGGAGAAGGCGAATGAAGAGCAGGCATGGGGTCATGGAATCATTTTCAATGAAAAACAATAAGTGCTCCATATATAAGATGGTTGGCCACAAAAGAACTACATGCCTAGATCAAAATACTCCATAATTATTGTTTAGTAATTAGTGTTGTTGTTAGTTTTATCATGAACTTGATAAATTTAATTGTTTATGTATGTTATTTATTATATAAAATATATTTTTATTTATGGTCCAACAATTGTTGTATGTGTGGGAACATTTTTTGTTGCAAAAGATGTAAATTAGTTAGATTAATGAATTATGTTGAAATAGATGAATAATTTGTTGGAAATAATTAAACATATATAGACATCTGTTGCAGCAGATGTCTAATGTGTTTGATTATTTCCAACATACTCTACTAATGTTGCAACAGATGAGTAATTTGTTACAACAGATGAATAATTTGTTAGAAATAATCAAATAGATATAGACATATGTTGCAGGAAACAAATGATATGTTTGATTATTTCCAACATACGCTACATATGTTGTAACATATTATTCATCTATTGCAACAGATGAATAATATGTTGGAAATAATCAAACAGATATACACATCTGTAAATGAAAAATATGTGATTATTTCCAACATACTCTACATATGTTTGTCGTGAATTGCTTCATTAAATCATGTTTAGTAACAAACAAAAATTATTAACTATAATTAGTTATGAATTCATAACTTCAATAACATTCTTAATGAATTTGATAGTAATTACATGTTCAATTAAGTGTATTCATCTTAAATAGAGTGACCAATTGATTATTTTAATATGAATTTCTTCATTAAACCATGATTAGTAACAAACAAAGTTATTTAACTATAATTAGCTATGAATTAATAACTTTAATTGCATTTTTAATGAATTAGATAGCGATTACATGTTCAACTAAGAGTATTCGTCCTAAATAGAGTGATCAATTGACTAATTTGATGTGAATTGCTTCATTAAACCATGATTAGTAACAAACAAAGTTATTTAACTATAATTAGTTATGAATTAATAACTTCAATTGCATTCTTAATGAATTAGATAGTGATTACATGTTTAACTAATTGTATTCAGCCTAAATAGAGTGATCAATTGACTAATTTGATGTGAATTGTTTCATTAAACCATAATTAGTAACAACCAAAGTTATTTAACTATAATTAGTTATAAATTAATAACTTCAATTGCATTCTTAATGAATTAGATAGTGATTACATGTTTAACTAATTGTATTCGTCCTAAATAGAGTGATCAATTGACTAATTTGATGTGAATTGCTACATTAAAACATGTTTAGTAACAAACAAAGTTTATTAACTATAATTTGTTATTAATTAATAACTTTAATTGCATTCTTAATGAATTAGATAGTAATTACATGTTCAACTAAGTGTATTCGTCCTAAATAGAGTAATCAATTGACTAATTTGATGTGAATTGCCACATTAAATCATGATTAGTAACAAACAAAGTTTATTAACAATAATTAGTTATGAATTAATAACCTCAATTATATTTTTAATGAATTAGATAGTAATTACATATTCAACTAAGTGTATTCGTCCTAAATAGGTGATCAATTGACTAATTTGATGTGAGTTGCTACATTAAACCATGATTAATAACAAATAAAGTTTATTAACTATAATTAGTTATGAATTAATAAATTCAATTACATTCTTAATAAATTATATAGTAATTACATGTTCAACTATGTGTATAACCTGAGTCAACAGATTATAACCTGTTGCAACAGATGTCTATATCTGTTTGATTATTTTCAACATACTCTATATATGTTGCAACAGATTAGTAATTTGTTGCAACATATGTAGAGTATGTTGGAAATTATCAAACATATTATTTATTTGTTGCAATAGATGTCGATATCTAGTTGATCATTTCCAATAGATCAATCATCTGTTGCAATAGATTATTCATTTGTTGCAACATATGTAGAATATGTTGAAAATAATCAAACATAGAATCGTGATATGTTACAACAGATGTCTATATTTGTTTGATCATTTCTAATAGATTACCCATCTGTTGCAACATATGTAGAGTATGTTGGAAATAATCAAATATAAAATAGTGATTTGTTGCAACAGATGTCTATATCTGTTTGATCATTTTCAACAGATGACCCATCTGTTATAATAGATTATTCATCTGTTGCAACATATGTAGAGTATGCTAGAAATAATCAAACATAGAATAGTGATAACAGTATGCTAGAAATAATCAAACATAGAATAGTGATCTGTTACAACAGATGTCTATATCTATTTGATTATTTCCAACAGATTACTCATCTGTTGCAACAGATTATTCATTTGTTGCAACATATGTAGAGTATGTTAGAAATAATCAAACATAGAATAGTGATCTATTGCAACGGATGTCTATATATGTTTGATCACTTCAAACAGATTACCCATCTATTGCAATAGATTACCCATCTATTGCAACAGATTACCCATCTATTGCAACAGATTATTCATCTATTGCAACATATGTAGAGTATGTTGGAAATAATCAAATATAGAATAGTGATATATTACAACAAATGTCTATATCTGTTTGATCATTCCTAATAGATTACCCATCTATTGCAAAAGATTATTCATCCATTGCAACATATGTAGAGTATGTTGAAAATAATTAAACATATTATTCATCTATTACAATAGATATCTATATCTGTTTGATCATTTCTAATTACATATTTCTTGCAACAGATTATTTATCTGTTGCAACATATGATCATTTCAAATAGATTATTCTAAGAAATTAATTGTAAAGACCCTTTCTGTTGCTATGGGTAAGTCTTAACATGCAAAAATTTGGGTTAAGATTTTCCCCAGATTAAGAGTTAAAAAATTTAGGATAGGCTAATTTTGGACGAAATCTAAGCAAGGTATGGTCTGGTACAATCTGGGAATAGATTAGCTAAATGTAATAAAGTTTAGCATAATTTTATGATATCTAAGATGATAAGGAACCCATAGGAGTTTTAGGAAGTGAATTCGGGTAAGTAGAACTATCAATATCAAACTTGATGCAAAGGGGTTAGTCCAAAATGTCATGGTTTGAGGGTGCATTGTGAAAAAGGCAAAATTGGGAGCAATCCTGAGTTTCTGCCTTTCCATACCTGCTATAGATGGTGGCAGGCTACTATGGAGCATCGCTATAGCGGGAGTCAAAGTCGATTAATCCCACTATAGCGGGTGAATTCTGCTAAATCAATACTGTAATAGTGGGATTGGGTTGCTATAGTGGGGTAAATCATTGTTTATACAAAAAATTTCCCAAAAATGGCTTATTATTTCTAAACTTGTTTTGGGAAGGGCTTAGGCGATTTGGGGCGATTTCACCTATTTTCCACCAGAATTCTTTGTAAAGGTAGTTATTTATCCCCATTAACTAGTTTTTCGATTCCTAAACCTTAGAATCACTAATTTATGGGTTTTGGGGAGGGTTTAGACTGACCTAGCTGAATTTTCTTGTGCAAGGGGGTAAATTGGGTGTAAAACCTTTGGGTTTTAGTTAAAAGTTGATAATTTACTCTTGCATGACAATAATTCCTAATGTAACCCTGAAATTGGTAGTTTTAAGGTAAATTTATGGTGGGAAAACCCTAAAATTGAGGGAATGATCATGAAATTAGCCTTGGAGTTTGATATTAGGTTATAATTCTCGATATTGTTGGTCATTTGTTTGATTATGTATTATATTCCTATTTTTAGACCATAATCAAGTCGAGGTTGAAAGAAAAGGGAAAGCTCAAGTTTAGTAGAGCATTTTAGACTTGGATTGAGGTGGGTGATGGTTTAATTTAGTTAAAACCCAACTTGTTTTATGTATGCATGCTAACTATTCCTTAGTATTGCTTATACAATGCATGTTCAAGGAAAGTGAATGATTGTTTGATATCTTAAGTATTAATCGCATGCAATGAACTTATATGTAAAACTTGTTGGTTGTTACAAATATTGTTTTTATATTCATTGTAGTTGTGATTGTTGTGATATCTGACATTATTGTGGGATATACCGATATTTGGATATCTTAACGGGGTTTATTGGTATAAGGTTGGAAGACACTTGATGTCTGGGATGTGGTACACGGACAAGAGCTCGTCCCCTACAGGTCATGGCTAGTGGGCGACCGTAAGACCCTTAGTATGTATATACAAGGTACAAGTGAGTGTGACGGCTTCTTAAGGGAATTGGGGATTATGAGTTTTCTTTATCATATTAGTTCCTTGAGTGAACCAGGTTTATATGATTAATTGCTAAAGGTGGTTTCTTTATGAAAACTGGGATACATGATATTTCATATTATTGTTGTTTTATGGATCCTTGAGTAGTCGGGCTAGTTGCAAGTTGTGGCATAACTCTATGTTGTCTGTTACTTATGTAACTAGGGCATGGTTAGTGTAATTTGTTGAGTTATGGATTGTTGACTTGGAGTCTTGTTGGTAGTCATAGTTTGATTTGACTTGTTATCCATGATGACTCATATTGACTAAATTCTATGACATTGATGAATAAGGTTAAGTGTTATGAACTTAAACTAGGGTTGCATGATAGGTATTCATGGTTGTCTTGTTGTACTATGTTATGGTTTTATGTTCATATTTCTCATTTTGGGTTGGCCGATGTCCCTACCAGTACACCGTTGTTTTTTGTGTACTGATACTACATGTGCTTTTTTTTGTTGTTGAGTGCAGAGCATATTCTAACAATTATTTTGAGACCTCAGTTGTGATTTAGACCGTATTCGAACTCAAGGTTGAGCTGTATCTTTTGAGCTACCATGAGCTCTTCACTTGTCTTCTGGTCTTGGACTTATATATTACTTTGGTTTTGGGTTTGCATCCCCTTTTTGACAATTATTAGAGTTTTGGTACGATGACTTTCAGGTTCTAGGGGATAGTTTATTCTGCATAGATTATTGTTATTCTTCATTTGAGATATTGAATGTTGGTTTTGCTAATGAGATTGGTTTAGTTGCCTAATTTTTGGCTAAGTGTTGGATGGTTTATTAGGCTAGTTGGTTCTCCTACTGGAGGATTAGTGTGGGTGCCACTCATGACGGGTTTAGGTCTTGACAAAGTTTATATTAGAGCCCTAGGTTCGTTAATCTCGTTTTATGAAAATGGGTCCAGTAGAGTCTTAAAGAATGGTACAGAGATGTCTGTACTATTCTTCGAGAGGCTATAGGACTTTAGGGAACTATCTTTTCTTTCTTCTTTTGTGTTATAACTCGATTCCAATTGATATTAAGTGATCCAAATTGGTCTGACTCTCTACGTTCTTTTGTCTGTAGATGGTGAACACTAGAGCGAATGGAGCAAGAGCAACAGCCCCAGCACCAGCAGCCTCAACTATGGAACCGATTATTTGGGGATGAGGATGAGGAAGAGGTAGGGGAAAGAGAAAAAGGAGAGCAACACCCACTAGGGGTGGAGCTAATACAGCAGCTGACCAGGTTCATTAGAGGTCAGTATCACTTCCCCCACCCTAGGATCATTTTGAGGAGGTTGAGGCAGGGGACGAGGATTGTATAAAGCAGGTAGTGGCGGCACCAGCTGGAGGTGTAGCCCTTCCTTCAATGTCTGTTAAGGTTATTCAGCAGGTTCTGGCTTTTCTGAGCCTATTGGCTGGCACTGGAGCCACTCCCACTATGCTGAGTTTCCAGGTTTTGAGTGCTCATCCCACTTCCACTTTTGCTTCCACAATGAATGAGGCTTCAGAGACCAATGTATTTCCCCATCCTGTGTTAGGCCCTATCATGACCAGTACCAAACATGAGTTGCGGACTAAGTTTCTGAAAATGAAACCTTTTTTATTTCATAGTGCTGAGACTAAGGATGTGTTTGAGTTCATCATTGATTGTTATGAGAAGCTATACAAATTGGGGATTGTGCAACAACATGGTGTTGAATTCATGACTTTCCAACTACAAAGGGATGCTAAGCAGTGGTAGGGAGCCTATGTAGAGTGTCGATCTCTGGCCCTACCTACATTGACTTGAGCTCAGTTTTATGCCCTATTTCTGGAGAAGTATATGCCCCAAACTATTTGTGACAGCAAGAAAGATGAGTTTCTAGATCTTGAGCAAGGAAGTATGTCAGTTGTATCTTATGATACTAAGTTACATGCTTTTTCTCACTATGCTACCAAATTCTTTGGAACTGAGGAGGAAAGGATCATGTTATTTGTTAAGGGTTTGAACACTGATCTTCAAGTATTGTCTATTCACAGGACTTCTATACGAAATAGTTTTAATGATGTAGCTGATTATGTGAAAACCTTGAGGGAGTTAAGAAGGTTGGTCGGGCTAAGGCATTAGCCAAGAAGTCTCAAAATGTGGGTAACTTCAGTCGTACTTATTCTAGGGTCATGGCTAGCAGGAATTTCTAGCTTTTCCCATTAAGTCAGCTCTGCCAGCTTCTACAAGTGATCATTCAGGGTCTATTCAGCAGCCTTTAGTTGCTAGAGGCCAAGGTGTTTCTTATTTTTTGGCCAACAGGCCTTCTCTTGAGCGGGGTTATTGTTATTGTTGTGCTGTAGGGAATTTTAAGAAAGAGTGTCCTCTGAGGCAGATAGGTAATTAAGCATACCAGTAGACTAGGGTTGTGGTCTCAGCAGGTAAATATGAAGGTGGTAATGGTAAGGGTCATCCACAGAATAGACGGGATAATAATCAGGGAGGTCGAGGTGGAAACAAAGGTAATGATAATGCAGGAAAGGGTAGAGCATAGCCTGCTAGAGAGGTTTCCCAGCTTGATGATACAACTCATTGTTATGATTTTTCAGGTATGATTGAGTCTGAGGCATTTGATGCCATCATTACAGGTACTATTCTCATCTGCAATCGGATGACTATTATTTTATTTGATCTAGGGTCTACTTATTCATATGTATCTATTAGATTTGCTTTGGGTTTAAACTTGGTCTGTGATGTACTTGATTCTTCTATACATGTGTCTACTCTAGTTGGAGACTCTGTGGTTATGACCCATGTGTATCATATATGTTCTATTTTGTTCATGGATTTTTGGACTTAGGTAGATTTGATCATTTTGGACATGCTTGATTTCGACATTATTCTAGGTATGACTTGGTTTTCTCAATATCATGTTGTCTTAAACTATAATGCTAAGATGGTGACTCTAGAAATGTTTGGGAGGGATAAACTAGAGTGGGATGGAGTGTATAATTCTAAGCCGGTGAAAATCATATCTTTTCTTTGGGCTAGAAAGCTAGGGGGAAAGGCATGTTTAGCCTTCTTAGCTCATTTTTGAGATGTCAGTATGGAGTCCCCTTCTATTGATTCAGTTCCCATGGTCAGAGTTTCAGGAGGTATTTTTTGCGCATTTGCCTGGTATGCCTTCGGATAGGGACCTTGATTTTTATATTGATTTTAGAGCAGGGCACTCTCCCAATTTCTATTCCTCCTTATCAAACAGCTCTGGCAGAGTTGAGAGAACTCAAAAATCAATTGTAGGAACTACTTGATAAGGGATTTATTTGTCCAAGTGCTTCACCTTGGGGTGCTCTGGTGTTATTTGTTAAAGAGAAAGATGGTAGCATAAGGATGTGGATTTATTACAGAAAGTTGAACAAAGTTACCATCAGATGGAAATTTGACCTGAGGATATACCCAAGATAGCTTTTAGGACTCAGTATGGGAATTATGAGTTCTTAGTGATGTCTTTGGGTTGACCAATGCACCTGCAGCATTCATGAGCTTGACGAACAGTATTTTCAAGTTTTTTTTGGATTCTTTTGTGATAGTTTTTATTGATAACATTTAGGTTTACTCCAAGAGAAAGGAGGAACATATAGGTCATCTTCGTATTATTTTGGGAATTTTGAGGGAGAAGCAGTTGTATGCAAAGTTTGCAAAATATGAGTTCTGGTTGTCTTCGATTGCCTTCTTAGGGCATGTAGTTTTAGAAAAGGGGGTGATGGTGGATCTCTAGAAGATTGAGGAGGTTAAGAGCTAGGTTCGGCCTAGCTTTGTGACTGAGGTGAGGAACTTCATAGGTCTTGCTAGTTATTATTGCAGGTTTGTCAAGAATTTTGCATCTATCTCTACTCACTTAACAAGGTTGACTCAAAAGAAGGTTTTATTTGTATGGTCGGATAAGTGTGAGGAGAGCTTCCAAAAGCTCAAGACACTTTTGACTATAGATCCTATCCTTCTATTGCCGAATGAAGGTAAGGATGTTGTTGTATTTTGTGACGCTTCACGTTTGGGTTTGGGTATTGTGTTAAAGCAGGACAGGAATGTTATTTCTTACGCTTTGAGGCAGTTGAAGCATTATGAAAAAAATCACCCAACTCATGACTTAGAGTTGGCAATGGTGGTGTTTGCACTCAAGATTTGGAGACACAACCTTTATGGTATCAAGTGTGAGGTATTTACAGACCACCATAGCCTGCAACATGTGTTCACATAAAGGGATTTGAACTTGAGATAGAGGAGATGGATGTAATTGTTAAAAGACTATGATGTGACCATCCGAGTAAGGCCAATATGGTGGTAGACGCATTGAGCCAGAAAGTAGTAAGTATGGGCAGTTTGGCCTATTTGAGGGTGTTAAGGCAACCCTTGGCTAGGGAGTTTCAAGCTCTACCATCTCGATTCATGTAGTCTAGTGTTTTAGAAAGGGGTGGAGTGTTGGCTAGTGTTGAGGTGAAGTCAACATTCCTTGATGAAATCAAGGCTAAATAGTTTGAAGATGGAAAATTAAACAAACTCTAGAATAAAGTGGTGTGTGGCGAGGCTTCATATGCCACACTTGATGTGTGTGATTTATTGCGGTTTAGAAGAAGATTATGTGTTCCTTGGGTTGGTGATTTGATTCATAATGTGCTTGTTGAAGCTCATGGTTCATGATATTCTATTCATCCAGGTGCAACCAAGATGTACTATGACTTGATATAGCTTTATTAGTGGCCTGGGATGAAGAGGGACATAGTGGAGTATGTATCCAAATGTCACAACTGTTAGCAAGTAAAGTACGAGCATTAAAGACCTACAGGTTTGCTTCAAAGTATGCCTATTCCCTAGTGGAAGTGGGAAAGGATAGATATGGACTTTGTAGTAGGTCTTCCTAAGACCTTGGGGAAGCATGACTCCATTTGAGTCATAGTGGATAGGCTGACAAAATCAGCCCATTTCATTCTGGTTGGGGTGGATTATAGCTCTAAGCAGCTGGCCCAGATCTACATCAATAAGATAGTGAGGCTACATGGGGTGCCACTTTCCATCATTTTATATAGAGGTACGCAATACACTTCTAAATTTTAGGACAGGTTGCATGAAGAGTTGTGCACCTAACTCGCTTTTAGCACAGCCTTTCATCCTCAGACTTATAGATAGTCGAAAAAGATGATTCAGGAGTTTGAGGACATGTTAAGGGCATGTGTGATTGACTTCAGTGGCCATTAGGATAAGTTTCTTGTCGATGTGTGAATTTAAATACAATAGTAGTTATCACTTTAGCATTGATATGGTCCTATTTGAGGCACTCTATAGAAGGAAGTACAGATCACCCATAGGATGGTTTGAGTATGGTGATGTGAAACCCTTAGGAACTGATTTGGTAAAGAAAGCTCAGAAAAAGGTAAGATTTATCCAAACCAAGTTGTTGGCAGCCCAGAGTAGGAAAAAGGAGTATGCAGACCATAAGGTAAGGGACATGTCATTCAAGGTTGGTGAACAAATTTTATTAAAGGTATCTCCTATGAAAGGAGTCATTAGATTTGGCAAGAAGCGCAAGCTTATCCCTCAGTATATCTATCCATTTGAGGTTCTTGACGATGTGGGTCATGTAGTGTATAGGTTGGCATTGTTGCCAAGTATTTTGAGGATCCATCCAGTATTCCATGTATCTATGCTTAAGAGATACCATGGGGATGGGGATTACATTATCAAGTGGGATTCATTTTTTTTAAATAAGGACCTTACTTATGAGGAGGAGCTAGTTGCCATTCTTGATTGAGAAGTTGAGGACAAAGGAGATTCGATCGGTAAAGGTCCAATGCAATCATCGTCCAGTTGAGGAAGCTACTTGGGAAACTAAAAAGGGAATGCGGGACAAGTACCCTGACTTATTTGAGGATATAGGAACTCTTTCTTTTCTTGACTTGGCTCATTTCTTTGTTTGATCGTTCGGGGATGAATGATGCTTAAATTGGTATCTGTTGTAATGATCCTTTCCATTGTTATAGGTAAGTCTAACGTGCAAAAATTTGGGTTAAGATTTTTCCCAGATTAGGAGTTAGAAATTTTAGGCTAGGCTAATCTTGAATAAAATCTGAGCGAGGTATGATCTAGGTAAATACGGTAATAAATTGGGCAAATATAATATAGTTTAGCATGATTTTCTATTATCTAATAAGATAAGGTACCTATAGGAGTTTTCAGAAGTGAATTCGGGTGAGTAGAACTCTCGATATTGAACTTACAAATGGGTTAGTCCGAAATGTCATGGTTTGAGGGTGCGTTGCATAAAAGGTAAAACTAGGAGCAATCCCAAGTTTCTAACTCACTACACCTGCAATAGTGGGTGGCAGGCCACTATAGGGCTACTGCTATACTAGAGAAATTCTCGCTATAACGGGAGTCAAAGCCGGTCAATCCTGCTATAGCTGGTGAATTCTGCTAAAGCGATGCCTCTATAGCGGGATCGGGTCGCTATAGCGGGGTAAATCGTTGTTTATGTAGAAAATTCCCCAAAAATATCTTATTATTTCTAAACTCATTTTGGGAAGGGCTTAGGCGATTTGGGGCAATTTTCACCTATTTTCCACCAGAATTCTTCGTAAAGGTAAGTTATTTAGCCCCATTAACTAGTTTTTTAAATTCCTAAACCTTAGAATCACTAGTTTATGAGTTTTGGGGAGGGTGTAGCTTGACCTAGCTGAATTTTCTAGTGCAATGGGGTAAATTGGGTGTAAAACCTTTGGGTTAAAATTAAAAGTTGATAATTTACTCTTGCATGACTATAATTCACTAATATAACCATGAAATTGGTAATTTTAAGGTGAATATATAGCAGGAAACCCCTAGAATTGAGGGAATAATGATGAAATTGGCCTTGGGGTTTAGGATTAGGTTATAATCCTTGATATTATAGGTCATATGTTTGTTTATGTGTTATATTCCTATTTTTAGACCATAATCAAGTCGAGGTTACAAACAAAGGGAAAGCTCAAGTTCAATAGAGCAATTCAGGCTTAGATTCGGTAGGTGATGGTTTAATGTAGTTGAAACCTAATTTGTTTTATGTGTGCTTGCTAACTATTCTTTAGTATTGCTTGTACAATGCATGTTCAAGGAAAGTGAATGACTGCTTGATATCCTAAGTGTTAATCAAATGCAATGAACTTATATGTAAAGTTTGTTGGTTATTACAAGTGTTGTTTCTGTATTCATTGTGGTTATGATTGTTATGATATCTGTCATTATTGTGGGATGTACCAGTATTTGGACATCTTCACGGGATTATTTGGTATAAGGTTGACAGACACTTGATGTCTGGGATTTGGTATGTGGATAAGAGCTCGTCCCCTACAGGTTATAGTTAGTGGGTGATTGTAAGACCCTTAGCATATATGTACAAGGTATAGGTGAGTGTGATGGTTCTTTGAATTAACCGGGGATTATGTGTTTCTTTATTATATTGGTTCCTTGAGTGAACCAGGTTTAAGTGCTTAATTGCTAAAGGTGGTTTCTTTATGTAAACCAGGATACATAATATTTGACATTGTTGTTGTTTTATGGATCCTTCAGTGGTCTGGGCTAGTTGCAAGTTATGGCATAACTTTATGTTGTATGTTACTTGTGTAACTGGTACATGGTTGGTGTAATTGTTGAGTCATGAATTATTGACTTAGAGTCTTGTTGGTAGTCATAGTTTGATTTGACTTGTTATTCATGTTGACACATATTGACTAAACTCCATGATATTGATGAATAAGGTTAAGTGTTATGAACTTGAATTAAGGTTGCATGATAGGTGTTCATGGTTGTCTTGTTGTACTACGTTATGGTTATATGTTCATATTTCTCATTTTGGGTTGGCCGATGACCCTACCAGTACACCGTTATATCTTTTGTACTGAGACTACACGTGTTCTTCTTTTTATTGAGTGCAGAGCATATTTTGGCGATTGTTTCAAAACCTCAACTGTGATTCAGACCATATTCGAACTCAAGGTTGAGCTGCATCTTTCGGGCTACCATGAGCTCTTCACTTGTCTTCTAGTCCATTTTTTCAGACTTAGCTATTACTTTGGGTTTTTGGTTGCATCCCATTTTTGACAATTATTAGAGTTTTGGTACAATGACATTTAGGTTCTAGGGGATGGTTTATTCCGCATATGTTATTGTTATTCTTCGTTGCCTAATTTTTGGCTAAGTGTTGGATGGTTTATTGAGTTAATTGGTTCTCCCAGTGGAGGGTTAGTGTGGGTGCCACTCACGATGGGTTTAGGTCGTGACATAAATTCATAACAAAATAAATTTCATTACAAAAAAATTAAGCAGATAATTCCAAGCCATCACAAATTACATAAAATAATTCAACAAAAACATGAAAATATAAAAACTGTTATATTGTCTGAACAAATAATTACATAGAAATTCATGCCATCACAAATTATAAATTGTTTGACTAGGGCTCCAAACTCTTGTATACTACACCAGCAGTCCATACAACTTATATCATTGAAACAATACTATCACACATTAAAGTTTCTGAATTTGTCACATTGGTCTTGGTTATCAAATGCTCTATGAAGGCAAGAGAGTATGACTCGCATGCAAGATCAGTTTCATTGTTGGGGAGATTCAATTTTCTCTCACTAAAACCCCATCGTTCATTGAGCAACTTTTCTGGCAAGTGATCAAACATGCCACTTTGCTTCAACAACTTGGGAAATAACTCCATGACACATTCCATCAGACCAAAGAAAGCCCCATCTTCATAGACTAAAATATTTCTATCATACACCTTTATGACTCCCTCTTCGATGATTATCTCAAGAGTCACAAAGTGTATTTGGTCAAGGTTCATCACAGTCGAAATCCTCTGACCACCTGTCCAGGGTAAGGCGCCTGGGTAGGATCTCTTACCCTTATAATAATTGAGCATATCATCAACCCATTTGAATTCAGCAAGTAATTGCTCAAGTCGCTTTCCACCTTTGGTTATTGCTTCCTTGGTCAGCTCATTGTATCTCAATAGGAAGTTACTGTAGAAGTTGAGATTCATGATTCTATCTTTTGTATCATAGTACTCAGAGTATTTTAAATGCCTCTCAGGCATCAGAAGAAGGATTTTATCAACATACTGAAATGAAAATAAAATTAACATAGATAAATATATATAATAAAAGCTAAAAATATGCAACAGATGGGTAACCTTAACAGATAATACATCTATTGCACTTATCTCTGAATTTATTAACATATTACCCAGCTACTGCATGTTATGCAACAGATATGTAATTTGTTACAATAGATGAGACATTTGTTGCATTTATCTCTGTACTTGTTACGAGATTACATATCTTCTACAAGTTATGCAGCAGATGGGTAATCTGTTACAACAGATGTCCCATCTATTGCAACAATATGTAGTCTGTTGCACTTATCTCTATACTTGTTAACAAATTACCCATCTTCTACAAGTTATGCAACAGATATTGAATGGGTAATCTGTTGCAATAGATAAAGAGATAAGTGCAATAAGTTTTTGAATTACAAACTTATTAAACACATGAAAGTTTTTAAAGGCTAGAAAACTTACCCAATCCTCTCACCATTTATGCATGTCCATCATGCTCTTGAAATCACCAGAATCAAACTCATGCATGGAGTATACATTTTTGCCTTTTTTACTTTGAGGACTTTGTTCATCTCAGTCTTTTTTTTGGGATTTTCCATTTTGTAAATGTTGACCTTCTTCAGCTCAACATGCTCTGCACCAACATCAAGGGAAAAAAGAGTTGAAACTTTTCTTGTTTTAATACTTGAAAGAATATTTGAAATTTCTTTTCTCCTCTTCTTAACCTCCAGAGGAGTGTAGGTCTCTCTAAGTATGGAATGACACCCCTCTTAGATGTCAATTTTTTAATAGTAGTATTCATTAAGAGCATTAATCACTCCATCATGTTTTTCCTTGCATTCTTGGCATTTACATGTAGAATAGGAGCTAGAAGAGGCACTAACAGGGGTGGTATGCCCACTGAAAGGGGTGAATCTACCATATCCACCACCACTATGACCATCATCATGGTCAACACTTTTATCAAAAACTTTTTCATGAGCATCATCACCAACTCTAACACCAGCAGTACCAACACCATTATTAACACTAACACCCATATCACTAACAACATGACTAGCATCACCAAAAACTTCAACAATAGGATGAGCAAGAACAAGTTGACCAACCCTAGGTACTTCCCTTTTGATGGCTTTTGCTCTATCCAACTTTTTTTTATCATGTCCATCTTAGGTTCTAGTTTTGTGTCAATAATCCTAGAGTAAGAAAGAATGGCATTTGCAATTCTTGCTTTGTAGTGACAAGCCAGGGATGAACAACCTATAACCAAAAGTAGATATATCACTATCAAATATTAATAGACACAAAAGTAGATATATTAAAATTAAACTATAAGTTGCAACAAATGGGTAATCTAAAGCAAAAGATAAATAATCTGTTGCAATAGATAAGACATCTATTGCAACCTATTACCCATCTGTTGCATTAGTTTGTAGCAGATTGGGTAATCTATTACAAGTTGTTCAGATATAAGTTGCAGCTGATAGGTAATTTGCTGCAATAAATAAGTCATCTGTTGCAACGTATTACCAATCTATCGCATAATTTGCAGTAGATTGAGTAATCTATTAATAAGTTCAGAGATAAGTTGCAATAGATGACTTATCTGTTGCAATAGATAAGTTATTTGTTGCAATAGATAAGACATATGTTGTAATGTGTTAACTTGTTAACTTAAGTAAAATTATTCTATTTAAAAGAAGATTTATTACATCATCAAGAGGGTTAAAAAGCTCAAGGGAATTCACTCTTGAGTTGTTCTTGGCAGTCAACTACCTAAGGATCCTTAGATGAGAAACCTCTTGTAAGTAGTCCTTGACTTACTGTCGAAGGTAAGGAATGACTTCAAATGCCCAAGCCTAAAAATATGAACATGATGGCAACAAAAAATTAGAATAATTATTTAATAACAAAAATAAATGAAACACTAAAGAAAAAAATCAAAAGTTTACTATGAAAGCCCAAGGAAAGCCATATAAGTTGACCATATTCGGTGATAACTTTGTCAACAAATATTTGACAGTCAACTTAAAGCTTTCATAACCCATGGAT
Source organism: Capsicum rhomboideum (assembly GCA_031232105.1). NCBI lineage: Eukaryota > Viridiplantae > Streptophyta > Magnoliopsida > Solanales > Solanaceae > Capsicum > Capsicum rhomboideum. The sequence continues at coordinate 34,333,926 of CP124710.1, read as the reverse complement.
AATTATTAAATGCCTCCCAATCCTAAGCGAACTTTAACACTTTAGGGTCTATGACTTTGTTGGTTTCCTTGGCCCATAGAATGGCATGCACAAATCAAACGAAGCACAATGGTTCATTATGATTCTTCAACAGCTTTTTGTTCTTGAGATCAAGTAACAAATCCTTGGCTTTGTAGCTCTATCCAACAATGGCCACCAACTCATCCTCATTAGTTATTCTATCTTTTCCTTTGTTGGTTTGGGTGGCTTTCGTCTTGGTGGCTGTGTTGGTTGTTGTCTTGTTACCTGCCTTTGGTGTTGGTGCCTTGCCTTTCTTGACTTTCTTTCTTGTCTTGGATGATTTAGATGTCTTGCTTTCCTTTGACTTTTTTGAAGGTGTAACAGTGGGGAGAGGTTTAGAAGGAGGATGACATCTGAGTCCAGTCACTATGGCAAATTCTTTCATGCCAAAACAAACTAGCATGCCACAGTAGTTTATCCAGATCTCATCCATCTTTTTGTCCTCATCATTCTAATTTTCAACATCCTCACCCTCATACTTAATCCTGCGCTTGAGAAGACCATAGACCATTATCATTTGAAAGCGTACATTGTTATCCTTCGGCAGGTCAAGAAAGTGTCCAAAACAGCTGGCCTTAAAGAAATCCTCCAATTTTTCCTTCCTCGGTGTCTCCCTCAAACCATCAAAACCTTTCCCCATGACTGATTTAACAATACTCACCAGTCAAATCTGTAGGATTATCTAAAGGCATCTTCACCTGGAACTTGTCAATACTGAAAGTTTTGACAACATCCTGTAGGGCTTTCGATCTATGTTCACAATCGGTCATCGATATCTCAATATGATCTTTATTATCATCAGCTCTTTCGACTTCATCATCTCTTTTCTCATCATCATCTCTTTTATTTTCCTCTTCCTTATCTTCCCTACTTTCAGCATCATCTCATTTCTCACTTTTCTTTTCATCTTCTTCCTCACCTTCCTCCTCACCTCCGTTCTCACTTTCTTTTTCCTCTTCATCCTCACCTTCCTCCTTATCCCACATCCCACTTTCTTCATCACCTCCATCCTCACCATTTATTTCATCTTCATCCTTATTTTTTTTTCATTTTCCTTTTCTACAACTTTTTTTTCATCTCCTTCTCCTTTCTTTTCTACATCATCTCTAGATCCTTCAATTTTTTCTCCTTCGATATCTTCTTCATGATCTCTTTCCATAACTTCATTCTCTTTCTGTACATTTACAGATGATAACACTTTATCTGTTGTGAAAGGGCTTGTTCAACAAGTTCATGTAATGTATTTGTGATTTAGCTTTTTTAGTTGATCTCCTTGAAGTTGCTTCACTTTCACTTTCTTTTCTTTTGGGAGCCATTGTATCTACAAAGAAGAGGAAAATAAAAAAGATTACAATTGATTTGTGTATCATTAAAAAAAAAAGGTAGCAGTGAACTTAACAAATACAACACAGTAAAATAATATTTCCAATAGATGAGTGATCTGTTGCAACAGATGAGTCATCTATTGGAAGAAATAAAAATAGTTTCAATACGGTTTTGATTTCTTCCAATAGATGAGTGATTGTTGCAATAGATGATTCATCTATTGGAAGAAATCAAAATAGTTGCAAAATTATTTTTATTTCTTCCGTGAGATGAGTGATCTGTTGTAACAGATTGATCATCTGTTGGAAGAACTGTTTTGATTTCTTCCAACATATGACTCATCTGTTGCAACAGATCACTCATCTGCTGGAAGAAATAAAAATATTTTTGCAACTGTTTTGATTTTTTCCAACAGATGACTGATCTGTTGCAACATATTACCCATCTGTTGGAAACATCATAACAGTAAACCAACGTATGGTATAGTTATTCCCAACATATGCTTAATATGTTCCAACAAATTCTTATTATGTTGCAACATATTCCACATATGTTGGGATATTATCAATATTTTTACCACATATATCACCAAGTACACCAACAACAACACAACCAACAAGCCACAAATATCACCACTTGAACAATAATGTTCCAGAACAACACCAACATTTACAATACAACAACACCAACATTTACCAATACAACAACACCAACAAAACCAACAGTTGTTTAAGAACAAATAATATTATGTTGAAAACCCTAACTTTTTGAACCCATTTAAGAATACAAAATATAATCACAAGCAAGTGTTCAAGTTTTTACTAAAATCTATATTACAATCTCAACGGTTGTTGGATTTTGTCACAACAGATTTCTACGAAAAAAATCAAAATCCAAGTTTCACTATTTTTATAATAATGTTCGAGAACAACAACAACAACAACAAAATCATATTTCACTGTAAAAAAATACCATAAATACATCAACCACCATATTAAGAGAACAAATACCACAAATTAGGGTTTTCTCGGGTTTCTCTTTCTTTTTTAAGCATCAAATCCAAAAATTATTAACCCATACTTTGAAAAGAAGACAATGAGTTCTTCTTTTTCTTCATCAACTCAAAAGCCCTAATTTTTTTAAAACAAAAAAAAAGTCTTTACCTGAAAAGAGAGAGAAATTGATGGTTAGAATGGAAGAAGAAACGACATAGAAGCTGAAATTAAGGTCGCAGGAGGTGGCTGGTCGCATCAATCTGTTGTGAAACAAAGGCATCAATTGTTGGAACAGTTAAGAGAGAGAGAGAGATGTTTGAGTTTGAGAAGAACGATTTTGGTTCAATTTTTTTTAAACTGATTTTGGTCTTTTTTTTTTATTTTGGAATTAAATGGGTTGTGGGCTTTTGGTATTTTAAAAGTTTAAGAAGTTTTAAAAATATTAATTGAGTCCCCAGTTAACTTAACCAAAATTTTTAAGTGAATTTGACCTTAGTCTTGGTCAAACGTCACCAAAACTTCAATCAAGACTTATAAGATACCTTTCCTTAAATTTTCTCCACTTTCACAGTCCCGAGTAGAACCCTCAAATCCTCATGTCTATGTAATAGAAATATTTTTTGCCCTTCACATTCTTTATGGTTTAGCTTGAACATTTATGGAACTTCAATCAAATATAAAATAAAAATTTCATCCAAAACTTAATATTAAGATAAAAATACTTTATTTTCATCACCAGATATCAACAAATTATTTGATACTCTGGGAGTGTTTGGTATGGAGGACAAGTTGGTTTCTTACTTATTTTTTTAGTGTTTGATAAGCAAGACCATCCCCAACCTTGCACTGAATTTTACACCAAATTCTATAGTTGGTGTAAAATTTAGTGCAAGACACTCCAACCTTGCACTATTTTTACAATGAATAGTGTCACACCATCATCAATACAAAATCACTGTTTGATTATTTTATTATTATTTATATTATATAACACTTTAATTTAACATATTATAAATTGTAAAACCATTAATTAAGTCCCTAATATTCTCAATTAATTTTTTATGTAATAACTTTATTATAATAATTTTAATTTTAAATTAATTTATAATTTTTATAAATTAATTTTCGTATATAGAATGTTTTTATATAAATATGAGTTAATTTCATTATAATTTATAATTGTATAAAAATATAAATCATCACAAAAATGAAAAGTGCAACTATAATATGTTGTTAATAAATAACACAATGTACTTTAAATAACGTGACAGTAAATGTTCAATCAAGTAGTGATTGACATACATCAAAATTGAAAAATATAATACATAACATAATAATTATATAAAATGATTATATAAGAAAAGAATATGAATTATATAGGGTGATTATTTAAAAAAAAAGATTAGTTTTACGAAATAAGAAAATATAAATGAAGTAAAAATAATAATATAATATTAAAGACAGAAGAATATAAGAAGAATATTCTTTTTTAGTGTAGTGGGTTGGAGTTGGTTTACACTAAATTTGGTGTCACACCAAATTTAGTGTAAAATTTGGTACAACAATTCAATAATATTTTTCTCCATAGTTAAGATTCTAGTTGAAAAAATGCTCTCAAAACCCTATTACGAAAAACCCTAGTTTGCCTATGTAATCTCGCGGTAATGGCCATGATGGCTGTTAGGCAGCCACCGTCAGAGGCTGCTCAATGTAAATGCAGCAACATCACAACCAACACAAACAGTTTATACCCCTCTACCATTGAAGCCTATTATGTATTTACATGGAGAACCACGAGTACTATGGGAGGAAGAGGAGATAACACAGATGATCTCGAATGAGGAACTACAATTTGTAGTGGTGGGAAAGTTCTCATACGGGTGGCCTGATATTCAAGAACATAGAAAGTTGATTCCCAAACAATGTGAATTCAAAGGTGATGTTAATATTGGATTACTTTTTAATAGATATGTGCTAATTAGGGCCACTAGGTTAGAGGACTATGTGAACCTATTATCAAAGCCAATCTTTTATATAGCACACAGAAATTGGAATTATCCCATGCGTGCTTTCAAGTGGGATCCTCTCTTTGACCTTGAAAAAGAAACATCAATAGTTATTTATTGGATTTCACTGTCAGCACTCCCTCCAAATTTCTTTGGGAATGAAATGATATTTTCATTAGATGCTACTATATGAAAGCCATTCCAATTTGATATGGCTACCAGTAATAAGACTATGCCAAGTTGTTCTAGAGTAAAAGTGGAGGTAGACTTACTGGGTGATTTTCCAAAGAGAATAAATGTGTGGATAAAAAAAAGAAAATAGGTGAAATTGTTGCAAAGTGGATTCAAATAAAATATGACTATCTACCACTATCTACCAAAGTGTTGCAAGAATTGGAAGCTACAAGGACACAATGAGAAGGAATACTTTGTGTTACATTCAGAGTTCTATCCAAAGGATGAAGAAACTGACAAGGTAGAGGCGGAAAACAAGACACATGCCGATAAAGAGAATGTAAAAGATCTAAAAGTTGGAGCAGGTGGATAAAGGAAAGAAGAAAGAAAACAATTTCTAGGAACAAAGACAAAAGAATGGTGCAAGGAAAGGAAGATACCTATATAGAGGAGGTATGGCACAGATATGGAACTCAAGAGACAAAGAAAAGGAGGATGGTGCAGTAACCACTACCAACAAGTTTGATGCACTTGATGTAGGAGATAATGAGAAGGAATTAAAAGAAGTCAGTAACCCCAAAAGAATCTGCAAATAAGTGGGTGGAGGAGTCCTTTGGTAAATAACTAGATAATCAAGGCAACCCACTGGCAAAAATCACAACAGAATCAAGCAAAGTTCCTCTCACAGATGAAAAATATGAAGCAGGCAACAAAGAAAAGGAGAGATAAAAAGGTGTAACAGATAATCAAGCTGATGAAAGAGAAATAAATGAAAATACATTAGATAACCAGGAATTTCGATCAACAGCAGGGATAGAAAAAGGACAAAAGGATACAATTGAATCACCACCACCACTACAAGAGAATGACAAAGGAAAAACCCAGATGATAAGGAGGACAGTGATGTAGAGGTTGTGGAAGAATTAATAAATGGTTCACCTAAAACATAGTTGCAGGTGCCATAATTATCAGAGAGGTCATAGAAAGAAGGAATAAGGAATAAAGTGATGATATTCAGCAAAACATCAAGGAAGTGAGTACATAAGAGGATTTATCTCCTAGACACACCAAACAAATCAGCAAAGAAAGAAAAAACAGTAAATCAGGGACAACAAGAAATATAAGGCATATCTCTACAAAGCCCCCACTGGATAGACAATGATTGACAAAATTTTATTTTGAAATATTAGATCAATAAACAATCAAAATTATTTTGAGAGGTTAATTGATTTATATAAGAGAAACAAGTATGCATACATTGCCCTGTTTGAACCTTTCCAAGGGCCTTGAGAGATAGAAGAAACCAGAAAAAGACTGGGGATGGAATTTGCTAAAGTTAATAGTTCAGCCAAAATATGGGTTTTTTGGAATGAGGAATGGAAGGGAGAAGCTTTTCTGATAGCTATTAACAGATTACCATCAAATTTGTACATCAAACATTGCAAAAAGTTTATGCTAGGTGTAGTTCCCTGGAGAGATTAGAGTTATGGGTTGATCTAGAGGGCAATAGTTTAAACATCAATAAGTCTTGGATTGTAGGTGGTGATTTCAATGCTATAATGGATACATCAGAGAAGTGGGGGGATTACCAGTGACTCAACATGAAACTACTGAATTTATCCAATGCATCAACACATGTTCTCTCAGATACTTAATGTAATGACCCTCTAGGTTATTTTTCAATTTTTGTACATTTTTGGTATTTTGAGATTCCCAATAGTTACTACCCGTTATTTATGACCTGCCAGGATAGGTGGTTCGATTTTGGGTAATTCATTTGAGAATTTTATTAATATCACATTTATTCTTAAATAATTATTTTAAATTATAGATTAAGAAATTTATAATTTTTATTTTTATTGCCTTTCTAAAATATTTTTGATATTTATGAAATTCTTTAGTTATGATATATTTATATTATTTTATAATAGTTTTATAACTTATTAATATTTTAACCAGAGATAGTGAGTCTAGTTATGTTGAAAACTTTTTATTATATGATAGAGGCTTTTTTTGAAATAATTTTCTATTAATCAAGGTATATTAAAAAGTTATATTTATTTTACCATGAACCTACGCAATATCCAAGTACATTCATGTCGTAAACCCCACTTAAGATTACATTAACAAGATGGAATATGGTGGTGACAACAACACCACAATGTGCAGCTAAATGGAAAGGCCACCACCTTATGTTTTCTTACACTTGTCTAATAATTAAATACTATGATTTATCACATTACTTACTTAATAGTTAAATACTATGATTTGTCATCTAATGAATAAGGTCACCACCTATATCATATTATGTATATGTAATTTGATGTTGTGAGTTCACTTTTTCATCATCTAACTCTTGTGGAATCATTAGTGGTTTCCAAATATTTCTTCCTTTTTCATTAATTCATAGGACATATACTAACCTACCCTTAATCCTTATTTTGATCATTCTTTTTATATACATATTGGCGCTAGGAAGAAGTTCCATGGGGATAATATTGTTGATGATTTATTTGATTTCTAAAAATAAAATTGATTATCTACATCAAGTTATTCAAGCTCGGGTCCAAGTGGGACATCATTTGGAGATTTCTCAGTAAGGTCAGGCTTCGATGCGGTGTTCGCGAGCTTAGCATTTGGACTCCAAGTAGGCTACGGTCTACTCTTCTCTATGAGACTGTGTATTGTATAGATTGCATGCTAGGTAGGGATTATAGGATAGGTTTATACCAAGTAAAATCATGACTTGACCTATTTAGGGGATTTAGAATAGAAATGTAACTCAAGCCTTAGCCTAGAATACCCGTTATGGTAATAGGACCTTATTGCACCGGATTATAGGCTTGTTTAGCTATAGATTGACATGAAGGACCCCTTTAGTATAAGACCTACCATGTTACTTAGTGAATTGAGTGATATTCCCTGATTAGGTAATCTTAGTAGCTTTATACCCTTGTTTACCTTAGTTTCCTAGTTTATGGTACTAACATCTTGTTGAATTATATATTATTGGGCCCGAGGTTGTGTTTACGTTACCAATTGGATACCAGGTTAGTACTCTATTCTTTGAAAGGACATAGATATAGTTATGGATGTGTAGATGTTTACTGTTGTATTGTTTGAATACTGGTGATGGTATGCATACATTTAGATGCATTTACACTTATTTAGTGGTACGATTCCGGTTAGAACCTTGATTTTACTATTGTTTTCTAAAAAGGGATTTATTGCCACTTTTTCTTAACTTTTAAAATTGATTGTTTGAAAATGGAAGTCATACAACCCTTATTATTGGATTATGATATTTTAAACTAAATATACAACTTGAAAATTTGACCGAGGCTTATTCCGTTCCATTATTGATTCATTCATTTTGCCACTACTCATATCACTACGGTCGAGGGAGATTTCGACTCTTTTTATATTATTATACCATTTTAGTCCCGAATTCGATCAAAGGCAATGAGTTTACAGATTTATACTCATTTAGCCTCGGTTCAAGTCCGAGCAATTATTAAACTTTTATTTCTCTCCGACACTGGACAGAGTAGATTAGTTATGATGGTTACTAGAAGTCCTGGTTTGGGACCAGGTAGTGTATAAGGATATCTCGAATCCCCTATAGGCCCATTTGTCTGATAAGTTATGATATCGGAAAAGGATGGTCATCGTACGTCCTACCTTTGCGAGCTACTGAGCTGGAGGAGGTATATACACTTGGTACATTTTGGTACTCAATTGGTTGATGGTACTGTATTATCCTTGCATTCTTTCATCACTATACATTGCCTACCACCAGTATACTTGTTTGGCGCTTGTATCTATCGATCTTATGGGGGGTTGTATAGGTACAGGTTATGGTTCCTGTTTGCTGAGTGTTTGTGCCTTAGGGGCTAATGGGGACCCGATTTGGTTATTGTTTGTCCGAGCTAGCCGGTTACATATTTACTTATTATTATTGTATAGTTCATGGTGGTTGGTTACGGATTAGTACCCGAGGTTGTAGGTATGCTTTCGAGTTCCCTTATTCTTTATTATGGTAAGAATTGATTATCGTTAGAAAATTTCATGCCTATGCACATTTTAGTTAGAGACCCTGATTATGCTAGTGTTAGACCTCTTATTGCTATTATGACCCCAGTGATGTTATATTAGCTCCCTCAGAGTAGTATCTTCGTATTTGGTTATCCGTATAGCGCAGTTATATATATATATATTCTTCTTTGGATACTATTTATTTATCATCCCCTTCCTTCCTACTACAATCATATATTGTATATCTTTTTCTTCATTATACTATCATATATGGACTAGTTACTTACGGAACTATACTTCATCCCTGATTACTAGTAGTACCTGATAGTTTACCTTTACTTTTTCATTAGCACTTTTATGTTTCGTTGCCTGAGTATTTGCCTGTAGTTATATTCCTATTTTACATATTATTTATACATGCATTATCTTTGCAGCTCAGTCGGTCGATGCCTACTGGGTACTTCGTGTTTGGTACTCATACTACACTTCTGCATCCTGCAGATCATAGTATGAGTTTTCTCCGTTGATGTGTGTGTTGTACAGAGCAGCCATAGATTGGAGATTTGGGGTGAGCTCCTGACGTCTGTAGCTGTCCCTGCTCTCCCTCTTACTATTAGATTGATCTCAATTTTTGTATTTAAGAGACGGCTTTGAATATATTTACTATTTATTTTATTTTGTACTCCTGTTGTATTAGAAGCTCTTGTACTGACGTCACCAGGTTTTGGGGATATATTTACTTCCTTCTTATCTCTTCTTCTCTTTTATTTAGTTTTACTTTAGTTTTTCTTATTAGTCCGTTACTAGCTATTTCGGACTATGGGTTAGCTTACCTACTTGTGGGTTATGGTAGGTACCATCATGACCTGAGAAAATTGGGTCATGACACTTACAATATACCTGTAGTGACTATACTTGGTGGAATGAAAGTATTGAGGAGGAGTGTATTTTCAAACGACTAAATAAGTCTTTGGTAATCAGGAATTTATGAATGACTTTCCCTCCACAGAGGTACAACATCTAATAAGGCAAGGTTCTGATCATGCCCCTCTACAGGTTTGTTGCAACTCAAGTCTAAAAAGGGTGGCAACACCTTTTAGATTTTTAAATTTCTGGGCCAAGCATTATAATTTTAAGAAATTGGTGAAGAGACACTAGAATGTAGAGATACATGGTAATCCATTTTATGTAATGTAGGAAAAGATGAAATATCTGAAGAAAGAGCTGGTTAAATAGAGTAAAGAAACATACGGGAATGTCTTTCAAAGAGTTGCAACTCTAGAAGATCTGGTAAGGATGAAAAAAGTGCAGCTGGAGATTAATAATTCAGAGATTAACAGGAAAGAGCTAATTGAGGTAGAAGAAGAACTAAAAAAAACTTACCATATAGAGAAGAAGTATTGGAAGCAAAAAACAGGGATGACATGGTTCACTGATGGAGATAGGAATACTAATTTTTTTCATTCCTATGTTAAAGGAAGGAGAAGGAAGCTTAGGCTCACGAAAATTGAAAATGAGCAGGGGATTGTATTAAAAGAATCGGGTGACATTGGGAATGAGGCTGTTAGGGTTTTTGAGGATCAGTTCGCATATGCAGGGCATAATGGAGATTATTCTATGATTGATTGTATTACCTGATATCATTTTTAAAAACCAGGCTGGTTTTATGAAAGAGAGAAGCATAGCAGAAAATGTACTTTTGGCTCAAGAGATTATTAGAGATATCAATAAGAGAAATAAATTTCACAATATTGTTGTTAAATTGGACATAACTTAGGCTTATGACAGAGTTTCATGGATTTTCCTAACCAAGGTGATGAGAAAATTTGGTTTTTCGGAGAGAATGATAGACATGACATGGAGGTTGATATCAAGTAACTGGTACTCAGTACTAGTTAATGGTAATTCTTTTGGATTTTTCACCTCTTCTAGAGGTTTAAAGCAGGGAAATCCTTTATCACCTACTCTTTACATAATTACAGTAGAGGTCCTGGCTAGAAGCCTAAATAAATTAAATGAGCATAATGAGTTCATAGGGTTTGGTCTCCCTAAATGAAGTGATAAGATTAATCATTTATCCTATGCAGATGATACCATCTTGTTCTGTTCAGGGCATAAAGGTTCAGTTTAAAAGATGATGAAGGTTCTTCAAAGGTATGAGAAGGTCTCAAGGCAGTTAATCAATTTTTCCAAGAGCTTTATCTATTTACATGAGAAGGTCTTAGTTGTTGATAAATAGAAGTTTAGGAGGTTAACAGGGATTGCCATTGGATCTTTTCCTTTCACCTACTTAGGATGCCCTATTTTCTATAGGAGGAAGAATAAGAAGGCTCAATTTGAGGATTTAATCAATAAGGTGGCAAAAATAATTATGACATGGCATAACAGATTGCTTACATATGGAGGGAGGCATGTTTTGATTAATAATGTTCTTCGGTTAATGTCAATTTATGTGATGTCAGCCATAAACCCTCCTAAGGGAGTGATAGATCAGATTCATAAAATTATGGCAAGATATTTTTGGGACAAACTTGGAGGACTTAAGGGGAAGCATTGGATGGCCTAGGAAGACCAATGTTATCCAAAGGAGGAAGGAGGAATTGGGTTTAGATCTTTGCACATTATAGCTGATGCACTTTTTGCAAAATTATGGTAGAATTTCCAAACATCTTCTGGTTCTCTATGGAATCACTTTATGTGAAATAAATATTACAAGAAAAAGCATCCAGTCATGGATCAAGGATCAGGGGTCTCACATGGATGGAGGAAAATGATACAAGTCAGACAGAAAGTTGAGCATAACATTTGGTGGCAAATCAAAGCAGATGAGGGTGGTTTTTGGTTTGACAACTGCTCCAAGCAAGGGCTTTGTATTATGTGGAGGATGGTAATATAGTGAAGCAAGAATTGGAGGTCAAGAACCTCATTACTAATGGTGGTGAATGGGACAGAGACAAGCTAAGAGCACATATTTCTGAGGAGATAACAGAGCGCACAATAGAGAACATCAGGCCTGTAATCAATGAGAATGAAAGAGACAAGGAATGGTGGATGGGGACCTCAGGTGGTCAAGTAAATGTCAAATCTTCCTGGGAAATGCTAAGAAAGAAGAGGGATAAGGGAGATGTTTTCAAGAAGATATGGTGCAAAGGTATTCCGACTAAAATCAGCTTTTTTTAGTGGAGAGCATGGAAATGAAGGATAGCTACTGATGATAACCTATTGAAGATGAGAATAAACATAGTTTCAAGGTGTTGGTTTTGTGAGGATCATAATGAGGAAACCATGGAGCATTTATTTCTAATAGATCCCATAGCTGCAAAGCTATGAAAGCATTTTGTTGGTTATGCAGGTATCAAGATAGAAGGATTGCAACTATCACATGTCACTATGACATGGTGGTACTCAGAAGCTCCAGTCAAGCTATTATAAATCTAGAGAGTGATACCAGCAATCATCATGTAGGTATTATGGAAAAGAAGAACAAAAAAAGGCATGGTGGAGATCAAAGTCTCAGTAACATGATATACCAGTTATAGCTAGCAATCAAGCAAATGCTAAGGATGAGATTTCCATGGATCAGGAATCTGGTTTCCTTCATTAACATGATAATAAGCTGGACACCCAAATACTCGCAAGTATGAATAGTTATCGGGTTCACCTGGCCAAACCTCATTCATAGTCTTAAAGTCAATATTTGATACTGGAGATCGATTAACAATATGAGAAGCAGTGTGAACTGCTTCAGCCCAAAACACTTTGGACATTTTGGCTTGTAGGAGCGTACAACGAGCCTTTTTAAGAAGAGTTCTATTCATCCTCTTGGCAACTCTATTATGTTGTGGGGTGTGTCTGACCGTCTTATGTCTTGAGATCCCATGAACCTTGTAGAAATCATTAAAATCTTTATTGCAAAACTTCAAGCCATTGTCTGTGTGAACGCACGTGATTTTCTGCACCATTTGATTTTCAACCAATATCTTCCACTCTTTAAATGCTTCAAAAGCATCACTTTTTTCCTTCAAGAAACGCACCCAAACCTTTCGTGAAAAATCATCAATAAATGTGAGAAGATACCTCTTTCCACCCTTCAATGAAACTTTAGAGGGACCCCATAAATCTAAATGGATGTAGTCTAGCACCCCTCCCATTTTGTGCTTTCCAATGCTGAAGCTGTCCTTCTTATGCTTCCCTAGGATGCAGTGCTCACAAAATTCAAGTGTACTGATCTTCTAACCATTCAAAAGGTTTAGGTTACTCAGCATCTCCAATCCTCGTGCGCTTATATGACCCAGTCTCATGTGCCATAATCTTGCCTTGTCATCATTTGATAACTGCACTGTAGATGCATTAACAGAGCCAACAATTATGCTTTCTGTCAGTGTATAAAGGCCATCCTCCAGCTTGGCCTTCAGCATGACTAAAGAACCTTTAGTCACCTTCATAGTTCCTTCTTCGCTCATGTACTTGTAGCCTTGTTTATCCAGAGTATGCAAGGAGATCAAATTCTTCTTCAGATCAGGAACATGACGGACTTCGGTAATAGTCCTCACGATTCCATCATAGAAGTAAACCCTAACTGAGCCAATGCCAACTATTTTACAAGTTGCATTATTGCCCATTACTACGGTTCCTCCACTTTTCTCATAGTTGTTGAACCAATCTCTTCGGAATGTCATTTGCAGAGTACACCTAGAATCTAGAACCCATTTATTGCCATAGACTCTATTATTGCATGATGTTGTAAGAACATATTCATTATCAGAATCATGCACCTGTTCAACAATGGATGCACTCACTTTTTCTTTGGATTTTGATGTTGGGCAATCTCTTTCATAGTGCCCCTTCTTGTGACAGCCCCAACACTCCGCATTCTTTTTGTTCGCACGAGACTTCGAAATGTTCTTTGATTTGCTCCTTCCCTGTTGGCTAGCATAAAGAGCCCACTAGCTTCATCATTTTTGTCTCCTTCAAAATGCCTCCGCACGTCATAAGAGTTAAGTGTTTGTCGTAATTTCTCAAGAGTGATAGGCTCCTTGCTATACATCATTGAATTCTAAATATCACGATATTTTGAAGTCAATGAAAATAGCAAAGCACATGCTAGCGTCTCCTCATTCTTTTTAATTTTGGCAATCTTTAAGTCCATGACAAGTTTATGAACGCATCTAGATGGTCTTGCAACAAAGTACCCGACTCCATCTTAAATGTGTGAAGACGCCGTTGTAACAACATCCTTGTTGTCACCAATTGGTCCTGGTAAAGCTTTTGCAGCTCGTCCCATAACTGTTTGGTCATCTCGTTTGTACCTGTACTTACTTCACAAAGCACGTTAGGTGCAAGGGACAGTTGGATGACACTCAATGCATCGCCTTCAATCTTCTCCTTGTCGGAATTCGATGTACCATCAGGGTACTTTTCGTCAATACCATGGATTGAACCTTCCCTCCGCAATAACGCCATCATCTGGATCTTTCAGATATTAAAGTTGTTGCGCCCACTAAATCTATCAATTTCAAATTTCACGAAACTCATCGTTACTTATTCTTTCTCTTCTACTATAGATAGTATTTGGAAATACAGAAAACCAAAGTAATTCTTTTTTGATGTGAAAGTTTAGACTGTGCTGCAACCACAGAGCATACTCAGACAAAACCTTGGCTCTGATACCAATTGTTAGCGGAAATGTGAAATAAAGAACAAGAGAAAGAACACAAGATTTAACGTGGTTCAGATCCGAATGATCCTATGTCCACCAGAGAACAACTGCCTTTATATATTAACAAAGAAAGGGGAGAGATCACAAATATGCCTAAGAGAATTGCTTCTCAACTCTCTACACTTACAATGTATTTTGCTATGAATTTTAGGATGGTTTCAACAATGAAGAATGGTCATCCTTTTATAGATGGCCAAACTTGGGTTCCAAGCATAAAATAAAGAATAAAAATAAATAAATAAATAGAAAAATTATCCTCCACAAATTTTTGCTTGGCCTTCACGTTCATTTCCTAGCCAAGTAAATTGGCACATGAAATTTTCTTCCACATGGGTTTGACCCCACAAAATAAACCAAACCAACTCTTTCATTAACTGTAGCAAATTTGGACCTTTTACTTCTTGAAATAATATTTGAATCTTTGGGTTACCAAAACCTTTTGTTTTATCATCTATAATTGTTATTAAAAAAAAAAAAAAAAAAAAAAAAACCACAAGAACATGCTTCTTCCCTTTAATAGCCAGGAGGGTAGGGGAGTGTGTTTCATTTTCTTTGCTTAAAGAACTACAATCTTCAATCTAAAATAATTGATGATGAACATAATGTCAGAAGAAAATGTTTGAACTACAATCTTCATTCTAAAATAATTGATGATGGACATAATGTCGAAAGAAAATGTTTACTTCCATGAGGAACAGAAATTTCATGTTTCAATCATTTGAGCCAAAATTTTGTATTATGCACAAAAAATTTGCAAAGTTCTGAACGAAAAAGAATAATTAAATAAAAAACTAGAAGAACCAACTTTTACCTGAGCCTCAATTTTCCTATAAAACAATAAAGACTCAATGAGCTGGAAAGTGAATTCTAATTCTAGAGACTTCAAGCTGTTATATATTGCTGCAAATGTCTTGTTCTTTTCTTGTTCTTCAACTTACGGAACGCACTGGACTCAATTTGCCTGATTCTCTCCCGGCTTACGCCCATTAATTCTCCTATCTCTTGCAATGTCTTCATCCTTCCATCCTCCAATCCAAATTGCCACTGAATAACCTGTCTTTCCCTTGGATTCAAGGTGTCTAAGACCTTCTGTAGGTCCTGTTTGTCTGATAAGTTATGATATTGGAGAAGGATTGTCTTCGTACGTCCTACCTTTGCGAGCTACTGAGCTGGAGGAGGTATATACACTTGGTACATTTTGGCACTCAATTGGTTGATGGTACTGCATTATCCTTGCATTCTTTCATCATTATACATTGCCTACCACCAGTATACTTGTTTGGTGTTTGTATCTATCGATCTTATGGGGGGTTATATAGGTACAGGTTATGGTTCCTGTTTGCTTAGTATTTGTGCCTTCGGGGCTAATGGAGACCCGGTTTGGTTATTGTTTGTCCGAGATAGCCGGTTACATATTTACTTATTATTATTGTATAGTTCATGGTGGTTGGTTACGGATTGGTACCCGAGGTTGTAGGTATGCTTTCGAGTTCCCTTATTCTTTAATTATTATGGTAAGAATTGATTATCGTTAGAAAATTTCATGCCTATGCATATTTTAGTTAGAGACCCTGATTATGCTAGTGTTAGACCTCTTATTGCTATTATGACCCCAGTGATGTTATATTAGCTCTCTCAGAGTAGTATCTTCGTATTTGGTTATCCGTATAGCGCGGTTATATATATATATATATTCTTCTTTGGCTACTATTTATATATCATCCCCTTCCTTCCTACTACAATCATATATTGTATATCTTTTTCTTCATTATACTATCATATATGGACTAGTTACTTACAGAACTATGCTTCGTCCCTGATTACTAGTAGTACCTGATAGTTTACCTTTACTTTTTCATTAGCACTTTTATGTTTTGTTGCCTGAGTATTTGCCTGTAGTTATATTCCTGTTTTACATATTATTTGTACATGCATTATCTTTGCAGCTCAGTCGGTCGATGCCTACTGGGTACCTCGTGTTTGGTACTCATACTACACTTCTGCATCCTACAGATCATAGTATAATTTTTCTCTGTTGATGTGTGTGTCGTATAGAGCAGCCATGGATCGGAGATTCGAGGTGAGCTCCTAACTTTTGGAGTTGTCCCTGCTCTCCCTCTTACTATTAGACTGATCTCTATTTTTGTATTTCAGAGATGGCTTTGTGTATATTTACTATGTATTCTACTTTGTACTCCTGTTGTATCAGAAGCTCTTGTAATGACCTCACGAGGTTTTGGGGTTGTATTTACTTCCTTTTTATCTCTTCTTCTCTTTTATTTAATTTTGCTTCAACTTTTCTTATTAGTCTGTTACTAGCTATTTCGGACTATGGGTTGGTTTACCTACTGGTGGGTTATGGTAGGTGCCATCATAACCTAAGAAAATTGGGTCTTGACAGATTGGTATCAGAGTCAGGTTCACCGGTATTATTGGTACAAGAGTTAAGTTCCTAGTAAAGTCCTACAGTTCGGTACGGAGACGTCTGTAGCCTATCTTTGGGAGGCTACAGGGCATTCTTAGGAAATTCTATTCCTTGACTCCTTGTTGTGTGTCCATACTCCTATGAACCTCTAAGTATTTCATTGACTCCACTCTGTCCCAGATGGATAGCAAGTGGTTATCGATAGAAACGGACTGAACTTCTGTGTTTGTTACTAAAGTTTCAGCTAAACATCAGGCTACGGAGTTAGAGATTAGTATCAGGGATCCTCAGCGTTAGCTAGAGGGTTAGGGCTAGCCCAGGCTCTAATAGAGTTTGCAACCACCTCAGCTTTTAGGGATATCATGTTGAGGATTCCATCTTTTCATGGATACCTCATAGTTAGTGGTAGTTCCCAGTACATCGAGTGATTTTTAGGCCAGAGTTGGATTTATTGGTGTTCAGTAGATCAGTTTTAGAGTATGAGATTAGGTTTCTTAGGCGGGCCAGACATACTTCTATGTTACATCCTATAGAGCATGAAATGGTGTGGAGGTTTATTAAAGGATTGACTTTACCACTCCGCTTGGCTTTGGAGCATTTGATAACAACTGGGTCTTCTTTCCTTCAAGCTATTGATGGGCATGTATTGAGACATATGGAGGTAGCGGTAAGAGGACATGCCAGCAGTACAGTGTTAGTGGTATTCTATTTGGAGGTAGGGATCCTCCTAGTAGATGTCAGCATCACTACTAGTCTATCAGGTCTGCATATGTAGCACATCATATTATGGGTGGCTTTCAAGTAGGTCGTGGTGGTCACAGTGGATAGAGTTCTAGTCAGGTATTACGGGGCTCTCCGTCTAGGTATTCAGGTCTTGGCGGTCATTTTAGGTCAGCAGTTACATTGCATCAGAGAGTTTCAGAGGTATGTTATGATTGTGGAGAGGTTGTTCATTGGTCTAGGGAGTGTCCCAGACATGAGTTGTCCAGCTAGTTGGGTCAGCTCGTGTTTCTTGCCAGATTAAGCTTCAGGGGTTTGTTATGACTGCAGAAAGACCGGTCATTGGTCCAGAGAGTATCCTCAAGGTAGGATTATCGAGCATTCACAGCAGATAAATTAATCTCATAGGGTTGTGAAACCTCCGGTTAGAGGCAGTGCACTTAGTATTTCAGTTGGTTGTTCAAATGCTCAATTCGAGGTCAGGCTCATTTAGATTCATACTTTTTTAGTCAGGTCAGGGACTATGACTTCAGATTCCATCATTATAGGTACGCTCTTGGTTTACTGTCTTTTGGTTTCTATTTAAACTGAGTTGGGGTTTTCATACCCATCGGTGTTTATATGCCTTCATGTTACTATATTGATTGTTGTAAGCCTTTGTGTAGATTTATGCATATATGACTACCACCGTAGATGTTTTCTTTAAGTAATGGATTGAGTGGACCGATATTATGTTTTTTGGGGGGTGTAACATTTGGGTTAAAGTCCCTTTCCTTTGGCATTTTGGCTTTGATATGATCCTAGAGTGGTACTGGTTGTTTTTTATTTTATGCCACCTGCACTTTATACTATTGTTAATATGGTTGTTGTTTAACTTGTATTGATCCTTACTTGATAGACAGCTAGACTAGCATTATCTATTTAGTATCACTTTTCTTGCAACTCTTGTCCATTTGGCATAGATGCCTACCTTGGTTATGGTTTTCTTTTTTCCATTGGTAAGGTAAGGTCGGTTGTTGAGAGGGTTGTGTAAATAAAGGTTCTGCTTTTCGTGGTTATGTTGTAATTCTAGCATTAGTAATCCTTTTCTATGGTCCATTCCTAAGGTTGGTAAGTCTGAGGTGTGTTAATCCTGTTTGGTTGGTTTACCACCAGGTAGCGGTCGTGATCTTGGTGTTGGTATTGATTCAGGTACTCAGTTCTTTCTGCAATGACGTTCATGGTCTAGTTGAGTTGAGGGAGGTTTGAATGGGTAATTTTAGTGGCTTCTCATTTAGGGATTTGTTTCGCCTAGTCAGATTTCGTTGGATACTTTTGCTTGGTGTAAAAGGATGGTTGTGTGTTCTTTTTATCACTTGTTGGCAACCAAAGGGTGTAACTCTAGGGAATGAGTATTAGTGATCATATTTCCAAAGTTGCTCGAGATTTGGCTATCATTAGGACTGCTTACAGTCCTCATGGGTTCTTAATTATTCCTTGATCTTTCCTATGTTCTACAGCAGGTGCGGAGTGTTTGATCAAATGTTTCACCCGTGATATAACTCATTTGTAATTGTGTTCCTTGGCGACACCTTAGCTTCATCCTTGTGGGGGCCGTTGGGTATGTGCTTAGTTTCTAAAGGTGAGATTAGCTTGGGTATTTAAAATTCTCAAAGACTTATTTGCTCTAATTTTGATTTTGACTCTTTCAGATGATGGCCTAAGAGTTATGTTAGATATTTTTTGTTCAGACATTTGTTCGTCAGCGGGATCAGTTTGGGCAGTTGAGGTCGGGAAGTTTGGATCCATTGATAAATTATTGCTATAGATTGCGTATCTAATTTGCAACTTATGTTTTAAGGGGGGTTTTCAGTTGAGACATTTTTGGTATAAAGACTAGGCCTACCCACTGCTTATCGATTTAGTTCTCTTTAGTTCAGAGAGATTAACTTAGATGATGTTTGAAGGATGGTCCATTTGCACATAGTATTGGTTTCTACTACTTCTAACCTTGGTTCTCAGTTTCATCAAGGCTTTTTGGGAGTCTACTCAGCTGGAGATAGGTATTCGAGTTGAGTTTAGAGTAGCTTTTCACCCTTTGATCGACATTCAGTTAGAGTGGATTGTTCATATGATAGTCCGTACGAATTTCTGGTGGGTCATTCGTTCAAGGTTAGTTGTGATGTGATTATGCGGACATGACTCGGATGATACTCAAGAGATTCTTTGTAGTTCAGAGTAGACATCATGTTTGGAAAGACAAGAGAATGTTAGATTTGGAGTTTGGAGCTGGCGGTATAGTTCATGTGTTGGATTACATTTAGCCTGGTCGATTATTTGCTTAGTTATGCTCGTATCGGTGTGATGTTGGTATACTTTGATTTGGGTCTTGCACACTTCAATCGAGCCCGGTTCAGTTGGAAATTAGTCAGCTTTTGAAGATGAGCTAGTGGTTATTTTGAGCAATGGAGTAAGGAAGTTGAAATCTAGGGGATTCCTCTATATTATGTTCTGTAGAGGCATTATTCTATCTGGAAGGATGTCTGGGGAACCTTGCGGGGCTTGCAGACCCAGTACCCTTACCTTCTTGAGCTTTCGGACACTTTTTCTTCCTTGACTTTCGAGTACGAAAATCCTTTTAGTAGTGGATGTTGTAATAACCCTCCTGGTCATTTTTAAATCTTTGTGCATTTTTGGTATTTCGAGCTTCTCGATAGTTAATACCCATTATTTATGACCTGCTAGGACAGATGGTTCGATTTTGGGTAATTCATTTGAGAATTTCATTAATATCACATTTATTATTAAATAATTATTTTAAATTAGAATTTAGTAAATTTATAATTTTTATTTTTATTGCCTTTCTAAAATATTTTTGATATTTATGAAAATTCTTTAGTTATGATATATTTATATTATTTTATAATAGTTTTATTACTTATTAATATTTAAACGGAGATAGTGAGTCTAGTTATGTTGAAAACTTTTTATTATATGATAGAGGCTTTGTTTGAAATAATTTTCTATTAATCGTGGTATATTAAAAAGTTATATTTATTTTACCATGAACCTAAATATCCATGTACATTCGTGTCATAAACCCCACTTAAGATTACATTAACAAGATGGTATATGGTGGTGCCAACAACACCACAACGTGCAGCTAAATGGAATGGCCACCACCTTATTTTTTCTTATACTTGTCTAATAATTAAATACTATGATTTGTCACATTACTTACTTAATAATTAAATTCTATGATTTGTTATCTAATGAATAAGGCCACCGCCTATATCATATTATGTATATGTAACTTGACGTTGTGAATTCACTTTTTCACCATATAACTCTTGTGGAATCATTAGTGGTTTCCAAATATTTCTCCCTTTTTCATTAATTCGTAGGACATATACTCACCCATCTTTAATCCTTGTTTGATTGTTCTTTCTATATACATATTGGCGCTAGGAAGAAGTTTCGTGGGAATAATATTGTTGATTATTTATTCAACTTCCAAAAACAAAATTGATTATCTACATCAAATTATTCAAGCTCGGGTCCAAGTGGGACATCATTTCGATACTTCTTCATAAGGTCAGGCTTCAGTGCAGTGTTCGCGACCTTAGCATTTGGACTCCAGGTAGGCTACGGTCTACTCTTTTCTACGAGATTGTGTATTGTATAGATTGCATGCTAGGTAGGGATTATAGGATAGGTTTATACCAAGTAAAATCATGACTTGACCTATTTATGGGATTTAGAATAGAAATGTTTCTCGAGCCTTAGCCTATAATACCTCTTATGGTTGTAGGACCCTATTGTACCAGATTATAGGCTTGTTTAGCTATAGATTGACATAAAAGACCCTTTTAGTTGAAGACTTATCATGTTACTTAGTGAATTAAGCGATATTCCCTGATTAGGTAATCTTAGTAGCTTTATGCCCTTGTTTACCTTAGTTTCCTAGTTTATGATACTAACATCTATTGAGTTATATATTGTTGGGCCCGAGGCCATGCTTACGATACCAGTTGGTTACCAGGTTAGTACTCTATCCTTTGAAAGGACATGGATATATAGTTATGGATGCGTAGATGCTTACAGTTGTATTGTTTGGATATCGGTGATGGTATGCATACATTTAGATGCATTTACACTTATTTAGTAGTACGATTCCAGTTAGAACATTGATTTTACTACTGTTTTCTAAAAAGGGATTTATTCCCACTTTTTCTTAACTTTTAAAATTGATTCTTTGAAAATGGAAGTTGTACAACCCTTATTATTGGATTATGATATTTTAAACTAAATATACTACTTGAAAATTCACGGAGGCTTACTCAAGTCCATTATTGATTCACTCATTTTACCACTATTTATTTCACTACGGTCAAGGGAGATTTCGACCCGTTTTACATTAATATACCATTTTAGTCCCAGATTCAATCTCAGGCAATGGGTTTACAGATTTATAATCATTTAGCCTTTTTTAAGTCAGAGCAATTATTACACTCTTATTTCTCTCCTGTTGACGAGACCCGGAAAGGAGTTAATGATAAGTTGGAGGTCTGGAGAAAAACCCTAGAGGCTAAAGGGTTTCGGTTAAGCAGGACCAAGACAGAATACTTGGAGTGCAAGTTCAGTGACTTGACGCAAGAGGTTAACATGATAGTGGAGCTGGATTTCCAGGCCATTCAAAAGAGAGATAGTTTCAAGTATCTTGGATCTATGATTCAGGAGAATGGAGAGATTGACGAGGATGTCACACACCGTATTGGTGCGGGGTGTTTGAAATGGAGGCTCGTTTCGGGAGTTTTGTGCAATAAGAAGGTGCCTCCTAAATTAAAAGGCAAATTCTACAGAGTGGCAGTTCGACCGGCTATGTTGTATGAAGTGGAGTGTTGGCCAGTCAAGGCATCCCACATACAAAGGTTGAAGGTGGCAGAGATGAGGATGTTGAGATAGATGTGTGGACGTACTAGGCGAGATAGGGTTCGGAATAAGAGTATTCGAGAGAAGGTGGGAGTGGTCTCGATAGTTGACAAGATGCGAAAAGTGTGATTAAGGTGGTTTGGGCATGTGATGAGGCAGTGTATAGATACCCCAGTATGGAGGTGTGAGAGATTGGCTATGGATGGCTTTAGACGGGGTAGAGGTAGGAAGAAGAAATATTGAAGGGAGATGATTAGACATGACATGGAACAGCTACAGCTTACTGATTACATAACCCTAGATAAGAAGGTGTGGAGGGAGCGGATTAAGGTAGAGGGTTCATGGGTAGAAGTGCGTCTTGGCTAGTAGGAAAGTGTGTTTTGTTTGCTTCTGTGCATGTAGTCGTAGTGTTATGCATGTGTCTTGTAGTTCCTTGTTCATGGTGTTTTTGTGATGTTTGGGATTTCTGGATAGATTGTGTATTTCATTACTCTGTGGGTGTCCTATTTTTTTTATTTTCTATTGGTTTCTTCTGCTGTTATGTGTCCTGAGCTGGGGGTCTATCGGAAACAGCCTCTCTACTTCTCTGAGGTAGTGGTATGGACTGCGTATATCTTACCCTCTCCAGACCCCACTTTGTGGAAATACACTGAGTATGTTGTTGTTGTTGTTATTTCTCTCTGGTACTGGACAGAGTAGATTAGTTATGATGGTTACTAGAAGTCCTGGTTTGGGACCAGGTAGTGTATAAGGATATCCCGAATCCCCTATAGGCCCGTTTGTCTGATAAGTTATGATATCGGAGAAGGATGGTCATCGTACGTCCTACCTTTGCGAGCTACTGAGCTGGAGGAGGTATATACACTTGGTACATTTTGGTACTCAATTGGTTGATGGTACTGGATTATCCTTGCATTCTTTCATCACTATACATTGCCTACCACCAGTATACTTGTTTGGCGCTTGTATCTATCGATCTTATGGGGGGTTGTATAGGTACAGGTTATGGTTCCTGTTTGCTGAGTGTTTGTGTCTTCGGGGCTAATGGAGACCCGGTTTGGTTATTGTTTGTCCGAGATAGCCGGTTACATATTTACTTATTATTATTGTATAGTTTATGGTGGTTGGTTACGGATTGGTACCCGAGGTTATAGGTATGCTTTCGAGTTCCCTTATTCTTTATTATGGTAAGAATTGATTATCGTTAGACAATTTCATGCCTATGTACATTTTAGTTAGAGACCCTGATTATGCTAGTGTTAGACCTCTTATTGCTATTATGACCCCAGTGATGTTATATTAGCTCCCTCAGAGTAGTATCTTCGTATTTGGTTATTCGTATAGCGCGGTTATATATATATATATTCTTCTTTGGCTACTATTTATATATCATCCCCTTCCTTCCTACTACAATCATATATTGTATATCTTTTTCTTCATTATACTATCATATATGGACTAGTTACTTATGGAACTATGCTTCGTCCCTGATTACTAGTAGTACATGATAGTTTACCTTTACTTTTTCATTAGCACTTTTATGTTTTGTTGCCTGAGTATTTGCCTGTAGTTATATTCCTATTTTACATATTATTTATACATGCATTATCTTTGCAGCTCAGTCGGTCGATGCCTACTGGGTACTTCGCGTTTGGTACTCATACTACACTTCTGCATCCTGTAGATCATAGTATGAGTTTTCTCCGTTGATGTGTGTGTTGTACAGAGCAGCCATAGATTGGAGATTTGGGGTGAGCTCCTGACGTCTGTAGTTGTCCCTGCTCTCCCTCTTACTATTAGACTGATCTCAATTTTTGTATTTAAGAGACGGGTTTGAATATATTTACTATGTATTCTATTTTGTACTCCTGTTGTATTAGAAGCTCTTGTACTGACGTCACCAGGTTTTGGGGATATATTTACATCCTTATTATCTCTTCTTCTCTTTTATTTAGTTTTACTTTAGTTTTTCTTATTAGTCCGTTACTAGCTATTCCGGACTATGGGTTAGCTTACCTACTTGTGGGTTATGGTAGGTACCATCATGACCTGAGAAAATTGGGTCATGACACTTACAATATACCTGTAGTGACTATACTTGGTGGAATGAAAGTATTGCGGAGGAGTGTATTTTCAAACGACTAAATAAGTCTTTGGTAATCAGGAATTTATGAATGACTTTCCCTCCACAGAGGTACAACATCTAATAAGGCAAGGTTCTGATCATGCCCCTCTACAGGTTTGTTGCAACTCAAGTCTAAAAAGGGTGGCAACACCTTTTAGATTTTTAAATTTTTGGGCCAAGCATTATAATTTTAAGAAATTGGTGAAGAGACACTAGAATGTAGAGATACATGGTAATCCATTTTATGTAATGTAGGAAAAGATGAAATATCTGAAGAAAGAGCTGGTTAAATAGAGTAAAGAAACATACGGGAATGTCTTTCAAAGAGTTGCAACTCTAGAAGATCTGGTAAGGATGAAAAAAGTGCAGCTGGAGATTAATAATTCAGAGATTAACAGGAAAGAGCTAATTGAGGTGGAAGAATAACTAAAAAAAACTTACCATATAGAGAAGAAGTATTGGAAGCAAAAAACAGGGATGACATGGTTCACTGATGGAGATAGGAATACTATTTTTTTTTCATTCGTATGTTAAAGGAAGGAGAAGGAATCTTAGGCTCACAGAGATTGAAAATGAGCAGGGAATTGTATTAAAAGAATCGGGTGACATTGGGAATGAGGCTGTTAGGGTTTTTGAGGATCAGTTCGCATATGCAGGGCATAATGGAGATTATTCTATGATTGATTGTATCCCAAAAATCATCACAGAGGAGCAGAGAGTAGAGATGGACAAAACTCCAACAAAAGAAGAGGTGAAGGAAGTAGTTTTTTTCACTAAACAAGGATAGTGCAAGTAGACCTGAGTTCTTATAGAGTTGCTGGGAAATTATTGAAAATGACATGGTAACAGTAGTTATGGATTTCTTTTATGGAATTGAATTACCTAGGTACATTACTCATTAAACCTAGTTTTAATTCCAAAGAAGGAAAAGGTGGAAAATATCACAAATCTTAGGCCTATAATTCTTAGCACTTATATACATAAGGTAATTTCCAGGGTCATTCACGGGAGAATTGCAGTTGTATTACCTGATATCATTTTTAAAAGCCAGACTGGTTTTATGAAAGAGAGAAGCATAGCAGAAAATGTACTTTTGGCTCAAGAGATTATTAGAGATATCAACAAGAGAAATAAATTTCACAATATTGTTGTTAAATTGGACATAACTTAGGCTTATGACAGAGTTTCATGGATTTTCCTAACCAAGGTGATGAGAAAATTTGGTTTTTCAGAGAGAATGATAGACATGACATGGAGGTTGATATCAAGTAACTGGTACTCAGTACTAGTTAATGGTAATTGTTTTGGCTTTTTCACCTCTTCTAGAGGTTTAAAGCAGGGAAATCCTTTATCACCTACTCTTTTCATAATTACAGTAGAGGTCCTGGCTAGAAGCCTAAATAGATTAAATGAGGATAATGAGTTCATAGGGTTTGGTCTCCCTAAATGAAGTGAGAAGATTAATCATTTATCCTATGCAGATGATACCATCTTGTTCTGTTCAGGGCATAAAGGTTCAGTTTAAAAGATGATGAAGGTTCTTCAAAGGTATGAGAAGGTCTCAAGGCAGTTAATCAATTTTTCCAAGAGCTTCATCTATTTACATGAGAAGGTCTTAGTTGTTGATAAATAGAAGTTTAGGAGGTTAACAGGGATTGCCATTGGATCTTTTCCTTTCACCTACTTAGAATGCCCTATTTTCTATAGGAGGAAGAATAAGAAGGCTCAATTTGAGGATTTAATCAATAAGGTGGCAAAAATAATTATGACATGGCATAACAGATTGCTTACATATGGAGGGAGGCATGTTTTGATTAATAATGTTCTTCGGTTAATGTCAATTTATGTGATTTCAGCCATAAACCCTCCTAAGGGAGTGATAGATCAGATTCATAAAATTATGGCAAGATATTTTTGGGACAAACTTGGAGGACTTAAGGGGAAGCATTGGATGGCCTAGGAAGACCAATGTTATCCAAAGGAGGAAGGAGGAATTGGGTTTAGATCTTTGCACATTATAGCTGATGCACTTTTTGCAAAATTATGGTAGAATTTCCAAACATCTTCTGGTTCTCTATGGAATCACTTTATGTGAAATAAATATTACAAGAAAAAGTATCCAGTCATGGATCAAGGATCAGGGGTCTCACATGGATGGAGGAAAATGATACAAGTCAGACAGAAAGTTGAGCATAACATTTGGTGGCAAATCAAAGCAGATGAGGGTGGTTTTTGGTTTGACAACTGCACCAAGCAAGGGCTTTGTATTATGTGGAGGATGATAATATAGTGAAGCAAGAATTGGAAGTCAAGAACTTCATTACTAATGGTGGTAAATGGGACAGAGACAAGCTAAGAGCACATATTTTTGAGGAGATAACAGAGCGCACAATAGAGAACATCAGGCCTGTAATCAATGAGAATGAAAGAGACAAGGAATGGAGGATGGGGACCTCAGGTAATCAAGTCATGTCAAATCTTCCTGGGAAATGCTAATAAAGAAGAGGGATAAGAGAGATGTTTTCAAGAAGATATGGTGCAAAGGTATTCCGACTAAAATCAGCTTTTTTCAGTGGAGAGCATGGAAATGAAGGATAGCTACTGATGATAACCTATTGAAGATGAGAATAAACATAGTTTCAAGGTGTTGGTGTTGTGAGGATCATAATCAGGAAACCATGGAGCATTTATTTCTAATAGATCCCATAGCTGCAAAGCTATGGAAGCATTTTGCTGGTTGTGCAGGTATCAAGATAGAAGGATTGCAACTATCACATGTCACTATGACATGGTGGTACTCAGAAGCTCTAGTCAAGCTATTACAAATCTAGAGAGTGATACCAGCAATCATCATGTAGGTACTATGGAAAAGAAGAACAAAAAAAGGCATGGTGGAGATCAAAGTCTCAGTAACATGATATACCAGTTATAGCTAGCAATCAAACAAATGCTAAGGATGAGATTTCCATGGATCAAGAATCTGGTTTCCTTCATTAACATGTTAATAAGCTAGACACCCAAATACTCGCAAGTACGAATAGTTAGAGGGTTCACCTGACCAAACCTCATTCATAGTCGTAAAGTCAATCGCTGATGCTGGAGATCGATTGACAATATGAGAAGCAGTGTGAACTGCTTCAGCCCAAAACACTTTGGACATTTTGGCTTGTAGGAGCGTACAACGAGCCTTTTTAAGAAGAGTTCTATTCATCCTCTTGGCAACTCTATTCTGTTGTGGGGTGTGCCTGACCGTCTTATGTCTTGAGATCCCATGAACCTTGGAGAAATCATTAAAATCTTTATTGCAAAACTCCAAGCCATTGTCTGTGTGAAGACACTTGATTTTCTGCTCCATTTGATTTTCAACCAGTATCTTCCACTCTTTAAATGCTTCAAAAGCATCACTTTTTGCCTTCAAGAAACGCACCCAAACCTTTCATGAAAAATCATCAATAAATGTGAGAAGATACCTCTTTCCACCCTTCAATGAAACTTTAGAGGGACCCCATAAATCTAAATGGCTGTAGTCTAGCACCCCTCCCGTCTTGTGCTTGCCAATGCTGAAGCTGACCTTCTTCTGCTTCCCTAGGACGCAGTGCTCACAAAATTCAAGTGTACTGATCTTCTCACCATTCAAAAGGTTTAGGTTATTCAGCATCTCCAATCCTCGTGCGCTTATATGACCCAGTCTCATGTGCCATAATCTTGCCTTGTCATCATTTGATAACTGCACTGTAGATGCATTAACAGAGCCAACAATTATGCTTCCTGTCAGTGTATAAAGGCCATCCTCCAGCTTGGCCTTCAGCATGACTAAAGAACCTTTAGTCACCTTTATAGTTCCTCCTTCGCTCATGTACTTGTAGCCTTGTTTATCCAGAATACGCAGGGAGATCCAATTCTTCTTCAGATCAGGAACGTGACGGACTTCGGTAATAGTCCTCACGATTCCATCATAGCAGCAAACCCTAACTGAGCCAATGCCAACTATTTTACAAGTTGCATTATTGCCCATTACTACGGTTCCTCCACTTTTCTCATAGTTGTTGAACCAATCTCTTCGGAATGTCATTTGCAGAGTACAACTAGAACCAATCTCTTCGGAATGTCACAAGAGTTAAGTGTTTGTCGTACTTTCTCAAGAGTGATAGGCTCCTCGCTATACATCATTGAATTCTCAATATCACGATATTTTGAAGTCAATGAAAATAGCAAAGCACATGCTAGCGTCTCCTCATTCTTTTTAATTTTGGCAATCTTTAAGTCCATGACAAGTTTATTGAACGCATCTAGATGGTCTTGCAACAAAGTACCCAACTCCATCTTAAATGTGTGAAGACGCCGTTGTAACAACATCCTTGTTGTCACCGATTGGTCCTGGTAAAGCTCTTGCAGCTCGTCCCATGACTGTTTGGTCATCTCGTTTGTACCTGTGCTCACTTCACAAAGTACGTTAGGTGCAAGGGACAGTTGGATGACACTCAATGCATCGCCTTCAATCTCCTCCTAGTCGGAATTCGATGTACCATCGGGGTACTTTTCGTCAATAGCATGGATTGAACCTTCCCTCCGCAATAACGCCATTATCTGGATCTTTCAGATATTAAAGTTGTTGCGCCCACTAAATCTATCAATTTCAAATTTCACGGAACTCATCGTTACTTGTTCTTTCTCTTCTACTATAGATAGTATTTGGAAATATAGAAAACCAAAGTAATTCTTTTTTGATGTGGAAGTTTAGACTGTGCTGCAACCACAGAGCATACTCAGACAGAACCTTGGCTCTGATACCAATTGTTAGCGGAAATGTGAAATAAAGAACAAGAGAAAGAACACAAGATTTAACGTGGTTCAGATCCGAATGATCCTATGTCCACCAGAGAACAACTGTCTTTATATATTAACAAAGAAAGGGGAGAGATCACAAATACGCCTAAGAAAATTGCTTCTCAACTCTCTACACTTACAATGTATTTTGCTATGAATTTTAGGATGGTTTCAACAATGAAGAATGGTCATCCTTTTATAGATGGCCAAACTTGGGTTCCAAGTACAAAATAAAAAATAAAAATAAATAAATAAATAGAAAAATTATCCTCCACAAATTTTTGCTTGGCCTTCACGTTCATTTCCTAGCCAAGTAAATTGGCACATGAAATTTTCTTCCACATGGGTTTGACCCCACAAAATAAACCAAACCAGCTCTTTCATTAACTGTAGCAAATTTGGACCTTTTACTTCTTGAAATAATATTTGAATCTTTGGGTTACCAAAACCTTTTGTTTTATCATCTATAATTGTTATTAAAAAAAAATAAAAAAAAACACACACACACACAAGAACATGCTTCTTCCCTTTAATAGCCGGGAGGGTGGGGGAGTGTGTTTCATTTTCTTTGCTTAAAGAACTACAATCTTCAATCTAAAATAATTGATGATGAACATAATGTCGGAAGAAAATGTTTGAACTACAATCTTCATTCTAAAATAATTGATGATGGACATAATGTCGGAAGAAAATGTTTACTTCCATGAGGAACAGAAATTTCATGTTTCAATCATTTGAGCCAAAATTTTGTATTATGCACAAAACATTTGCAAAGTTCTGAACGAAAAAGAATAATTAAATAAAAAACTAGAAGAACCAACTTTTACCTGAGCCTCAATTTTCCTATAAAACAATAAAGACTCAATGAGCTGGAGAGTGAATTCTAATTCTGGAGACTTCAAGCTGTTATATATTGCTGCAAATGTCTTGTTCTTTTCTTGTTCTTCAACTTACGGAACGCACTGGACTCAATTTGCCTGATTCTCTCCCGGCTTACGCCCATTAATTCTCCTATCTCTTGCAATGTCTTCATCCTTCCATCCTCCAATCCAAATCGCCACCGAATGACCTGCCTTTCCCTTGGATTCAAGGTGTCTAAGACCTTCTGTAGGTCCTGTTTCATGAACAGCTTGATCAGAGTCTCTTCTGATGTTTCGGCTTCAGGGTCTGCAATCACTTCCTGAACACCATTGTGGGGGAAAAAGGAAAACAAAACCAGCATAAGTGAGCACAACAAGCAAGAGCCAAAGAATTTGAATGATAAGAAGCAAGAGTTGTTGGGTTAATTTCACGTATGATAAAAGAAATGTTCTCCAGGACCAACCGAAGGTTTGAGATTTTGGTTGAATCCAATCTTCTGGTCAAGTGATCTTGGAGCTTTAGGAGTTAGCATCACAGCAGAGAGTCTCTTCATTGACAATCCTGTTGCTTCAGCAATTTCCTCCTCGTCAGGGTGTCTACCATTTTCACTATATAATTGTTTTCTTGCTTCCTTAACTCTATAAGTTGCCTCGACCATGTGAAACTGTCATTGTTAGATTAAAAGAATGATAAGAATTTGATAAGGAAAGTCAACTAAGACATTTATATATAATATACACATGTATATTGATGTCCCTTCATCAGGAGTAGGAGTAGGAGTGTCAACTTGAAATTGGAAATTAAAAAAAACATTTGTTAGAGTTTGAAGACATACTGGCAACCGAATTGTCCTGGACTGATCAGAAAGAGACTTCCTAACAGCCTGTTTAATCCACCAATGAGCATATGTTGAGAACTTAAAACCCTTTGAAGCATCAAACTTTTCAGCACCCCTTACAAGGCCCCGACATCCTTCCTGTAAATCAATTTCCGAGTATAAGCACAAGTCTGCACATTAAGTATCTGATGGTTTTAATGCCTCCAAAGAGATAAGAGACTCGCGATCACATATAATTGCACCATATATACCTGAACCAAATCTTGAAGATTCATTCCTGCTCCTTGATAATTTTTGGCAATGGATATAACAAGCCTTATGTTGCTCTTAATCATTTTATCTTTACAAAGAATGCCATAGTTTATACGCTTCCTTAGGGTCTTCTGGTCTACTCCAGCTGCAACAGCCCATTGGCCAAAAGTGGGCTGCTCCCCACACCGCTCTGCAAGCTCCTCCTGAAGCCTTTCCAACTTCAGTAGGTCCTGTTATTTTGTGATAAAAAAATTGTTAAAGAACAAATACAGAAACGACTTCCAAGGAAAAGCACACACCTCAGCAAAATTAACTTTTTTTTTTAACAAGGACAAAATAAATATAAACATAAACTTCAGAACAAAAGTTGAACAGAAGATATAATGATGCGACAGCAATTTGTTGAGAGTTTGCTACTAGATCCTTCATTTGAAGCCATAAACCAACAAGATCATGGAGCAACTTTTGCAGTATTCGACCAAAAGCTCCTAATTGTTCATGGAAACAGATAATTTCTCTTAGACAAGAAGTATCTTTTGAAATGATGAGTACTAGTAGAATGACTTTCATGGAATATTTACACAGCAAGATGGGAAATCAACATCCAAATCAGGTTCAACATGACATAGAAGATCACAGACCACTCATGCACCTAAACATAGTTTTTCAGATTCAGATCTAAGAAACAACATTTAGGTTTGAGCCAAAGATACGCCAGTGTAAAGATATAATGGGTAGTAGACTTTCACTGCTTTCTTTTTTTTGATAAGGTAAGTGTATTTCATTCATAAACAAGGCCGAGATGGCCATATACAAAGGAAGAAACCAAAAGGTAAAGAATCTACAAAATCTGATTCTCTACAAAGTCCACCCATTCTTCTATACAACAAGGGATTTTATGGGTGCACCAAAAGAAAATAAGAGACCGGAGGCTATTCCTCACTTGAAAAAAACTCGACTCTACCCCCTCAAAAGCCCTTCTATTTATCTCATTCGAAATAACCCACATCAACGCAAGGGGACCAAATTCCATGCCTTACGTCTTCTCCTCCTACTCCCGCTCCTCCAACAAAGCATTAAATGTTTCACAGACCCAAGAAACTCCGAATCACCGAATCATATCTCACCATAATCTCATGGTAAAGTCACAATGTATGAGAAGATGATTCACTTCTTCACCAGTCTCCTTACACATGAACAACCAACTGACACAGATAACCTTGTACTTTCTAAGATTTTCCGCCGTCAAAATCACTCCTCTAGATGCAAGCCACGAGAAAAAACACACCTTCCTCGGCACCAACGCTATCCAAATTGCATCACATGGAAACACAACCTCTTCCCTAATTAGGAATTTCTCATAGAAAGATTTAACAGAGAAAACCCCATTGTTCCTCAAACCCCACCACAAAGCATCAGGTTTATCCACCGAATTGACTTGCCTGTAAAGGATGGCCATCAACCTTTGGAGTTCGGTCACCTCCCAATCATGAAAATGCCTTCTAAATCTCAAATCCCAAAAAGTCTCTCCACCATGTATCTCCCTAATTTGTTCGACCGACAGTTTTCTTTGGCACAACATTCTATACAGAGTCTGAAAATCATCTTTCAATAAGCTATCCCCGCACCACCTATAGCCCCAAAAATTAACTCTTCTCCCATTTCCAACCTTGAATGAGATATTTCTATTGAAATCATCCCATGCCTTCACTTTCACTACTTTCTAAAACATCTTTTTAACAGTTAAAGAAAAGGAAAGACAAAGATAACTAGAGAATTTCCTACATGAGTATTTCAACTTTGTGTAAGCTTAAACTTTAATGCATATCAGAATTTTGAACATGATAATCTTACATAGACATGTTATAGAAAACATACCTGACGCGGAAGACATCATCACGGAGAAGCGGAAGCGTTAATAAAAAATTGGTTTCTACCTCCTTGCCCTAGCCTTATGTCAACACAATCTTTAGTGATGGAGAAGATGTGGAGAATATGTGATAACCTTAATGGGTGGAGGGAGGACCAATTTATAGAGGTTAAGACTTAATCCGGTACATCCATCAAGTAACCGATCTACGAACAAGATTTATTCTTTAATTATAGACATTACTTGGGTCACAAGTATACTTGGGCAACAAGTAAACTTGAGCCACAAGTAAACTTGGGCCACAAGTAAGCTTATTATTAATTGGGTCACAAGTATACATGGGCAACAAGTAAACTTGAGCCACACATAAGCTTGGGCCACAAGTAAGGATTATTCTTACATTCTCCCACTTGGCCCAATGTCCATTTAACATTAATACTTTAATGACATAAAAATTAGTTGCGCATAGAATAAATCTCTTCTATAATGTCCATCATACATACCATAATAGGACAAACTACCAACGTGAGTTATGGCGGTTATACATAATTTTGTGCTACATACTCCCTTCCATATACTACGACATTAGCAACTTATCATACTAGGTTCATAAGCTATAAAACATATAACATTATAGTCCACAATAATGTCTCATCAAGACTTATCCTCTAATATCTCAAAAACAATAATGTGTACACCATTATGAGAAACAGGAATTCATTAATGTAAATCAAAAACATATAATTGAGCTCAGAGTGTCAAAACATCATAAATGCATCAATCATAAGTACAACCAAGACCCATTCTATGAACACGTTCTTTAAATGTCTTTGGTTGTAAACCTTTCATTAATGGATCTGCAATCATAAGATCAGTCCTAATATCCTCAAGTGACACTCTTTGTTTCTGAACTTCTTTCTTGACGGTAAAGTACTTTAATTTCATATATTCGGTACCTTTAAAGTACTTATCGTTCTTGGAGAAGAATACTGCTGTAGTATTATCATAATACATTTTCAGCGGCTTGGTAATGGTGTCGACTACCCCAAGTCCTGAAATAAAGTTCTGCAGCCATAATGCATGCATTGTGGTTTAAATACATACAATGCCATGATTTATGCTTCCATTAAGAATGTAGCAATGACAGATTGCTCAGCACTTTTCCACGATATTACTCCTTCAGCTAATAGGAACGAGTAACCAAACATGGACTTTCTAGTGTCGGTACATCTAGCAAAGTCTGAATCCAAGTATCCAGTAACTTTCAAGTGATTGAATCTCCTATACATGAGCATGTAATCCTTCATTCCTTTTAGGTACCTCAAAACTTTCTTTGCATCTTTTCAGTGATCAATTCCAGGGTTACTTTGATATCTTCCAAGCATTCCGACCACGAAACTAATATCTGGTCTTATACAAGTTTGAATATACATCAAACTTCCAACAATAGAAGAGTAAGGAATTGACTCCATTTCCTTTCGCTCTACATCATTCTTTGGGCATTGCATGAGACTAGATTTGTCCCTTTTTTTTGAATAGGAACAACTCCTGCCGAATAATTGTTCATGTTGAATCTCTCTAGAACTCTTTCGATACAGCCTTTCTGAGATAGTCCCAACAATCCTTGTGATCTATCACGGAATATTTCTATCCCTATCACATAGAATGCCTCACCCATATCTTTCATTTCAAAGTTCATAAAGAGAAAATCTTTTGTCTTAAGCAATATGCCTAAATCATTAGCAGCAAGTAAAATGTAGTCAACATACAGGACTAAAAATATAAACTTGCTCTCACTGATCTTTTGGTATATATACACCGATCAAAGGTGATCTCCTTAAATCCAAAAGATGTTATGGTATCATTAAACTTAACATACCATTGTCGTGAGGCTTGTTTGAGTCCATATATTGACTTCTTCAGCTTACACACTATTTGACCTTTTTCTTTAATTTTGAAACCCTCTGGTTGGTCCATATAAACTTCCTCCTCTAGATCTCCATTAAGAAAGGCAGTTTTCACATCCATTTGATGTAACTCTAAATCATAATGAGCTACCAAAGCGAGAATAATTCTCAATGAGTCTTTCTTCGAGAGCGGTGAAAATGTCTCCTTATAATCAATGCCTCATTTCTGAGTATAACCCTTGGCAACAAGTCTGGCCTTATATGGTTCAATATTGCCATTTGAATCACGTTTGATCTTAAAGACCCATCTACACCTGATTCTTTTAGAACTTTCTGGCAATTCAACGAGATCCCAAACTTTGTCGTATTCTATGGATTTTAACTCTTCTTTCATGGCATCAATCAATTTATCAGACTCAGTGCTTTCTATGGCCTGTGAAAATGAAACCGAATCTTTATTAAGTCCAATGTCAAAATCTGACCCTTGCAAATAAACCACATAATCATCTGAAATGGCCGATTTTCTTTCTCTTTGAGATCTTCTTAACTGCACTGTTTGTGGTTCATTGTGTCAGATATTTGTGAGTTAGTTCCGTCTTGAAGTGTTATTGGTGTGGAAGTAGGCGCATTCATAGGTAATGGAACATTCACCCTTACCTCATTTATTTCCACACTTTGTCGTTCAACACTCCCACTAACTTCACCATTCTCAATGAATCTTGTATTGCTGGTTTCAACAATTATCGAACTATGATTTGAACAGTAAAACCTATACCCTTTAGATTTCTCTGGATAACCAATGAGGTAACCACTTACTGTACGAGAATCCAATTTCTTTTCATGTGGATTATAAACTTTTCTGAGGTAGTGGTATGAACTGCGTACACTTTACCCCCCCCCCCCCCAGACCCCACATTGTGGGAATACACTGGGTATGTTGTTGTTGTTGTTGGATTATAAACTCTAGCTTTCGTTGGGCAACCCCAAACATGCAGGTGCCTTAAACTAGGTTTCCTTCCAGTCCACAGTTCAAAAGGGATCTTAGGAACTGCCTTACTAGGAATCTTGTTTAATGAATATGTAGCGGTTTTAAAAGCGTACATCCACAATGATTTAGGTAATGAGGAATTACAGATCATTCTTCGAACCATATTCATAAGTGTTTGATTACGCCTTTCTGCTATACAATTTTGTTGAGGTGTTCCTGGCATAGTATATTATGCACATATGCCATGTTCCTCTAGGAACTTTGCAAATGGACCTGGACATTGTTCCGATCCATCATATTTTCCATAATATTCACCACCTCCATCTGACCTAATGATTTTTCACTTTTCTAACTAATTGTCTTTCAACCTCATTGAGATTTTTCTTTCAACAAATAGATATATCCATAACGTGAAAAATCGTCGATAAAAGTGATAAAATATTTTTCTCCACCAAAGGAGGGAACATCAAAAAGTCCGCAAACATCAGTGTGTGTGATTTCAAGAAGCTGGGTGCTTCTTGTGGCACCTTTCTTAGTATGCTTGGTTTGCAATCCAAACATATATCAAGATCAGCAAAATTCAGATTCGAGAGAATCTCATTCTTTATCAATCTTTGCAATCTTTCTTTGGATACATGACCCAAACGTCTGTGCCACAAGTAAGCAGAAGTATTATTAAGAACTTCTACTAAATTTGACTCGAAATATACAAAAGCATTAGATGTACCTTTCTTTTCGAACCAAACTTTACGTTTCTGGCAATCTTTCACTATGAAATGACACATATCTGCCTTGAGCTCCTTATTAGCATCCTGTTAAACTTTAGCAGGTGCTTGATTCTTCTTACACTTGTTCGCCTTCACCTCAAGTCCTTTACTAGCTCCTTGACAAATGAGGTTAATGGAATGACCTTTTTGTTTCTTAAGTCTTGACTCCTCCTAAGTAAGCATACTGGACAATCCATTAACATCTCACTTATCCTTAATAGTGTTATAGTTAATTTGTAATCGTCCATACTCGGGAGGTAATGAGTTCAGAATAAATTGAACCAAGAAGGTGTCATCCATTTTCATCCCCAAGGTCCGAAATCTTGCTGCAATGTTAGTCATCTCGATAATATGATTTTGCATACTACGCGACCCATCAAATTTTATGGTCGTGAGTTCAGCCATTAAAATACCAGCGAGAGACTTATCAGCAGAACGAAAATGTTCTTCCACAAATTCCAGGTATTTCCTGTCACTTTCTATTTGTGGAATAGTACTCTTAATGTTGTTAGCAATAATCATTCACATAAACACAAGGCTCAATCTGTTATAGCATTCCATGCTTTATGGAAAGACTTCTTATCCTCATTGCTCGTATTAGTAATAGCAATAGGTTTATCATTCAGCATAGTCAAGTCAAGATCCATCACACCTAAGTAGAACTGGACTTGTTCATACCATTTAGAGAAGTTCAATCCATAAAATACGGTAACAGAGGAAGCAAGCGCATGAAAATGGATAACTGCAAACTAGATATACATGCTCACAAATTGGATTCAACAAAACAATAACAGTATATCGTAATTCTCCTATGGGTAGATACTACGACACACTATCATAATTTAAATGTCATTTTTTCAAGTTTAATAGGTAATTAATTACTTTTAACCAAACATATACGACATCTTTGGATATACAATATATATTCGACTAAAGAATATTAATTTACCTTTGGGTAAATCCTTAAATTCTTGCAATAGTGAGAATTCATTTATCCATTTATTTTCAATAATAGGCATTTCATTAGTTTCATGGATAAATGACAATTTTATGTATGCATATTTTTCTTAACCATACTAGTTTGGCCACTTTGGTGACTAACAAACTATATGAATATAAATGCACACATAATTTCGTAAAATTTTATGCATGTATATAACTTTAAACATTCTAGTTTGGCCACTTTGGTGACTAACAAACTATAGAAACATAATACATGCATCAAGTGATCATAAATATTATGTGTGTGAATATTAAATATTCTAGTTTGGCCACTTTGGTGACTAACAAACTACATCACTTTAGTACACATATTATTTATTAATTAGTGTAAGACCACTTTAATTGTTGCACAATATAAGACAATCATAGTAAGCATTATATGATGTGAAACTAAAGTTTTCAGAATTTGTGTAAATTAACTTTGTTAATAGAACTCCATCAACTTAACTGTTCAAGTACTATACATTGGTCAAATCACAAAATTATTCTACTATAAAACACAATTTAACAGTAGACTTAAGATTCAACAGTAAGCTTAAAATTTAAACTTAAACTTAATAACCTTGAAGAACACTAAGAAAACATAAGAAAGCAAAACTTAAACGGTCATTAATGAATCCTCATGCGTTATGGAATAAATTCTCCAAAAAATTCATTCCCAGAACACATGTTAAAAGTCCTTAGGCTTTATTTATATATTTATTTATTCTTTTATAGTTATTTATTCTTCTCCATAAGTCAACCATTGTAAGCATGAACAAGTGGCCGATATATATTCGTTACAAACATAAGCAGTCCAATACCATTTCAACAAACATAAGTTTCGCAAGACTGATTCATAACAGCAACAGTTCATATTATTCATAATTATAAAGATTATCGGTTCAAACAATCTAGCTCTGATACCACATGTAAGCTTAAACTTTAATGCATATCAGGATTTTGAACATGATAATCTTACATAGACATGTTATAGAAAACATACCTGACGTGGAAGACATCATCACGAAGAAGCGGAAGCGTTTATAAAAAAATTGGTTTCTACCTCCTTACTCTAGCCTTATGTCAACACAATCTTTAGTGATGGAGAAGATGTAGAGAATATGTGATAACCTTAATCCGGTACGTCCATCAAGTAACCGATCTACGAACAAGATTTATTCTTTAATTATGGACATTACTTGGGTCACAAGTATATTTGGGCAACAAGTAAACTTGAGCCACAAGTAAACTTAGGCTACAAGTAAGCTTATTATTACTTGGTCAACAAGTAAACTTGAGCCACAAGTAAACTTGGGCCACAAGTAAGCTTATTATTACTTGGGTCACAAGTATACTTGGGCAATAAGTAAACTTGAGCCACACATAAGCTTGGGCCACAAGTAAGGATTATTCTTACACTTTGATCAACCAGCAATTACAATGCCGTGTTACTAGGAAGAAAAAATGAGAAGTAGAAAAAGAAGAAGAGAAATAGCGAAAAGGAGTTTCCTTTCCGTTAAAAGTGAAACACACCAAATAGAAAAAGAATTGACCAGAGGAATACATTATAACATACAATTCTATCGATCAGTGCATCTATCGATCATTGCACCTATAATTTACTTTGGATGAAAAGAGAAGGTAAATACCGGTGCTAAGTTTTTGTCATTGCAGCAAAAAAAGAATATGCTTGTACAAAATCTCAAAAGGCAAATGTATGTTGCTCATGTTAGAAAAACTTGGCACCTGTATTCCGTCTGATAACTTATGTTCTTCAGATGCAGTGAGCAGCCTAGAAGTACTTGTTGTTCCTCTCAAGTAACGCAATGGATCAGAATAATCAACTTCTTGTACTGTAGCACGCTTTTTTCGGCCTGTGGAACCAGACTTCACTGACACAACATTGGCTGCAGCCCTCTCTGCTGCTCTAGCTCTTCTAGCCTTCCGTTCATTTTGACGCTTAGATCTTACAGCTATGCCATCTAAAAGCTGTGCTTGAAGAAGTTCCAGTTCTTCATGTGTTGGTTCCAGGTCTTCAGAATCCATAAGTGAGTTTCCCGATGAATTACTTCCACTCCATCTCATCTCACTTGCCTTTAGCTCCCCAACTCTGCTGTTTCGTCCTGTTTCGCCAGGTTGAGCCAGATGAACCCTCTCAAGCAAGGCAATCCCAGCTGTGGATGGAGTACCTGCCACAGTGTTATCCGAGTATTTTGAGTTGTTATGGCCAACTAACATGACAGCATCTTTTGCAACCTTTACTGCAGCTTTTGCCAAAGCAACTGCTTCAGCAGCAGCAGCAGCTATTACAGCTTCTTCACCCGTAAGAAGATTTTCAGTAGCTAAAGCAGCTTTAGTGTTCGCCTGCAGATGTACTGAATTAGCAATTTACATGTAACAACCTTTTCACATCCGCACCAGGTATATTATCAATCAATGAAGAGGCAGACTAAGATCCATTAGAAATAGCACAGGAACCAGAATTTGATGTCATGGTGCTAAAGTAATTTTGACGGCCTGAAAATTTGACTCTGTAGCCAAAGACAATATATAACCTGTTCCACTTATGACCTAAAAGCTGCTCAAGTTTAAAAGAAAAACAACTACTCAGTACTGCCTCTCTCTCTTTTCTTTTTTTTTTGAAAACTGAGTCCACCTAAAACTCATGTCATTCTCATCTCACAGATAGAAACACAATTCAGTTTCTCAGCGTTTAAGATTTAATCAGAAAGAGCTCTATACATTTCTGGGCTATGCATTACATGCTTCAATGCTATTCATTAAGTCCTACCTCATTGGACAGAGAAACTCCTCCGCTGTATCTCCGTGGACTCTCTGGAGCAACTGAATCAGAATGAGCCTCCAAAGACTGCAACTTTAGCTTCTGTATATCTACTACTGTGGTTGTGGTAGTTTCTGATGGTGGTTTCCATGATCTGTCTGCCACAACTGAATTTGAAAGAACTTCGATAGATGGTAATTGTAGCTTCTCAATATCAAGAACTGTAGCTGCCACTGTTGATGTTGTGGATAAGACGCACTGAGTCCGCAATTGAAAAGGATCTCTACCTTTTACTGCATTTTAGAATGAATGATTGTAAGAACCATGGAGTTCTATGTCCTATAATACAGACAATTAACAACTTCCCAACCAAGTAAGGCACCAACATGTAATAGAGAATTGAGCAACTTTATGCTAAAATTAATACAGGTTTAGTATCAAGCTACATCGAGGTCCATGGGTAACACTAAAATTAGTAAAAGGAAAGCTGGTTCCTGTAGTAGATCACCAAATATCAAGTCATCCTGGAAAACTATAGCAAAAGCTAAAGGTTCATGATCAAAAATCAAGCTAAGAGAGGCAACAACAACAACAACACAATACCCAGTGTAGTCCCAAAAAGTGGGGTCGGGTAAGGGTAGAGTATACACAGACCTTACCTTACCTCAGAGGTAGAGAGGTCGTTTCCAATAGATCCTCGACTCAAGGAAAAAAACAAACCAAAGCAATCCATAAAAAGAAATAACGGATGTGAAAGCATAACAAAGCATGCTAATCAGTAGCTACAACAAAATAATATGATAATTGAAGTACAAGAAATAACAGATAGTAACAAAAATTGAAGAACAAGAAACTACAAGAGTAATACTACGACTACTAGTATGGAAGGATAAGCTAGAAAATGGTCTACTATGTGCTAACCTACTACCCTAATCTGTGTCCTCCATAACCTCCTATCCAAGGTCATGTCTTCGGTAAGCTAGAATTGTGTCATGTCATGTCTAATCACCTCTCCCCAAATACTTCTTCGGCCTACCTACCTTTCGTGAAACCATCCATCACCAACCTCTCACACCTCCGCTCACATGTGTGAACCATCTAAGCCTCGCTTAGAGAGGCAAGGTTAGAAAAACAATAAAAGTAACAGTTAAGCAAAAAGGCTATGTCTTCTGAAAATACAACTAGCAAAACAGATAGTGCTGGTTATATCAAGCTCACTTGGAATAGCGAGATAGAGTCTAGCATTTCCTAAACAACATCAATAGATTTCATTTGTAGAATTCCAATTCAAGCAACATATTTTTCAACTATATGATGTTTGTTCTCTTAACTTAACGCAATGATCTATCCTATTCATGGCGCAAATGACGAATTCAGAAGGTCATGTTCCTATAATCAAGATCCAATGTCGATAAAGAATCATAAAGTTGAGACCTCTGGCTAAAACATCCTTTTTTTTCTGGCATTTTTTACATTACCAAAATTTCCTTTTTGATTCTTTTTTTTTTTTTTTTCAAAAAACTAAAACATTGTTCACCTCAGTTGCATAGAGATATGAATTGGCAAGAACAATTAATCAAATTCAGATACATTCCTCATTGAACAGAGAAATATAACTAGTTAAAGAATGCATTAGATTGAAAAAGCAAGTGAGTTCTTGTTGTTGTTTATATTTATATTTAAATGTGTTGATGGGTAAGGAAGAGACTTACAAAGTTGAGGGGCAGAGTGTTGGTGGGTTTTGAAGCTAAGGGCAAAAGTATTAGGCAAGCACTTGAATTGAGGCAATAGGCAAGACATGTTTCTATTATTAATTCATATAAAGGAGTCGTAAGTTGTGACTTATGTAATTACACACCATGGCATATATCAAATGGTGAATGAAGCAACAACTCCATCCACTGGAGAATGTTTATCTTGACAGAAAATGAAGGAGGAGAGAGAGGAAGAGAGGTTCTTTAGTAGAATGTGATAAATAAAAGGATAAGAGAACTTAGCCTGAGGTGAGGTGAGGTGAAATGAGGAGGACAAATATTTTTATATTCATTTCTTTATTCGGCCTTTTTGTTTCCTTTATTTATTTAGGGCCCGTTTGGATTGACTTATTTTAGGTGTTTTTAAGTTAAAAATAATTTTTAAGTATTTTTGAAGTGTTTGGATAAATTTAAAAAGTGTTTATAAGCACTTGGTTTTTGGCTAAAATGCTTAAAATAAGCCAAAAGCCATAAGTTAGGAATTCTAACTTATGACTTTTGACTTAAAATGCTAAAAAATAAGCCAAAAGCCAAAAGTTCATCCAAACGGGCACTTAAACCATTCTCCAAATAGGCGGCACTGTTTCTCCCAATTGGGAGATATTCACAACCAAAGGAGACACAGGAGGAGAGGAGGGTTGAGGGACATGGCAAGTCCTAAATTACATTTAATTTTAACTGTTTCTAGTATCTAATATATTATGCTTTACAAATTATAAATTCAGATTTTCATATTCATTTAAACTTCAGAATTATATATATATATATTGAAAAGTGATTCGAACTTTGTGTCATTTATTAAAAGATTCTTCTTTAGACAAAATCGTCTTTACTCTTTTAAGAAACGTTTTTTGTGTTCCATTGGTGCACCAAACGTTTGGTGTTCTACGTGTGTAGAGTGTTGGTTTTGTTCTATATTTGGCAGCAAAATAATCAGAATATTTTTCATTCTTCTTCACCTAGAGTTTACACATATATATATGAAGCATGTCATAAGTATATCGAGTAATTTTCTCTACAATTTTGTGAATAGAGCTAATCTTACATATTTTCAAGTTCATAATTTCGTGTGGGCATATATGTCACTAGTAATTCTATTAGTATACATATTTAGCTTTGTGATATCAACTATAAGTATTAATATTTAGCTTTTAGTATAAATATTTTGTTGCGGTATTGCTTTAGTTATATCCATTCATTCTTGTTGTTTTTATTTTTTCTATCCATACACTAATCAATGATGGTTGTTTCTCTTTTGGGATAATAAGGGCTAGCACTTTGTTGAGTTTTAATTATGGGCGTTTCTCTTTATATAATTATGTACTCCCTCTGTTTCAATTTAATATCTTTCGGATTTCGAGATTCAAACAAGTCTTTCTTTGGCAATAATTTTTTCATATATCTTTTAAACATCTTGAACTATTAATTATTGTGACATATGGTACTTTTTACGTAGTTTCAAATATATAAATTCTGTTTCAAAAAAATTTAAAGATCCCATGTCCAAATTTGTATCAAAATTAAATTGTTTGTTTCTCGGAATCTAAAAAATACTACGTAAATTGAGAATCTAATTTATTGGAGTTCTAGATGGAAGCTTGAGAATAATTACGGGAAGTCAGTGGAGCAAGCTCAGTACCTGGCTAATATTTATGAACCGTACACTTTTCACGGAAGAAGTAAGATTTTGGTCTTTATTATCCTCTATTGCATTTTGCATCATTTTTATGAAGAAGAGGTCCAAAATTTCCAGATTTGACAACAACAATACTTAGAGGTTGGGGAAATGCAGGTCTAAAGAAGAAAGATGGCAATTTGGATTTGATGTAGAAAGCATAGATTGGAAAGATTACATCTCTAATGTCCATATTCCAGGGCTAAGGAAGCATTTGATGAAAGGAAGAGGATCAGGCAGGTAATATCATTTTGCTCCTCCTTTATATTTCTGCATCTTATCTTACTGTAATACAAGTATACCATTGCTGGTTCTATTTTTACTTTTTTCTTTCCGCAAGACTTGTGATTTTCGGACAAGATCATCTTTAACAACTTCCTGATAATTACTCATGTAATATAATTTCAATATATTA
Source organism: Capsicum rhomboideum (assembly GCA_031232105.1). Lineage (NCBI taxonomy): Eukaryota > Viridiplantae > Streptophyta > Magnoliopsida > Solanales > Solanaceae > Capsicum > Capsicum rhomboideum. The sequence continues at coordinate 34,289,510 of CP124710.1, read as the reverse complement.
CTATATTAATAATATCATATCAAAGTGATCAATCTACCATAAAAATGTTTAGGATTATCCGGCTTCGATTTATATGTGTTGTGCAGCTTAGATTATATACTTGTATAAAAATGAAAAAAGAATATCATTATCCCTGTTAATCTTTATGACTCTCAAAGAAAAGATAATTATACTAATATATGTCCATTGTGGTTTGATACCGATGAACATCTTTTGGAAGACATATTTTCGCTAAAGTTGGAATACTTTACATCTTGCTAAGTTTTGTTGGTGAAACAATAACACTTGTGTTCTGCTTCTTCTTCTTTTTTCTTTTAATAAATAACTATGAGAAGGAATAATGATGTCCTTTTAATGATCATTTTGTGGGCTTTGATAAAATTTCTACAGATGAATATTCTATGTGTATAGAATCTTTTGTTGTGAAATTACATCTTTAAGCCCTGTATAAAAGGTGAATACTCATGAACAACAGTGAATCATTAAGTATTTATTTAGAGTATTTTAGATGAAGCAGCGAAAGACTTTGAATAATATTGCTATCATATTTTTTTATTGAGTTATACTTTTCTCCCTTATCAGTACATCTTGTGTGCAGATTTATTTAAACTTTATTCTATTTATATCACATACTAACACATTTAACTAGCTTAATTTTTCTTTGTAGTAGACACCATTAGATTTAAGTGTACCACCTTGAATTCGATAGATAATTTTTTAAGTTGGACAAAAGTTTAGTTGGCTGGTTAGATGATTTTTGTTAGTTTTTAGAAATTGAGGGTATATATAAATCATATTTAGAAAAAGTAATTCAAATTTTAAATATTCGTTGTAAAAGTATGGCCAACTCCAACTTTAACTTCAAAAAATTTCAAATGAAGTGAGTAATATTTCATATTTATGGCCAAACACCTACTTTATTTTTCACCTTTCTCTTCTTATTTGTGACTTGTGAGATACTATGTACAGATTTTATAAAGTATGATATATGTTTGGTCCTATGTATTAATAAGCTTTGAAGGAGATTGTCGTCGAGCATTATCAGTAAATATTAAAGAAAGAAGTAATTATAAATATTGTAAAATCATATAATGACCTCAACGTGAAAAGATTCAACTTATTAGAATATAATAAGCTAAGTAGTTTTTAAAATTTTTTGGCTAAAAGCTAAGTAGGCGTTTATATTTGTCGCAAACATGTTTACTCACACAAATAACTACATATTGCATGCACAAAAGAAATATAAATCTCAACAATAAATTTTGCTCTAAATGAATTGATCAATATGAAAGTATAGGAGAACATATACAAAAAGTATTAACAACAATCATTTTTGAAATCAAAGAACAAAATATAGTATTTATTTAGAGTGAAGTGTCAAAAACACATCTAAACTATCCTCTTTTTTTTTAGTTTCATACCTAAACTATTGAGGGTGTGAGAAACACACCTAAACTATCACTCATTAGTTTGAGAAACACACCTCAAAATTATTAAAAATCAATTAAAAATATTTTTTTTAAAAAATGTATTAGTAAAAATTAATAAAAACATGTCACGTGGACTGATTTTTAATGACTAGACACACCTAAAAAGTTTGTAAGCAAATATTTGGTTTAGTCAGCTTTTAGGTGTGTTTCTCAAACTAATAATTGATAGTTTAGGTATGTTTCTCAAATTATAAGTTATAGTTTAGGTGTATTTCTCAAACTAAAAGTGATAGTTTAGGTGTGTTTCTCACGCTTCCATTAGTTTAGGTATGAAACGCAAAAAAAAGGATAGTTTAGGTGTGTTTTTAACACTTATTTTTTAATAATTTTTTATATACATTTCATAATGATTAACTGCTTGAGTTGATGCATACGTGCAACGCACGTACGCTAAACTAGTATTATAATAGTTATAACTTATAACTATATATAAGAGAGAAGCTTGAATTTTTGTAGTCCTCACAAACTTTTTGGTGCAATTAGATTGTCACACATGTCTATTGCTTTTTTCATACATATTATTACACTAGTATACATATTCAAGTGATGCGCGGATAATATTAAAATATTATTTCTAATCGTTTCATATTGGAATGTCTCATTCGAGCATGTTAAATCATATTATCTTAAAAAAATAATTCAACCATCATATTATTCCTCAATGAAATGCGAAACCCCCCACCCCCCACCCCAATCCCCCACCTCTAACCAAATCTATCTCAAAAAAAATTTAAAAAAAATCATGAAATTATGAAAAAAAAAAAAAACTTTATGTTTTATATGTTTCTTTATTATATTATTCACCCCCCACCCACCCCTATTAGACTTTAGAAGTTTTTTTAACTTATTCAAATGAAATAAAATTCGATAAAACTATGATGTGTTCTTCATTAAAGTAGTTTTATCTGGATATATAAATAATTACTCTTTATATACCAAAGAAATTTCAATATAGGTACATCCTACATTTTTTTTCTTTTTTATTGCTTCTAATATACTTTTTTTTTTTATATTTTTGGTCTAATGTTGCTTCCATGGTACCTTCTGTAGGATTGCGTAAGAATATTAGGTGATATATATTTATGTCAAATAATATTTATAAAATATGTTCAAATCATCACATATGAGATTTGATTTATGGCACATCTACTATTTTCCTGACACCTTCAACCCTAAAAAAACGCACACACAAAATTCTATTAAGCATTTTTTTTTTCGATTAAAAATCTTCTCAACATCATCTTTAGTAAGTTGGAAGTATCTTGATAGATCAAGGCAGTCAACTATTTTGCATTAATTGAATGAAATGTGAAAAAAAAATTAATGCAAAGTGAAACTGCATATCACATATTTTGCCACCCAAATAGCGAAAATATTTTGAGTCAATACCAATTCTAGTATCAATTAAAGCAAGAAGAGAATAGACTTTTCTAAATTCGCTTCCTCCAGATTTGAAGTAGGTAGTAAATTATATATGTCCTGAAGAGGTTGTTCAGAAGCTAAATATTAATCACAAATAATATAATTCTTAATAGTATGATCTACAAAAACAAAGTTAAAGTACTGTCTTATATATACTTTTTGAGAAGAGGTGTGCATTATCTAACTTTGGAATCCATTTTCCTAATGTAGAAAATTAATAGCTTTGATATGCTATCAGCTAAAGATATATATTGAATTAGACTAAAACCTAATGTAGGAAAATTCTAAACATGAATCTTTAAAGAACTGCATATAGTGCATTAGTTTTGTGCAGTTGATTTATAATCCGATGGATTTTAAGAAATCATTATACTAATTGGTATATTTTCTATATCATCAAATTATAAAAAATTGTCAAATATTACATAATTATAATCGTAAATCAACAACTTGACCTATATTTTGTCGTCAATTCAAATTTGATACATATTGTTGAAATCATGCTCTACATGCCAAATACATCTAGCAACAACATATTAATCTAACTTTAAGGACTAATATGATCAAATGTTAATTTCAACAATACCAGCTATTACGACCCAAAAAGAGTACGTGATGGCATCTGTTCCATCCTCCGGTACAGGTAAGCCTATCTAAACCCCAAATTCAATAATTAAATAATTCAGAAATGGAAGAAGAATAGAACAAATTCTAAAAGATATTTAAAGTTAAAATAAACGATTTCAAGATACATCCCTGGTCTGGTTGTCACTAGTACAAGCCTCTAATACAAAATAATATCGAATTGTCTAAAGTATCTTAAATGCGAAAATAAGCCTAAGATAAAAGAGGACAGATCTGATAACTCTGAGTCCATCAGCCACTACCTCAATCTCCGCAATGCTAACACTGAAAGAACGCAATCTGCAATCTACTGCTCGAACCAATACCTGTATGGGGTGCAAAAAATAAGAAAAAGAAAAGAAAAGTAAGGGTGAGTACGAAACACGTGTACTCAGCAAGCATCGTCCATAACCGACCCTAATCCAAAGCGATGACCCAACTAGCCAAGGTTTCCCAAACAATCTAAACTAGTAAGTACACCACTTCATCCTATTAGGGTAACCCAACACAACAGTTATAGAATTATCAATATATAGGATAGGCACATTAGCCTAATTGAGTCAACACTAATCGCTTTATAGTCAACTGTCACGCCCCGAATCCCAACGAGGCGTGATTGGCACCCGAAGCTGATAAGACCCGAGAGAACCAAGCTTTGCTTCTATTCATTCGTATGCATGTCATAGGAACCACTACTATCACATTGGAACATGGAAGGCTAAACTCAGAAATCATAGAACATGTGACGTATATACATATGAGAAACTTGGCCGTTGAGGCCATCAAGTCAAGACTTCATCTATCATCTTATACACATACACCCACATACGTCTACAAAAGCCTCTAACAGATGCGTTGACCAAAACCAACTGAAGGTCGGGACAAGTTCCCGCTTTATACACGATGTACAATATAAAAACATACGAACCGCTGTGACTCGGAGAAGCCCCGAACTAACTGAAGCTCACCAATGAACCGCAAACAGCTGGCAACCTATGGTGGAGGACTACTAGTGCCTGCACCTGCATCATGTAAGGTAAGTTCCCCAAGAGGGGTCAGTACGGAATAAGTACTGAGTATGTAAGGCTCAACTGAAACTGTACAATATATGAATATTGCAATGAACTCAAATGCATATGGATAATGAATATGAATAAGTCAGCATTCTTCACTTTGGGAACCATGTGTATTGCTTTCTTTACTTTCTTTGCTTCTTTACTTCAATGCTTATGTATCATTACATGTGTCACAATGTACCCGGGCCCCTACTGATCAGTGGGAAATAACATAATAATCGGGATCGCCTCTAGCTAGGCTTTCGCCCCTTTGAGTTGCCACCCGTTTCCAATGAACTTTCGGGATAGCCTCTAGCTAGGCTTTCGCCCCTTCGAGTTGCCACCCGTACTCAATATCCATTCGGGATCGCCTCTAGCTAGGCTTACGCCCCTTTGAGTTGCCACCCGTACTCAACAAGTGTTCATTACTTTAATTCTTTTGTTATGAGATTGATACATTAGTGGTTACAATGTTATGGAAACTTTGGAACATTAATCAATGAACATGGGTCATATGAATTACATTTGATCAATGTATAAGGAACATGTGTGTAACAATGATTAACAACCGGGAATGGAATACCTTTGAACATTTCGGAATGGAACAAGTGTAATGCCAATGTGAATACTATTTGCCGCAGAAAGATACGGACAAAGTAACCTTACATACCTTGTATTCTCAATACGAATATACCAACTTAGATGCGTATACAATGTCCCGCTCCTTCTTTATGTTTCACTCTACAACACAAACACATAACGGGATTTACATTTACCACCAACTACTTTACAATGCATATAACGCCAATGAATTGCATGTTTGACTTTAATCATGCCATTTCCCCTTGACAAAATCATTGATGAAATTATTATTCCAAAAATCCCACAATATTCCCAACATTGACCAATACATGATAATCAATACTTTTCGTGACAACACCTCTCCTTTACACTTTCTTATTCACACCACATCACAAATAATCAACCAAAGTACCTTAATACACCTCATAGCACATATCGACCACAATTCCACAATTTACACTTATATGAAAATAACAAGTTTAATAACAAAATTACACCATACATGTTCATATTTTATCCATACCATGCTCTTTCATCAAACCCACAAGTCATATTTCAAGTTTAAATCCCATGGACTACACATCTTTCACAAAAACACAAAGTTCTATATTCAACACTTCCAAGTATAACCAACATGATTTACATACTCTCCCATGTACTTAATATATAAATAACAATAATAAACACTTACCCAAGCTTGCAAAGTGATGATCTTGTCTCCAAGAAATGGTTGCCTTAGGGTTTGTGAGTTGAGAGAAAAAGCCCTTTTGTAGAAAAAAATCTAGAAATGTCATGTGTGGTTCCTTGAATAAAAATCTGATTTGGGTGCCTTTATATAGGCCTTGTGGTCATCTTTAGCCACACTTTGGCATTAAATGTCATATTGGCTTGGTCAAAGTAGAAGAATGGATCATTTTTCCCCTTGGGCCTAAGCATTTTGGCTTTGTTTTGGGCCTCAAATTGGGCCCAATAATATATATCCACTTAACCCACTAAATCCAATGTATAATCCACCATATATCTCATGTGTAATTAATTTCATAATGTCTCGATAATATTCACTTACGATATTCTCATTCGTCGTCTCCATCGCAAAAATAGAAATTCTAGTCGCCCATGGCTTCATTGAACATTTTTGATAAATTCTTGTGTTTAATGATTTGATCATGTAGGAGTATGTAGGAGTGTATTGATGTATTTTAAACCTTAACAATGCTTAAATAACTCCAAAGAACCAAAAGAAACCATATAAGAATCGACGTAGCATTGCGTTGCAAAACGAGCCCGGAAGGGCACATTTATTGTGCCTTGCGCCACTAGCTGCAAAGCAAGCTGTGGCGCAAGAAATAAACCCCCTCTGAATCAGGTGGCTTGCGCCACACCCCCTGAAACAGGGAGTGGCGCAAGTTTTAACATCTTGCTGAATTTTCTGGCCACTTTTTCAATACTTGCATATCATCCAATACCCTATCAAAACACTACAAAATACTTACTTAGTGATCTTAATCATCAAGTAACCATGACTCCAAGTCACCAAATGAGGTTGGAATGTGTACGGGTTATTACACAAATGCTCCACAAAATCACAAAACACCTCCTACGAAGGTCTAATCGCATGTATGTGGCCAAATTTCAATTTTCTCATCATTAGCATTACCAAATACATACTTATATCTCTCGAAACCTAAGCAAACATTATTCAACGTCATCAAGTAGGGTTGGGAAGGCACGGGGTGTTACATCAACAATCAAAGGAAGTCATTTATGAAGGAGACTCACTAACAAGTATAATCAGGCTTAATCAATCATGTTCAATCAATAATCTGGGATAAAAATAGTGAGATTGTATATAAATGTGTATATCATGCTACCTAAAGGTGCGACACAACAGTCTCTTAGATCAAGCCATAGCCATACCCCATTCTCATAATATCTCAACCTCCAAGTCAACAAAAGATGATATAAGATGATGCAATGAAGTGAAATGAATGCTCAATACATAATATCACAGACAAGATTCGATCGCGATAATAAAATACAAAAGTAAATACTCAAACACAATATCAAAATATACCAAGGAATGCAAAGCAATGCAAGTGATGCAAGGCAATTTAGTGATGATGGTGGGACATTTCATATACACCTTCCAAACCTCAGCACTTTGGACATGACCCATGGAGGTTTGTAACCCATATACTTTCATAATCTCAACACACCTTATCGGTAAATAACCCCGGCCTAGATTTTCCAATATATATATATATATCACAATCAACCTTGTCGTCAATGACCTTAGTTAATTTGACAATCATGTTTTATACTTGCTTTATCTGGCCTCTATGCATGACCTTAGTTAGCCTCGTTGAGCCTTTAGCCTATTCTTTGGTAGCCTCATATGTAGCTTATTCCTTTTCTTTCAATTAACAGTAAGTTGATCCAAAACTCCAAAGTGCTTTAGTTGAAAAATTAAGATGATAAAGAGTGTAAAACTGAGAAGGGAAAAGTGAAGTTGAAGCCCTGAAGTAACAACGATGGGATGTTTAAATAGTTTATGTGTTGTTGGTGGCGAGTAATGTAATGAAAAGGAAAATTGATCAAAAAAAGTGAATCATGTGTTGATGGCAAATATTCTCTATTAAACATGTGTAAGCTAACTTAAAGAGATGGGGCAAAATAAAAGAGAGGTGTGAAGATAAAAAGTGATGAAAAATAGGTTGGTTAGAGATGAGTTTAAAAGCGCTTAGGGAAGATAGTCACTATTACTGTCCAGAATAGTACCTACCTGTCCTTTAGCCTACATTACAACCCGTAAAGTCCTACTTGATTCTGAATTTTGACGTTCTTATATTAGTAGAGTAGTATTCTAAGGTAAAGCTTATGTTTCATCATATGTGGCATGTGAATTCTTTGTGAGAGTGAGAAATTTGATTCTTACACCCATTCTTGTGATAAGTTGCATATTTGATAGTGAATATGAGTGACTCTCTTGTGGTGAGGGCGCATGTTTAATAATGGATATGTGACTTATAGGATCTCTTTGTTGAGTAATGTTCATGAGTTTGCCAACTTTGGAGAGTCAATGATTGAGGTTAGGAAGTCTTGAAGTAGCATTTATGTGTTTTCAATTATAATATGACATGCCTAATGTAGAACTTGCTATCCGTGTAGTCGTTGTACTTATAACTTGAGTGTATTAGTTCAAGTAATGATTTTAGAGTCTTTCTTGATTGTGATTAGTGTAAGGAGTTGTTCGAACAATGCTTTAAGTGTGGGGTGGTAATCTTAGGCATATTTATACACCTAAGTGTCATTATCTACGCGTGTTTAGCTTAGTTTTGAGGGTAACTTGGTGTGCTTAATAAAGTATAAAGTGTTCTTTATGTAATTATGAGCTAAGTTGCATGTTTAGATTGTTTAAGGTGAATTTGAAACAATTCAAGAGTCAAAATGATCAAATAGAGTTCAAACGAGAAAACTAGTTAGGTCGGCCTAAACTATGCTGGATTTAGTGTACTTTGATGAGCTTTATTGTGTTGTATGGACTAATGATTGTTATATGAGTTGTTATAGGAGACCATTGGAGCAGATATGGAACTTAAATGAAGCCTACATACAAGCCACAAGGAGTGTGGAAATAAGGAACAAGTAGACGAGAAGCATAGAACAAGGATTGGATGAAGATTTCATGTTATGGAGTTTCCCTTGCGCCGCACCCCCAAGGCATGGGTAGGGTCCTTGCACCGCACCCCCTTAGGGAGAGGGTATACTATTTTTTCCATTCTACAGTCCATGCACCGCACCCCCTTGACCATGCTATGGGCCATGCTACTCAACCCCTTCCCTCCCTCCAGAACGACTAAAACTTGGTTTTAAACTAGGTTTAAGTCGAGAGCAAAGTGGTCATTGCTTATATTTCGTTTAGGGAAGCCTATGGATGACTTGAAGGGTATATAAAGAGCACTTAGCCACAATTATAAGGGAATTTTGGGAACAATACACGATTGGAGAGGGAGAAGGCATCAAGGGCACTACTCTAGGGTTTTTCTTCCTTTAACTTCTAGTTTCTTTATAGTTTTACTTACGAATTCATTAATGGTGATTCTTTGTATGACTATGAGTGGATAAACACTCTCTTTCTAGGGTTGAGGATACGAACATGATTGCTTAACTTATATTCAAGTTGTTTAATGTTAAATATCACAATTGGTTGTTCTTATGTTCTTGTACTTACTATTCTATTGATTCGCGACCTTTAGAATACATCTATATTTCTGTTGTGAGCCCGGAAGGAGTAAAATTAGATTAGAACATGGAACATAAGGAATGAGTTCCTGTATTTTAGATGAATTAAAGATAAAATTTACGATTAGGATAAGAATATACCTAATTAACCCTGTTTGGCTTAAATACGGGATAAAATATAAAGGTGTTTGAATTAGTTCCCACATCCCCGCTCAACGATGTAGCTGTGAGGCTAGTTTAAATAGATGATTACAGACTCGAAAGACCATAATCATGATATTAACCCCGTGAATCAACAACCAAGATAGATAGCTTAACCAACGAGTTTGTATAGCTCCGTATGAATGTTCAAGATGCCTTGACCTTGAAATCCTCCTAATTATTGTTTCCAACACTTTTAATTTTCGTTATTGTTCATTGTTACTTTTAGCATAATAAAACTTAAACTCTCTTTTGTTACAAATTGCACTCATTTAACCTTAATAGAAATACTTGAATTGGATTGTAAGCTAAATGCCAAGTCCCTGTGGGATCGATATTCTGCTCGCAAGAGCCACTTTATTACTTGCACGACCACGTACACTTGCGTGTGCAGTTGGATGCAATAGAAAATAAGGGTAAAGCTGAGATTTTATTTAAGAACAATGTTCTCCATGACTATAGGAGTCTAAATTTGAAAACTCAGGTAAAATCGAGTGGGAATCGACCTTTAAATCGAAGAAAAACTCATTTTATAATTTACCGGGTAAAATCTCAATTTTCATGATTAAAAGTAAGGATTTGAAGATGGTTTTGCAAGGAAATCAATGGGAAATGGTGAGTACAAGATTTAGAAACAGACCCATGGAAGAAATCTTGAAAACCCCCTTGAAATCGCCCTATTTCGAGATCTTAATGTCCAAAAATGGAGAAATACGAATTAGGTTGAAAATGGAATTAATATTCTATCCAGGTCTATGACCTTTACGAATGCGGTCCCTATGGACACGATCACAAGGATGTCTGACCTAGACCTTCGTGAACGCGTGGCTAGGGCCGCGAACGCGAAGAAGAAAGTTTTAACCCTTCGCGAACGCGAGCCTCTGGCCGCAAACTCAAATGTAGGGACATGACAGGAATGGTTGCGAACGTGAAGAAGAAATACATGCACCAGATATTAGCAAAGTGCTGAAAGTTGTTATTTTAAAAATCCTCCGATCGGACCCTCGAAGTTTGTTCGGGACCCCACAGAAACAAACCAATAATGCTACTAGATTAATTTCGACATTCCGGACTCAATGGAACCATCAGATTTTTTAAAAGATATAATTTACAATGAATTAGTTCCCGGGATCCCCTTTTAAGCTATTTTAACTAGTTTCTCGTCTAAGAGTTCAAAATACAAAACATAGGTTCAGGGCCCTAACTTACTATGCTACTAACCCAAAATCGATATTCTGGATCTAATAGAACTATCAGAATTATCATCCAATACTCGGATCACAAAATATTGACCGAAGTCAAACTAATCCTCTTAGGGGTATTCAAAAACCACAAATTCACATAATACACTTCCTTCTCTTAGTAGCATAGTTAGCTCGGGGCACGAACTAACTATGCTACTAACCTAAGATCGATATTTCGGATCTAAAGGAACTGTTAGAATCATCATCCGATACTCGAATCACAAAATATTGATCAAAGTCAAACTAATCCTCTTAAGGGTATTCACAAGTCACAAATTCACATAATACACTTCCGAACGTATCAGGAACCGTACCAACCATTCCTACAACTCATAGTTGAGATAAAGTAATAACGAGGAAGGGCAAAATGATCAAAACACATAAATTTCTAAAAATCACTATAAGGCTCATTACACCAGCACATTTCATATCTTAAGGACTCAGCTACAAAATTGCGAGTTCACTCAACAAGTAGTACAGGTTAGTTGTCAATCACACCCCACCTTAATTTGAGAAGGTTTCTTCTCCTCCTCCTTTTATAATTTTTTCTACACATTCTTTTATATTTTCATCTTAGTTGACGTTCTGTCCTTTGTTAGGTTTTGATTTTGTCTTGCTGACTGGCAATACGCCCGACTACATAGAGATGGCTAAAAAAAAAAAAAGAAGAGCAGGATAAAATGAGTGGTAAAAACTTATTTTTAAACTATTTTGTTTATTTATAATGATACATGATGATATTGATGAGCAATTAAATGTGGTAGAAGTGATGACATCCGATCCAATTACTGTAATTTTGGAGTGATAGTAAAACTGTGCACAAATAGATAACAATTCAAATAAATATTTTCGTTCTTCGAGTGCAAATATTACTTACTTGAATTCAGGTCCAGATATTGTTTGATTCAAGATGTAGTTTTCAAAGTAAATTGAATGTTCACAGCAGGTTTCTTTGAAAGCAACCTAGCACAATCAAAGAAAACAGATCAATGTCAAGTATATATGAGAATTTTTCATGACAAACATTAATCACAATAAGATAATTTATAGCAGATTAACTCTTTACTACCAGATAACACAAAATGTTAATAAATTATAATCAAATAATCTAAAGTCAGGCTTTAAGTAGTAAGCGAATTGCACACAAATATATTAATGTAAGCATGTGTCAATCATGAATATTGTATAATTAATAAACGAATCTGACTGAAGAATTAAAGAATAAGTTCAAAAGAGTTTAGAGAATAAAATTAGAAGTTGATTGAAAAAATAGTTTATATAAGAAAGAGTTAATTGAAATTCGGCTCTATCAAATATAGAGTTGGTTTTCAATTCGAATTCTAGAAGAACCTGTAACTTACCATTTAAATTCAAAATTCAAAAATTTAACACTAATAAGAAATTCAACTTTATCATTTTTTTAAGAAAGTAAAAATTGTGCTTATCCTATAAATAACTTTTCACCGAAATGCATGTAAAGTTGGGTATAGTCAAACATAAGTTCTTAATTTTTTTAATCCAAGTTCATATGGAAACGTAAATTAACTTAATCATTATATATTTAAAATTCAAAAAAAATGTTACAATGATAGTTAATTAAATAATAATGTCAAGTGATTTATTATTATTTTGACATTATTATTATTATTAATTTATTGATCGGTAGATTTGGTAATAGTTTTTCTAAACGATATTTAAATAGGTCAAAGATTATTTAAAAAATCATGAAGGTGAAATCTTAGGTTAAAAACTGAATAATTAAAGAATGTAAATTAAAAAAAATGATTTTATTTGAAATTGTATGTTTGTTTTTTTCCCAAAAAATTGGGGGTATGGGAAATGGGGAGGAGATTACAATATGGGGAGTCGAACCCTCACCAACAAGGTGGAAGTTCATGTAGCTAACCAACTAATCTACTAAGATTCCCATTTGAAATTGTATGTACAATTATCTCCTAGGATTATTTTGTGGAAATATAGTTCCACAAAAATTGGCTTCAAAACTGATTTTACCTGCAGGAAGTTGTTTTATAATTAGCGGAAACATTTGATTATAATTATAAAAATGCAGTTAACTTCATTCAAAATTTCAATTAAAATTATTTATATTGATAAGTTTAAAAAGTTAAAAATCTAAAAATTAATTGATGGTTAATGCTACGTGCATTAAGTGTAGTAATTGAAGTTAGTAAGCATTTTTTAATATAAAATCTAAAAAAAATTAACAATTGAATACTCCACGTTTTCATGTTTGATAGAACACTCCAGTCTCCACTACTACATTATTATATTTTTATCTTTCATTTAATATTTAAATTAAATGTATCTAAATATATTTAATAACATTTCAAAGGAATAAGTTTATGAAATAGTAAGGCCCGTTTGGGATTGCTGGTAGAAAACTGCTTATTTGAGAAGTACTTTTTTAAAATAGTTTTTCAGAAAAGTGCTTTTGAAAAAAAACAATTTGTCATTTGAAAAGTGCTTTTGTTAAACAGATTGTGTTTGGATAATCTTTTTCAAAAAGTGCTTTTGAGAGACAAATAACCAAAAAAGACATGTATAAATAAACTTTTACTACTAAAATCATTTTATAGAGAAGATTTATTTAAAATATCTGCTATAATATTTTTAATTAAAATTTTATTTTTATTTAATTAAAAAGTACATACCATAAAATTTTCAATCAATATTTATATACATAGATACATTAAAAAAATATTAAATAATAATATAATATTACTAAAATAATTTAAATATTACTGAAAAACATCAAACAAAAATAATTTAAAATTATTCCATAAATTAAATCACTACATATGAAAAAATTCACCATAAAAATAAGAAGTCTTTCATACATCACAAAAATTCTCAATGATTTCATCCCTAATTTTATCACGCAATGTCTCCATACTAGTAGAAGATCTGTCTTGTATTTCTGAAGGTATACCAGAAGGTCCATCTCTTTCTTCGATCTCTGTGATAATATCTTCGTTAGCATAATAGTTAAAGTCTTTATCAGTGGTAGACCGTTGTCGTATGAAATTTTGAGAAAAAATATTTACAAGTGCTGTCAAAATACCATTTGATCTTGCAACTTGATTCGTCATTTATTATCATTAATAGTAAAAAATAAAGAGAGAGATATTCTTCGATTATCATCATCAAAGATATTTTTGATTTTATTTAAAAAAAATGAGTGAAAAATAAAATAATAATATATAAATTATAGAATGAAATAAAGAATTATGATGTAAATATGAAGTATAAAATTTTAAAACCAAACTTTAATCAAAATTATAAAATGTGTTAATTAATTAATAAGGGATATTTTGTTATATATATATGTGTGTGTGTATAAGTGATAGGGATATTTTTGTCATGAAAAAAAATAATTTTTTTCTTCTGCTTCTGCTTTTTTTGAAAAGCACAAATTTTCTGCTTCTTCCCAACAGCAGAAAAACTGCTTCTGCTTCTTTTTAAAAGCACTTTTATAAGTTTACCAAACACCCTTCTTTTCAAAAAAAGTACTTTTTTCTCAAAAAAACACTTTTTTTTTGGATAAAAAAGCAATCACAAACAGGCTCTCTTCAGTCATAGGTTCCTAGTTTTAAGCTAATGATAATCTTTTTTTTAAAAAAAAAAAAAACTTAATATTTTCAAATTCAAATATTTTTAATTCTTTTATTACAATACTGCTAAGCTTTGTCCTAAAACTTTCATGTGGCTTATTCTTATGATGCCACTTGACTAATTGATGTGTTTCGTCCTCTGCTTTATTTTATAGATTCGTCCTCATTTATTATTTTATGATAGTTTTATTTAGACCTTTATAATTGAACTATATAGAGTAATAATTTTTTATAAATATCTTCTTGTTCCTTATTAGATTACTTGTTCTTTTCTACTTATTTCTTGTATTAAAATTAATTATTTTTTACTTATTTATTTTAATAATTCATGAAAGATTTATAAATTTTTATATTATTCTTATTATCAAGTAACTACATAAAGTATTAATAGTCAAATTTAAATTTTCAAAATATAATTAATAAGGATTATTTCGTATGTTTTACTCCCAATATATTAAATTCTTAAGTTAATTGTCACGTCAAAGAAACAAGTAAAAAGGATGAGAGTGTACCTTTTTCTCTCTCTTTTTCATTTGCTTAACCCTTGTACTAAAAATAAAATTTTTGTTATGAAATATACAGTAAGAAGAATGAAAAATAGAGAAAAGAGATGAGATATCTTATTCAATTGAGAGATGATTTACAATGAAGAGAGTCCCTCTATTTATAGGGAAAATTCCTCCTAATTACTCTCCAAAAGATAGACATCTCATATCTTGATAGATATTCAAATATCCTGATAGATCTTGATAAATACTCTCTATATTCTTGATAGACATTCACTACAAAATGATATATATCAATATCGTTTATAACAGTCCTCCTTGAATGTCTAAATAGATAATGTGTCTCGTTAAAACTTTGCTAGAAAAAAAAACTCAAATAGAAAAAAAATTCTAGTAAAGGAAAAAGAGTACACAAATCTAACAATACGCATTTTAGACTGCCTCATTAAAAACCTTAGAAAAAAAATCCAGTGGGACAAAACCTTGAAAGGGAAAAATAGTACAACACGTATTGGCTCCCCCTGATGAGAACATCAATTCATAATCTTGGATCTTCACATTCCAATCTTGTGCATTTCTAGAAAGTTGCAGTAGGTAGAGACTTTGTGAATGAATCAATCATATTATCACTCGAACAGATCTGTAGCACGTTGATATCACCATTTTTTTGGAGTTCATGTGTGTAGAAAAGTTTTTGACAAAATGTGCTTCATTCTATCTCTTTTTATGAATCCTCTCTTTAGTTGAGTCATATATGCTGCATTATCTTCATATAAGATCGTGGGTATTTTGTCACATTTCAAACAATAATTTTCTCAAATGAGATGTATCATGGACCTTAACCTCACATATTTTTGGCTTTTTTCATGAGTAGTCATTACCTCAACATGATTTGACTATCATGTAAAACAACATGATACGGTAGTACTCTTCATGACATATGTCTGTATCGAACTTTATGTCAATCATATGAATATCTCATATATTCAAAAACTTGATAATATTCGTTAGAACAAACACATTCATACAAGCACTTTTATTTACAATATGCAAGTGATCTTATTTCAGTATCTTTGTTTAGGAGTAAAACTATGTCATGCTTATAGTTATAGCAAGATGTGTAAATGCATCAATTACATAAGATATGGTACATTGGGACTAATTCAATTCTGCATATTTCTCATTTCAACTTCTTTCAGCAGATAATCTATTGCTCTCGAGAATTCTCCGAGAGTTCTAATGATATTTAACTTATCAATTTATGCTATATAAGGATTATAAATAAGTTTCCTAGAAACTTATAGATGTTTCAAACATTTTGAATCCTTTAGGAATTTTCATATAGATTTTGTCAAGTTACAACATCAAGTATTAAATGTGTAACCTCTTTTAATGTCTAGACTGCAAGTCAAATAAGCTTTACGCTTACCAAGATGCATCGTTCCATGTCACTTGATAAATATTTCTACGTCAGCATGCTTAAATAAATGTAGAATTCAGATCCTCATAATCTTTTACAATATTGCATCATATTATATCAAAGATATCATTTATATCGGTTCGTAATGTGACATAACATTTTGAGATCTCATCACTTCAATTATTTAGGTACCTAAACCTCTCATGAGGTTTCATGAAGTGTTATGTCGTAGGCTCTTCAAGAGCACATTGCCTCCTTATTATGATCATTTGATCCTTATCCTTTTCAAGGATTATTTCATTTGGAACTGATTATGGTCTACCACACTTCATAAATGTTGTAGACTTTGTCCTTTAGGGACACACAATGGGAGCATCCGCAACTAAATATGAAATCAATTTGGGATCAACAAATGCTCTTAACATTTGACTTGAATTATTTTTGAATGAGGATTTTATCGATGATAATTAGCAACATATTTCTTAGCTGCTTATTATCTCCCCCTTATGTTAGGAAACTAACATACATCTCAATTCACTTTTGAGAATGGTATATCCATTAATCGTATACCGCACATTAGAAAATACTAGATGGAATATTTGGTTCTTGACCTTGAATTAATTAAGAAGGAGGAATTAATCATAATTTATTGGTCTAATGCATACAAGTGCCATTGTATGCAATATATCATACTTCAGATCAATACATGAAGCTTTGTTCTCATAAGCAATGGTTCAGCTATTTATCAGGGGTATTTAACGCCAAACTGGCATTATCAAGATGAATTGTCTTGATACATAATCTGAAAATTATGCTCTTAACTCAATTTAGATTGGGCAACTAACTTTATGAATGTCAAACTGCAGGTTGACAATAAACGCGCATGTGATCATTTTATATAGATGCATCTTCATAGATCACATGACAGGTGAACGGGCCCTTATTCACCTTTTATACTTTCCAGACTTTAAGGGATCCAATCCCAATATTAGTTGGTCCAAACAACTCATCATGAGAACAAACAACATAAATAATTCTTGAAGAATCTTCTATCCCTTCGATATATGTCTAATACTTAATATGCACATCTTCGGGATGTCGCAATCATTTATGCTAACTTATGAGCTTATTATACTAGTAAACTCCATATTTACCATGACATGTGCCTTTTGCTTTAGTAAATTTCAGATTTACTATTACATGAAAAATTTTCAGATTTAGTACTTTGGAGTAAATTTCAGAATATTTCTTCTCGATTAATCTACCTCTTCTGGAGGTGTTACTCCTATCACATTCACCCCAGAGAATGGATTTGTACTTATAACCATCAAATTCTCATTCCCCAGGAATGGAGTATAATCGTGCCTTATGCATATCAAATTATGATAGCTTATAGCCTTTTTTAAGATATTGCTACTTCAGGAGCAAATCGAGGCATACATATAAGATAGAGAATTTTTCTCTAACATACCTTATTATCATAATAAGCGTGTGAAAATATTGTCACTTTTGATAATTATTATTATATTATCCCTCCACGCTTATCTTCGTACATTCAATCACTTGTCTTCTTTCAAATATATTATGCACCACTACCACATTCACTTTAGGGAATGGAGCATATTTAATGGGACATGTTTTATGACTTTTTACAAAAAGCACGTTAGTATGCCTTAGCCATTATTATATCATCAATATGGTGCACTGAGATTCAAACTCAATGTCTTATCCATATAAAGGCGTTTTAGGCATAAATCGATGGGACTTGAACCCAACATCTTATTATCATGGTGCATTGAAATTCTAACCTGATGTATTACCTTTTTATAATATGAAACTTGAATCCACCATCTTACCCTCAATCACTGGTACAATAGTGTCACGCCTCAAAGCCCATTGAGGAGGACAGACACCCGTAGCCGTAAAGGACCGAGAGCACCAACCCATAACCTTGTACTTCTCATGTATGTAACTACGATAATCAAATGTTATGCCAAGTATGGATATGCCGCATTGATGAAAATAAACCATGTAGGCAAGCCCAAAACCATATATACAAGACTTGGTCATTGGTGCTATGACGTCTAAAAGACAAAACACTGCAATGCTTAACTATACATTGGTCTACAAAGCCTCTAAAAGATACATAGACTTAGATAAGATCAAGACAAGCTCCCTCCTCACTTTTAACTACTATATAATACCCAAATATACGTAACAGACTCGGAAAGCCCCGAATCAGCCTGGAGCTCACCAATAGCTGCTAGATATGCTGTGCTCCTACTAGGGAGGTCTACTAGCTCCTGTTCCTAAAGTATGAAATGTAGGTCCCCCGTGATGGACGTCAGTACAAAAGAATGTACTAAATATTAAGGCTAAAAGTAACTATACATAAAGTAAAAGCTCAAATGAAATCAGGTATAAGATTATAGATAATGCTAATAGACTATCCTTGATTGTATCTATGAAACCATTACATTCTTTATTTCCCTTTACCCTTATTTTCTTTATAGTCTTTATAAGTTATATGATACAAATGACCAACTGATCAGTGGTAAGTACCCAAATTGGGATCGTCCCATGCTAGGCTTACGCCCCTGAGCTGCCACCTATATATAAAAAGATTGGGATCGTCCTATGCTAGAATTTCACCCCTGAGCTACCACCCGTACATAACCAGATTTGCATTACTTAGTTTATTTAATCTTTGAGATTGTTACTTTGGTGGTCATACCATTATTGAACTTTGGGACAGTAGTCCACTAGTAAGAGACATATGAATAAACACTTGATGCAGTAACAATGACGTAGGGAGCAATTTGTACACAAATGAAATTCTTAGGAGCTGAAATAACACATGAATCTTATTTAACTAAAAGGAGAACTCCTGAAACTTTCTAGTGAAAGTAGACGTGCAACCTTAATAATAAGCACGTATTGAAGTATTTTAACATATTAAGGAGTGGGAACAAGGTCATTAGCTACATCAGAGATCGTATGCTACCACTATGTATTTACTATAGGAGAACTTTGGAAGTTTACTTTGTAACACAAGTATTGAATTTCATGCCAAAAAATATGGAATAGAGTAGCCTTACATACCTTGCTTTACGACTCTGACATTACCCCAAATTAACCTCCTGCCTTTTGGATTACTTATCTACAATAAGGTAAGTGGTAAAAAATAGGATTAATAGCTAATCAACACATTTAGGCTACTCAACCTCATCCAAAATAGTAGCCGAGCAGTAGACCTCCAATAACATTTGTACAACACACAAATTCATATAAGATCCTCGGAGACTCCGTTGGCTTCATAATATGTACAAAATAGTTCATAAAGTGTGATAGGCAGAAAAGCTTATACAACACCTAATTAAGTGGTATATCATTACACCTTCCTTTTATATGTTAATACCAACTATTCACATCCCTTTTTAAGAACAACCAAGTTGTCCCCAACATATACATATAAAACAACCTCTAAAACAGTCCCAAAATCCTTTTATAACACTAGGTAATTATTGACTCAAGGATTCCAATCCCACTCCATGATTTCTTGAAAAACACACATAGAATTTTCTCCATTCAATCTTGTATATAAGGAGAAGAAAAAAATGGGCAGTAGCCTTACCTTAATTTCTGAAATTTATCCTCTTAATTTCTGAAATTTATGCACTTCTTTCAAGAGCTTAAATTATCGTTCAAATTTAACCAATAAAAGAATAAGGCCTCTTAATAACCAAGGGACATGGGGCATCTAACATGGAGGAAAGGCAGTCTAAGCATAATCAACATGATTTCCTAGTTTCCAAAAGAAGAATCAAGCTAAAACCATAAATATTTTCACTTAATGTAGCTTGTCAAGATGAGGGTTTCTTCAATACCCCTAGGAGAAAATTGAGGTGGCTGTGCCAAGCCTTGAGAGAAAGAGAGAGAAGTTGAGAGAGAAAAGCTTGTTTTTGGCTAAGTTTAAATGGGTCAAATGAGCTGATTTCAATCCCTTTAAAAGGAGATGCTCTTGGCCAACTTTATTAGCTATTTATGGAATTAAAATATCAATTAGGTGATGCACCTACTTGTCCATTTAACTTGTGCCTTGATAGGATCAAACTTGTTGGGACAGCCACTTGGCTGTCCATTCTTCTCCTATTCCTTCACTTAGTTGGGGCCAAAGTTAATTCAAGTAGGTGCTGATGTACTTGGCCCAATAAGCTGATAAAAGGAGTGTTAGTAGTTGTTGGACCTACTTGGTTCTTAGGTTGTCAATATGTCAAAGTAGGTGATGCACCTACTTGTCACCTACTAGCTTAATTTAAGTCAAGCAAACAACCCACTTATTTTATTCCATATTCTAATTATTAATCCCTTATGTTAACTTAATATTTATATATACTTGGAAACTTTAATACTTGAGGTAAAATACCACCATACTACCTCACGTTTAAATACTTCCGTCGGGGTTAACATGGTATATACATGCTGAAATTCTTGGGCTGTTATCATATCCTTAAAATCTTCTTTAAACCATCACTAATCACTTAATAAACTTGGTCCCTTACCTATACAACAAGTTTAACTCAAGTTCCATAGCAATAGAACAAGTACACGCAAAATACGGGATGTTACATCCTTCCCCCCTTAGGAATTTTTGTCCTTGAATGTTAGCTTAATTAGCCAGCCTAAACAAGTTAAAGCCTAAGCTTACGTGTTAATGCTCCACTTTAGCATCATGGACTTTCCCTTCGAATTGTAATAAATGAGGGTACTTGGATTTCATCGCTTTCTCGGCTTCCCATGTTATTTCTTCTACTTGTGGGCTCCTCCAAAGTACTTTTACAGAAGCTACTTACTTATTTCTTATATTCTTAACTTAATGCTATAGAATAGCAATGGGTACTTCTTCATAAGTAAGATCTTCTGTAACTTATAGATCTACAGTAGGAGTAATACGAGATGGATTTCCTATACACTTTCAGAGCATTGAGACATGAAACACTGGATATATCGTTGAAAGTTCTTGGGGTAACTCTAACTCATATGCAACTTGGACAAATCTTTGAATAATCTTATATGGCCCTATATAGCGTGGACTTAGTTTTCCCTTTTTACCAAACCTCATTACTCCTTTCATTGGTGACACCTTCAAGAATATCCAATCTCCTATAGCAAACTCTAGGCTTCTTTTTCTAATATCAGCATATGATTTATATGGACTCTGTGCTATTTCTAGCAGTTGTTGTATCACCTTAACTTTTTCCACAACTTGATGAACAAGATCTGTCCCAAATAAGGCAGTTTCACCCACTTCAAACCACCCAGTTGGTGATCTACACTTTCTCCTATATAAAGCTTTATAAGGCGCCATTTTGATACTTGAATGATAGCTATTATTGTAGGCAAACTCAATAAGCGGCAACTGATCATCCCAACTACCTTTGAAGTCCAACACACAAGCTCGCAACATATCTTCAAGTGTTTGAATTATACGTTCTGATTGTCCTTCTATTTGAAGGTGAAAAGTTGTACTTAAATTCACTTGTGTTTCCAAACTCTTCTGGAAAGACTTCCAAAAATTTGTAGTGAATTGAGATCCCCTATAAGATATAATAGAGATTAGGACTCCATGTAGCTGAACTATCTCTTTAATATACAATTTTATATACTCTTCAGCTGTATAAGTGGTCTTAACTGACAGAAAGTGTGCTGATTTGGTAAGTCTATCAACTATTACCAATATGGAATCGAACTTCCGAAATGTGCGAAGCAAACCAGTGACAAAATCCATGTTGATCATGTCCTACTTCCAAATTAAAAGATCCATACATTGCATATAACCTCCAGGTTTATGGTGATCTACTTTAACTTGTTGATAACTTGGACATTGGGCTACAAATTCTGCAATGTTCTTCTTCATGTCACCCCACCAATATACTTCTTTCAAATCATGATACATTTTAGTTGACCCCGGATGGAAAAAATACCTTGAATGATATGCTTCCATCATAATCCTCTTTCTTAGCCCATCTACACTAGGTACACACAATCTGTTTTGGCACCGAAGTACTCCCTCTTGCGTAAGATCAAATTCCTTTGTCATACCTTGTTATACATTCTGCTTAAGTTGTAATAGAATAGGATCTACATGTTATTTCTCTTTACCTTAGCTACTAATGAAGATTCCACTGCATTTTGCATAATAACTCCTTCATTTGGAGATTCAAGAAGGAGAACCCCCAAGTTGGATAGTTGGTGTAGATCTTTGACTATCCCTTATCTTTCTGTGCATTGCCCATAAGTGTTCGTCATCGCCTTACAACTTAACTCATCAGCTACTACATTTTCTTTCCTCAGGTAATACAAAATATCAATGTCATAATCTTTTAATAACTCAAGCCACCTTCACTGCCTCAGATTTAGGTCCTTCTGCTTGAAAATATATCGCAAACTCTTATGGTCAGTATATATGTCAACATGCACCATATATAAGTAATGGCGCCATATCTTCAAAGCAAATATAACTGCTG
The DNA here is from genome assembly GCA_031232105.1 of Capsicum rhomboideum. NCBI lineage: Eukaryota > Viridiplantae > Streptophyta > Magnoliopsida > Solanales > Solanaceae > Capsicum > Capsicum rhomboideum. The sequence goes on along the minus strand of CP124710.1, from coordinate 34,266,565 downwards.
CTAACTCGAGATCATATGTTGGATAAGTTTTCTTATGTGGCCGCAACTGTCTTGAAGCATAAGCTATTACTTTACCATGTTGCATCAATACACATCCTAAGCCAATTCTTAAAGCATCACAATACACTATATACCCGTCTATGCCTTCTGGAAGTACCAATACGGGTGTAGAAGTCAACTTATTCTTCAGATCTTGGAAACTCCTTTCACATGTATCATTCCATTGAAACTTGGCTGCTTTGTGTGTTAGGTTTTTTAAAGGTGCAGAAATTGAAGAAAACCCTTCAACAAACCTTCTATAATAACCTGCCAACCCAGGAAACTACGAACCTCTGTAGGTGTTTTAGGTATTGGCCAGTCCTTCACGGCATCCATCTTTTGAGTATCAACCCTTATTCCTTCATCAGATACAATATGACCCAAGAATATTATAGATTTTAACCAAAACTCACATTTAGAGAATTTTGCATATAACTTATGATCACGAAGAATCTGTAACACCTATCATAAGTGACTACCATAGTCCTCTTTTGATCTTAAATAAACCAAAATATCATCTACAAATACTATCACGAACACATCTAAGAATGGCTTAAACACCATATTCATCAAATCCATAAAATCTGCTGGTGCATTTACTAGCCCAAATGACATAACTAAAAACTCATAATGACCATACCGTGTTCGAAAAGATGTTTTGGGTATATATTTCTTTTTGATCCTCACTTGGTGGTAACCCGACTGCAAATCAATCTTTGTGAAACACTTAGCACCTTGTAACTGATCAAATAAATCATCAATTCTTGAAAAGGGACATTTGTTCTTAATAGTCACCTTATTCAGTTTCGATAGTCAATACATATTCTCAATGTGCCATCTTTCTTACGTACAAATAACATTGGGGCGCCTTGTGAGTCATTTTTCTAGAAAGTCTTTCAATTTCTCTTTCAACTCCCGTAATTCTGTAGGAGCCATTCTATACTAAGGAATAAAGATAGGTTGAGTATCTGGGATCACATCAATACTAGACTCTACTTCTCCTTCTGAAGGCAAACCTAGAAGATCTTCAAGAAATACATAGGGAAATTCATTTACCATTGGAAACGATTGAAGATTTGGTGGCTTCGCATCTATATCCTTCACTCTCACTAGATGACATATGTACCCTTTAGACATCATTTTCTTTGCCTTAGGATAAGAAATAAATTTACCTCTTGGCGCCCCAATATTACCCCTTCATTCAAGGACTACCTCTTTTGGAAAATAGAAATGCACCCTCTTAGTTCGGCAATCTACTGTGGCATAACAAGAAGCCAACCAATCCATACCCATTATAACATCAAATTCTACCATTTCTAGTTCAACAAGGTTGACCCATGTGTCATGATCACAAACAATTACTATACAATTATGATAAACTCTTCTAGCTATAATAGACTCACTAACTAGTGTAGACACTTTAAATGTCTTAACCAGTAATTTCGGTGTTCTTTTGAACTTTCCAGCAATTAATGGAGTGACATATGATAGCGTAGAACTCGGATCAATTAATGCATATACATTATGTGAAAAGATGGACAATGTACATATGACTATATCAGGAGAAGCCTCTAAATTTTGTCGACCTGCTAGAGCATATGTATGATTTTGAACTCTACTAGAACTGGTTGCTCCTTTAACACCTCTACCACGACCTGTAGGCTGTATACCCTTACCTAAAGAAGGCACCAATGATGAAAATGGAACAACTGATCCAGTAGGTTGTTCCATACCACTCATGCCCCTTTGTGGGCACTCTCTCATCATGTTCCCCGACATACCACACCAAAAGCATACATATGCCCCAAATTGGCATGCACCTAAATAAAGCTTTTCACATTGCCTACGTGGCTACTGAGGAGGTCCTAATTGGATCATACTCCCTTGGTCTTGATACCCCGCTGTCCGTGAACCTTGGCTCTCATTTCTTCGCCCAAATTAATTGCCCCTAAACCCTTGAAGCCGAGGTGGAGAACTTGCTGTAGAGTTAGAAAATGATGGCCTAGGCGGTCTGTTAGTAAAACGAGGTATGAACTCACTTTAGGATGGCATAAACTACCCTATAGATCTAGCCCTCTTGGAATACCCTATTTTTGGTTCTTCTGTCCTTCTTCTTTGCCTTTAATCCTCTATTTTTTGTGCAAAATCTTGTATCCGTGCTATATCCGTGTCATTATTCAAGGCAGCAATAGTACAGTCTCTAACCAGACACGAATCCAATCTATCCACATATCGATGAAATTTATCATCCATAGTAGCTACTACATTTAGGAGCAAACATAGCCAAAGAGTTAAATCAAAGACTATACTCCGATAAGTTGGCAATTTACCAACTTATTAGCATTTTTAAGCTTGAATTACCCTTTTATTCTATGTTGATTCGATGTAATTCTCATTTCATATGGATATTTTATGCAGCTAATAAATGAATACGAGGTCGAGCTATCCATACGAGTCCGCGACAGATGAAGAAAAATGAGCTTAAAACCAACATGTTGGGAGATTGGAAGCCACCTGCGCACGCATGTCATGAGCTGCGCACGCAGGTGGAAAGGTTGAGCTGAGGCAGTGGTACTTGCATTGAGCCTCTGCGTGTGCATGTTAGCAACCTGCACTGGCACCTGTACTAGCAGGTGACCAGTGCAGTGACAATTTCATAATCTTTGAAGAACGTGGATTTGGGGTTTTAAAAGGGTTTTTTTTTAGCTCTAGAACAGTATCTTGGTATTTTTTAAAGCTTAAGAATTATAGAGTGAAGCCCTAAGAGTGAAACTAGTGAATTTATTTAGCTTTTTATTAAATTGGATCTCAATTCTTGTGATTAATCTTTGATTCAATGGAAGAATGAAATGAGAATTTGGGTAATTTTCCTCTTTCTCTCTCTACGAGTAGCTAATTTTTTTGCTTGGGGTTATGCTTGATTAAAGTGCGATAATTGTATGGGTCTTGTTTATTTGTCTTTCTAATTAGCTAAATATTGTGGGTTTTGCTTCTATTCCACGATTCTCATCTAAAATTAGAGGTTGCAAACTCTAATTAATTCTAGAACCCTTATCATCCTTGACAAAGGGGATGAGGGTGAGGAATAAGAGTGAACAATAACTTGATGTATATCATTTAATAGTGTCTCTTAGACATAAGGATGCTAATTGAGGCTTTTGATTGCTTATATAGTTACACTTGTGAGGTGTTCGAAAGATCCCACTTGTGAGATTTTGGTGTGCTATTGACAAATTAGTGCTAAATACCCTTAATCTAGCCTACCCATGACTGACGGCTAAACCTAGACAAATGTTTAAGTACCCATGCATGCATTCACACTTTCAATGTCATAACCCCAAGTCTCGTTTCATACTTGAGGTTCAACTCTATTTCTCCAATCTTTGGAATTTACAATTTGCGATTATCTTGAAAATTACAAGTATTTGAACTAAAAACCCCCAATTTAATTTCTCGTTTATTTATTATAGCATTATGAGCCAAATTTTAGTTGCCTATAACACTAGAGATTGAAGGTTGTGTTCCCATTCCCTGTGGATTCGACCCCGACTTTTGTTGGGTAAAATATATTGATGACGATCGCTTATACTCATGAAGTATAATTTGAGTGTTATCAAAAATAGCGTTGTTGCCGGGGAATGAAACATAACTTTCATTATTTTTAGTGTTATAAGTGTAACACCCCGTACCTTCCCAACCCTATGCGATGACATTGAACGAGGGTTACTTAGGTGTTGAGACACCATGAGTATGCATTTGGTAAAGTAAATGATGAGAAAATTGAAATTTGGCCTCGTATATGTGAGCAAACCTTCATAGGAGTGTTTTGTGATTTTCATGGAACATTTGTGAGGTTCAAAACAAGGTTAATAGGACCTCTAAACAAATGATATTAAGGTTAAGAAGTGATTTAAAGAATAGGACTTGAAGTATCTAACCAAACCCGCGAAGAGAAGTCGAAAGATGAAATTTTTGAACAAATTTAAGGAGGGGAGCATTTAGGACCATGCCACGCCGCTCTGGGCTAAAATTTTTAGCCCAGAGGTAGCATGGGCGCGCCACCTTGGGTTTTGCACTTTTTCGAAAGTTGGAAATTTCTAAGTCCCAAGGGTATCCGGGGACGTACCAAGCCGATTTTTGCCCCGTTTCTTCTACAACCATGAGTATATACATGAAATGAGTAAAATATTATATTGGTATGATAAAATTACCCGAGGACGAATTTGGGATCAAAATGACGATTTTGCCCTTTTAGTCAAAATAGGCCATACATGGCTAGAATCGCTTGTTTTTGGGATTGAGGCTACAGATATGAATAACATGAGTGGTAATATTGTTGTAACATATATGAGATGACTTGAACACGTGAAATTATTGATTTTACTGGGTTAAGTGAATTGGGCCCAAAAAGGACCCAAAAATGAAATGAAAGCATGGCCCAAAATGGGTCAAATGACCCATTCTTGCCAAGACCTTCTAGAACACCACATTAATGACTAAGGATAGACTCAAGGTCTATAAAATGGGCCAAATATCTGATTTTATCATGAGAAACACCCATGCCTTTTCTATCTTTTTCTAGAAATTTCCCAAGAACATCTCTTTGGCTTTCAAAACCCTAAGGCACTTCTTGGAGCAAGATCATCATCTTCCAAGCTTGGGTAAGTGACTATTATTGTACTTTAACATATTATAATCATGATATAATATGTATATCATGTTGTTTATGGTTGGAAATGTTGTACATGGCACTTTTTGGTTTTGTGAAAAAGATGTGAAATCCATGGAATTGTAACTTGAATTATGACTTGTGGTCTTGATGAAAAAGCATGGTATGGATGAAATAAAAACATGTATGGTGTTATTATTGTCCTAAACTTGTTATTTTCATATAATTTTAAATTATGGGATTTTAGCCGATTTGTTGTTATGAGGTGTATTGAAGTAAAGTGATGGCATAATTGTGATGTTGTGATGATGGAGAAGTGTAAAATATGAACTTGGTGTGGCATGCTATTGGTTATCATGTGTTGGTCAATGTATGGAATATTGTGGGATTATTGGTATAATGATTTCATAAGTGATATTGTCAAGGGGGAAATGACATGTTGAAGCTAAACATGTGCCTTATTGTTATTGTATGCCATTATAAGGTAATTGGTGGTTAATGTTGGGTCGTTTTGAACTTGTGTTGTAGAGTGAAAACATAAAGGAGGAGTGGGACTATTGTACACGCGTCAAAAATTGTGTATTCGTATTAAAAAGACAAGGTATGTAAGGTTACTCTTTCTGTATCCTTCTACAACATATTATTCCTATTGACGTTGGACTTGTTTCAATTCCGAAAGGTATGAAGTATATCAATTCAGGTTGACGTATATTATTATTCATATGTATCCCAGTTTGGGATGATTGAGTATTCACTCATCTCTTATTCATTGAGTGAAGTTCCTAAGATGTCATAACATGGTAATTCCTAAGAGAACTATTTCAATGAGAGCAATGAGGTAAAGAGAGATTGTTTCGTTGAGTAGCATGATTCCTATCATGTCTTGATCCAAAGTCCTATAGTATGATGGTTATCCTTGTGCCAATTGTTCATAAGTAAGATTACCAATCTCATAAGATTTCATAAGAGTAAGAAGCGAGGTGATGTGCAAGTGAGTATAATTATTCCCCATAAGTGAAGTTGTCAATCTCATGAGGTAAAGGAGTGAAGTGAGATGTGTATGTAAGTGTGTGCTTTAATGCCATGATTTTTAGCATGTCATTCTCATGTCTAAGTAGAGGGTATACGATTGTGAAAAGGTAATGCACATGGTTATTATACATTTCATTAAGTATGGACCACCTTCTGGAGCGTATAAGTTTAAGATGGAATAACCCCAAGATTGTGATATGTCATTTAGTATAGCCCACCCGAGGTGGAGGTCCGGTATCATGTACGTACCCATGTAAGATCTCATGGGGTTAGTGTTGGAGGTAAAGTGCAAACTGATATATATCTATCCCTCATAAGCTAAGATGTTAATCTCATGACGTATAAGAGTAAGGTGAAGTATATTTGTGTGTTTCGATTAGTATCATGAGCCTTAATGTATTAATCTCACATAAGTTGACATATCAGATTCTCCCACCATGAGAGTGGATGTATGATTCTCCCACCATGAGAGTGTATGTATGATTCTCCCACCATGAGAGTGGATGTAGGTTAAACAATTAAGAGAGTGGATGTACGCCAATAGAAGAGATGTATGATATAGTATTCTAATCACGTAGATGAACACTAGTGGTAATGAGCACTAGTGGAAACCACCAATAGAGTGGAGGTACGTTGATAGAATAGATGCATGTTCTCCCACCATGAGAGTGGATGTAGGTTAAACAATTAAGAGAGTGGATGTACGCCAATAGAAGAGATGTATGATATAGTATTCTAATCACGTAGATGAACACTAGTGGTAATGAGCCTAGAAGTAAGAAAGAATCTCTTGTATATAGAAGAAGTTATTTGAGGCAAGTTCCTTGAGTGAAGATAGTTTCCCATTAAGGAAAGGAATGAGAATTGATATTAGTTAAAATGATGGCTTATCCCCATTGACTATTCTCTCATATTTTATTCTATTTGACATGCTCATATATGATGCTATTTATTATACGCCTTACATACTCAGTAAATTCCTCATACTGACCCCCTCGGGGGACTTACCTTACATGTTGCAGGTGCAGACATTAGTAGACCTCCACAGTAAGTGGATAGTTATTTGCAGATCTTTGGTGAGCCCCAGTTGCTTCGGGACTTTCCAAGTCACAGTTGTACAGTCATTTTAAAGTTGTAAATTTTGTATAAAGAGGGGACTTGTCCCGACTTTTAGTTTATTATGGTCAATGCATCTGTTAGAGGCTTTTGTAGACATATGTGGGTACATGTATATGTATATCAGATGACTCATGAAGTCTTGGTTTAATGGCCCTAACGGCCAAGTTTCGTATATAGATATGATATATGTTTCCATGTGCATGACTTCCGCTTAGTTGCATAAGGCATAATAATATTTAACACGATTCATTCGAGGATATGCATCTGGGTAGACATGAGCAAAGATTGGTTCTCTCAGGCCATATCGGCTTCGGGTGCCAATCACGCCTTGTTGGGACTCGGGGCATGACAATAAGTCACTTCAAGTTAGTCGTGGTGTAATTTTACTTTACTTGTTGTTTTTGTTCTCTCTAGGTGACGCCCAAAGTCTTCAAGAATCAATGAGTCAAAACGGTAGTCATACCGCTTCATTCGATGGATATTTAAAGGATGAATACCTTTTAGGAGATGCCGGGAGAGCTAGTGCCATCCGCATCCCTCCCGCGGAAGGCAACAGAATGTGTCATGTTACTAGACTAATGCTCGATCTCCTTCTAATGAAGGGATTGTTTGGGGGTCTAGCAAATGAAAACGCCAACCCTCATTTGACAAATTTCATTGATGTATGCATGCGGTTTGATATCGCTCATATATCATAAGAGTCCATCCGGTTGAGACCCTTTCCCTTTTTATTGACGGGAGAAGCCATTTTGTGGTTGAGGTAATTTCTCACTAGTTCAAAAACTACATGGGTAGAATTGATGGAAGCATTCTTGGATAGATTCTTTCCACCATCCTGGATGTTCCAATTGAGAGATAAGATTGTTAACTTCTACCAATTGAATGGTGAACCATTACATGAGGCTTGACAAAGGTTTAACAAGAAGTTGATGCAATGTCCAACTCACGAGGTTCCGAATAAAATGCTTCTCCAAATATTTTATCGAGCATTACGTCAACTGAACAAAACTGTTGTGGACAATGCAGCCGGAGGATCTTTAGTGAAACAAAATTATGGTGTTGCGTCAGCATTATTGGACCAAGTTATTAAACAAAGTCGAGGTTGGCATACAAGATATTCTGAGGTGGCCGTAGGGGCTCCCTCCACATCTTTTGTGAGACAAGATCAAAGAAAGAAGGATGAGGAGAGGGATGAGAGTATGACAAAAATGATGACACAACCAGACCTCCTCACCAAACATGTAATGGATTCAACACCAAAGGCGGTTAACGTCGTTACTTCCAAGGTTGCTAAGACCTATGATGATGATGAAGTGGAAGATCTTGATGAAAAAATCCATTTTATGTCAAATTAAATAGGGGTTTCCCATCCTAACTACACAAAGCAAGGTGGGACTCAAGGTTGGAAGGATAAAGACCGTAATTGGAAAGATCGTGAGTGGAAGGATCGTGATAGAGATAGAGAATGGAGGGATAAGGAAAAACATAGGGATCGAGATAGGTGAGATAAATATCGGGATTATGATAGGTATATTCCCCCACATGATCGGTCCAAGGGTAAGGAAGAAACCACTATCGACCCAAATAGGTTTAATAAGAAAGATGTATTTGCTCGTATCTTCTTGAGTGTTGAAGGAAGTGATAAGATGCTTCGAGAAATAAAAGGTGAATTTTCACAACTCAACCAAACTGTCACTTCACACTCAGACTCAATTAAACAACTTAAAACCCAATTGGGTCAAATATCCTCACAATTGAATGCAAAGAAAAGAGGAGTCCTACCTAATGATACGGTGCCAAACCCAAAGAATGATGGTCACATCATGGAAATTGTCACTAGGAGTGGTAAAATTCTTGGTAATGAAGTGGTAAATATTGATGAAGACTCTAATGAGAAGGGAGTTGATGAACAATCTAGTGGAAAGAAAAAATGGCTTGATAATTCAAAAGATGAAACCCCAATTTCAAACGAGCAAAGTGTTGAGAAGCCGAAAGAAGTGGGTGAGAAGTTTAAAGTGAAAAAGAACCACAAGTGGTGAAGGATAGTAATTCAAAACTGGATGAAAATCCGGTTATCTTAAGGACACAACTCAAAATCCCTCTTCTATTTCCGCAAAGGCTCAAGAAAAAGGATAATAGCTCAAAGTTCAAAAAGTTCCTTTTGAGGTTTAGTAACCTATCAGTTAACATACCATTGTTGGAAGCTTTGCAAGAGATGCTCGGGTATACTAAATTCATGAAGGAATTGGTAACAAAGAAGCGAGATATGGATTTCAAAACAATTGAGGTGACACATAATTATAGTGCTATCATGTCTAGCACAATGGTTGTGAAGAAAAAAGGCTCGAGTGCATTCACCATCCCATGTACTAATGTGATATATAAATTTAGAAAAACGTTATGTGATCTTGGGACAAGTATTAATTTGATGCCATTAGCCGTGTCTCGAAAGCTAGGCTTGGGTGCTCTAAAACAATGAGGCTTTAAATGGCCTATCGTTCTATAAAGAAGCCTGTTGGTGTATTATATAATGTACTTGTGAAGGTTGATCATTTCATCTTTTCGGCCGACTTTGTGATCTTGGATTACAAAATTAACCATGAGGTCCCTATTATTCTTGGTAGGCCATTTTTGGCTACCGAACGAGCCTTAGTTAATGTTGAATGTAGTGAAATGAAATTTCAAATAAACAATAAAGAGATGTAGTTTAGTGTGTGCAAGTCCATGAAGTAACCTATGGACTTGCAAGTTATCTCTGTAATTGACATGATTGATGACGAAGAGGCCAATACCATGGAGACTGATTTGTTAGTGAGCCTTTGGTGGGAGTTTTGTGGAATCTTGAGAGCGAGAGGATTGAAGGGCATGATGAAGTAGTTGCATCTTTGAGAGGTATTGGATCCTATACCAAAAATCCTTGCAAGTTGGACCTTGAATTGAAAAATAGGAAAACTTCTCCCTCAAAGCCTTTAATTGAAGATCCACTACAACTTGAGCTAAAACCATTTCCACCTCACCTTTGTTATGTATTTTTGGGTAAAGGTGACACTTTACCTATTATTATTGCGGGAGACTTGACCTCTTGGCAAATCAAAGTATTGAAATCAGTGGTGATAAGACATATTAGGGCTCTTGGATGGACCATATTATCAAGATCCCCCCCAGTATATGAACCCACAAAATAAAACTTGTGCCCAAGTTTTTGGTAAGTGTTGAGCATCAACGGAGATTAAACCCGCCTATGCAAAAAGTTGTAAAGAAAGGAATTATCAAGTGGCTTGAAGCAGGTGTCGTCTATCTTATCTCGAATAGTACATGGGTGAGCCCGGTCCAATATGTTCCCAAGAAAGGTGGTATCACGGTAGTCCCAAATGAGAACAATGACCTCATTCCCGTTCGTCCGGTCACGAGATGGATAATGTGTATTGACTATCAAAAGTTGAATTCATGGACGGAGAAGGACCACTTCCCCATACCCTTCATAGACTAAATGCTTGATAATCTTGCGGGAAGGGGTTGGTATTGCTTTCTTGATGGATACTTAGGCTACAATCAAATATCAATAGCCCCCCAAAACCAAGAAAAACTATGTTCACATGCCCCTATGGAACTTTTGCCTTTAAGCGCATTCCATTTGGGCTATGCAACGCACCCGCTACTTTTCAACGGTGTATGCTTTCTATCTTTTTGGATATGGTGGAGGATTCAAAGGAGGTATTGATGGATGATTTTTTGGTTGTTGGTGACAAATTTGAGGATTGCCTTGAATACTTGGAAAAGGTGCTTGAAAGATGTGTGGCAAATAATCTTGTGTTGAATTGGGAGAGATGCCACTTTATAGTGAAGGAAGGGATTGTTATTGGACATAAAATATCGGGACAAGTAATCCAAGTCGATCAATATAAGGTGGAGCTCATTGCTAAGCTACCACCTCCAATATCTATCAAAGGGGTCCAAAGTTTCCTTGTCCATGCGGGTTTTTATAGGCAGTTCATTAAAAATTTCTCTAAAATTACCCATCCGATGTGTAAAATCCTCGAGAAGGAGGTAAAGTTTGAGTTTAATGGAGAGTGTTTGAGGGCATTTAATTTCCTTAAGGAGAAGCTTGTCTTGGCTCCTATTATCGTGGCCCCTAATTGGTCACAACCTTTCTAACTCATATGTGATGCTAGTGGACTTGCATTGGGAGTCGTGCTTGGACAAAGAAAGGAGAAACTTTTTCAACCTATCTACTATGCTAGTAAGTCATTAAATTATGCACAAAGGAACTACACCATTATGGAGCAAGAATTACTAGCCGTGGTTTATGCATTTGAGAAATTTTGAGCTTACTTGTTAGGCACAAAAGTTATTGTGCACACCGATCATGTCGCTCTCCGATATCTAATGGCCAAGAAAGAAGTAAAACCTCAATTGATAAGGTGAATTCTACTACTTCAAGAATTTGACTTTGAAGTAAAGTATCGAAAGGGTTGCGAAAACCAAGTAGCGAACCACTTATCACATCTCGAAATAAATGAAGAAAATTGGGGCAATTTTGAAATTGATGATACATTTCCCGATGACCTTGTCATGAGCTTAAAGGGGAGAACACCACCATGGTATGCTGACTTTGCAAACTATATAGTGAGTGGGATGCTTCCCGATGAGTTGTTCTACTATCAAAAGAAAATATTCCTCCATGACGTGAAAATATACTATTAGGATGAACCCTATCTCTTTAGGGAATGTGCCGATGGAGTTATACGTCGTTATGTTATGGAAGAAGAGATGAAATCCATTCTTGAGGCTTGAAATTTTTCTCCATTTGGTAGCCATCATAGTGGTGTGAGAACCGCTACTAAAGTTCTTCAAAGTGGGTATTATTGGCCTACCATCCATAATGATGCTTATGAATGGGTGAAACTTATACGCAATGTCAAAGCATGGTAGTATTTTGAGGAGGCATGAGATTCCCTTGAGGCCTAACCTTAAGGTGGAGTTATTTGATGTGTGGGGCATTGATTTTATGGTCCCTTTTATGAGCTCGTATGGTACAAGTATATATTGGTGGCTGTTGATTACGTGTCCAAATGGGTGGAGTCCATTGCTTTGCCGACCAACGAGAGTACAAGTGTCACATTTTTCTTAAAAAAAATACATATTTAAGAGGTTCGGGACTGCCCGAACCATCATTAGTGATGGTGGCTCTCATTTTTATAACGAAATATTTGGTGTTTTGCTTGATAAGTATAGGGTGAAGCATAAGGTGGATACCTCGTATCATCCTCAAATGAGTGGCCAAGTGGAGGTGTCCAATAGAGAGATCAAGTCGATCTTGGAAAAACTTGTGAATGCGAATCATACAAATTGGGCACAACAATTAGATGATACTCTTTGGGCCTATAGAATTGCATTCAAAATCCCATTAGCATGTTACCGTATCAATTAGTATTTGGAAAATCTTACCACCTCCCTGTTGAGTTAGACCACAAGGCGTTGTGGGCCTTGCGCAAGTTGAATATGAATTGGGAGGATGCCTCCAAGTCTAGAGTGGAGAAATTACATGATCTAGAAGAATTTCATCTTAAGGAGTATGAGAGCTCGTCATTATACAAGGATAAAATGAAGAAATGACACGATGCTAAGATCTTGAAAAGAGAATTCATGTGGGAGATGAAGTTCTGCTCTTCAATTCAAGATTAAAACTTTTTATGGGGAAGTTAAAATCCAAATGGTTGGGCCCTTTTATGGTAGTGAATGTCTATTCTAGTGGGGCTATCAAATTGGAGGACCATGAAAAGAGAAGGTTCATGGTGAATGGTACAAAATTGAAACATTTCTATGTGGGTGGACCCGGAGGGGCAAAAGTTGAGTTGCTCCATTTCAAGGATGCTTAATGATGTGGAACAGTGTCGTGCCACGACGATAACCAAGGCTCTTTTTGGGAGGTAACCCAAGCTTACTTATTACCATTTATGTTTGTTTAAGTACTAATTTTAGGTTGTTTTGGTGAATGCAGGTGAAAACTCTAAGTTCAGGAGAAGGTAACATACTATTTTGGTATCACATAGCCACCTGCGGGCGCAAGCCAGGCACATGCGTGCACAGGCTGGCCAACGCAAGTGGCCTTGGCAAGCTTTACACACTACCTAAGCCCCAATGCTCACCTGCGGGCATAGGCCAAGAACATACGTGTGCAGGCTACAACACAGGTGAAGCAGTGACACTCGTCCCAGTCCCATGTAATCTGCCTCATTATCCCCACTTGCGTGCGCAGCTCCCCACATGTGTGCGCAGGGTGGGGCACAGGAAAGGTAAGTTGCTCTAATCCTCTTCCATTTAATTTGTTGGGTCGACCCAACCTGGTTGACCCATTACTCTCTTAAAATAAGACCCTCACTTATACCCATAATGTTTCAATATCCATACCACACACAAATACACCAAACCCGACTTTCACCCTCTCAAGTTCAAAATTTTCTCTTTCTTCACATTTCCAAATTTTTCAAATTCCTTTCAAAAGAGAACGCTCACACATTATCTACTCATACTCCAAAGATCTTAACCTTGAAATTCTCTTGTCATTGCCTTGCATCTTCACTTGATTTGGTAAGTTCTCTTTTTACAAGTTTACTCAATTTTCTCTTGGGCTAAAATAGTGAATCATGTCTTATGCTTTTTTCTTGTGAGGGTTTGGTTTATATGAGTTGATTTTGGTGTAAGGATGAAATATTTGTGGATTATTTGGAATGTATGTCATCTTTTATATACAAATTGGGGAATTCTTGATTACCCAACTTTATGCACCCTATGTGTTTGATAAAATTCCCACATGAACTTCTTGTTGTTTTTCTCATTGTGGGTGATCTACGATAGTTTATTGAAGTTTCTTATGCATATTTTGAGTAATATTTCATCAATTATTGAATGTTTCTAATGTTTTGAAGTGGAGAGCTCTAGCTTGGAATGTTCTTAAAGTGTCACCCTTATAATTCTCGAAGTGTCATTTGGCTAAATATTGAGCTATATGGTGAGTTACATAGTATTCCAAGGATTGTACATCGGTAGTTCAAAGTTGGTGGAGTGTGTTGCTACAAGTTCATTTTCAATAACCTTCGTTGCTTTGGTTGATTGATGTGGAATTCTCGAGTGAAGTCTAAGTAACTCCGTCGACAAAAATACATGTTTTACCCTATGGTAGATTGGGTGACGCCATTCTTAAGGGCAAAATGTCATTTTTGTTCATGTAAGGGTCATGAGTTGATTATGTGCTTAAATGTTAAATATGTAGCATGTGATGGATGTTAATATTTCCCTTTCTTTAATACTCCCATGTGTTTTCATATAATATTTTGCCTTGCATTCACCTCATTTAGCATGATTTATATATAAGAAAAAAAACTCCAAAAACATGTTTTATCTTTTTCTTTTTGTTTTGTTCGGTTCTTTTCATTTTTTTTAGGGATGACTTCACTGAAATCAATGCCAAGGGCCGCAAAGAAGGATAGCAGCAAGGATAACGGAAAGGCAATTGCCACTACATCTACAAAAAAATCACCGGCTCCTTAAGAAACTACTCTAGTCCCCAAAATTCAAAGCATAATCGATCTTTCCAAAGGATTGGGAAAGGAGATTGATAGAATTCAATTTGGATCGGAGGAGATGCATGACTTATATAACGAATAGCTTGACACTCGAGGTGTCAATCCTGAAATAGTGTTTAGCATAAGAGGTGTACATGATCATTTCCCGGATGTAAAAAAGCAAGTCAAAGAGCGTGTGGGGGACATCTTCACTGATATTAATCCCACATCTCATCCTCCTTTCTACTATCCTGAGCTTGTTAGGGAGTTCTATGCTTCCTATGTTATTCGACACAACCAACACAAGTATAATCCACCGGTGGCAGACCAACCTTGTTTACCTAGTGTGCTTGTTAGAGGGGTTGAGGTGCCTTATTCCGCATCAGAGATAAACAAAATCTACTTTGCTAGTGAGTACGCATCTGAGATTGAAAGTAAGAAGCGGGTGCTAGGTGGGTGTGTTCATTTTCCTCGGCTAGCCCGGGCTATTTCAAAGGGCCTTCCTTTATGGGACAGCGACGTTGGGCAAATCAAAAGGAGGGATCTTTCTATTCAAGCCAAGCATTGGCTCGACTTTGTGGGTAATTGGTTGCTCCCTTCTACTAATGATCAAGACGTTACCATCAAAAGAGCTATCATTGTTGGGTGTATCATGGATGATGGGGTTGTTAATCTGGGAGAAATTACTGCTGAGTCGATCAAACTAAGATCCAAACAACCAGGAACTTTGTTGCCCTTTTCGACTCTTAGTTCCATATTGTGCTTTGCTCACAAGGTTCCTCTATTCTCCAAAATTGACAAGAAGGTAAAATGCATTGCGGTTATTGATATTCACACTAGTCAAGATAACGACAATCCAATGGGTATGAAGAGAAAGATTTCTGAGGCTTCGGGTTCATCTTTGGGTGAGATACCTATTATCAAGGGTACTAGTACTCCTCTCATGACTTTACAAACATTGGATACTCCCCATACATCTAGTGGTGCCACTCCTGTGGTCGATCATCCTCAGGCACCGCCTCTTTCAGACACTAAGCAGTCCATTCAACCACCACGATCTTCCACCATTACATTTGCTAAGGTTTCCTCTATGACCTTAGTAAGTAATAGCACTATTTATCAGCTAGTTACAGACATTCCCTAGTTTATTTAAATGTCCATTGAGTGGAGTCTTGGGTTTTTTCGGACTCAGATAGAAGATTATGAGTAGAGGCTAGCCATAGTTGAGGCTAGAGAGGACAGCAAGGTGGTTGCTACTTTGAGGAAAAATTTTGATAGCCTGCATTCGGAGTTTTAGTTGATGCAACCTTCCTTTACTCTTGATGATGCGCAGGTGACCATCCCACAGCTTGCTTCAGGCCTAGTGTTACTATTTGCAGATTTCTTCAGCCATTCTACAATGGATGATGAGATGGAGACTGATATTACTGAGAGGCTTACTGAGGACTAACAGGTAGATCTAGTAAAGCAGTTGTCTAGGAATGAGAAACAGGAGAGGATAGTTGGTGCTAGTTCTAGCTCCCAACCTCCCGATGCTATGCATATTCTTTCAGTTACAGTTACTGGAGCTCAGTCTGATGAGGCTCTTAATACTTCAGTTACCACACAGTTACGAACCTCACATAACCAGGATCTGCGTGCTTAGTGCGCTTCAGGGAGCCTTTATCCTCCTCTACTCTCACTTTATTTTATTGCATTGGGGACAATGCAATGTTTATTTAGTTGGGGGGTGGGACACTTATTTGATGGTCTGTAATATCACTTTGTTGCTATAATTTTTATTTTTATGTTATTCGGATATTGTCCTTGCCGGGCCTACTTCATGATGTTGATTTGGATATCGCCCTTGCCGAGCGCTTGTTTGGGTGATGTTTATGTGGAACATGCTTTTATCCCTTGCTGGGCCCATATTATGTGCTTGTCATTTTTTGACCTATATGCCCTTTTCCTCGTGTAGATTCTTGTTTGGGTGATGTTTATGTGGAACATGCGTATTATTCTAGTCGCCTTGTGTATAAACGTATCAGATAAACTCCAAGGGTTTTCTTTGAAACTCAATTCTTTATCAAGGAGCATTTTTTTATTTTTTTTTTTGTTTTCTTTGTCGAATCGAGTGATACTCCCCCATGATAGATAGATCGGGCGACATTCTTAGGGTAAGTACCTATTGTCCTAAGTTAGAGTCAAGTAGGAGTTGGCAAAGTTCAAAACGTAACCTTCAAAAATTGGTCGTGGCAAGCAAAAGTAATTTGTGAAAAGTAAAATGGTTTTTGAAAAAGAAATAGCAAACTGGTTTAAAGCTTTCTCTTGAGTTGTGACCTCTAAATTCAATTTTTGGCTCCTTATTCACAAAAGAAGAGTTTCCGACTTGGAGTAGTTTGTCAAGTTCATTTGTCGAAATTGTTTTGAAGACTAACTTTTTATTTCAAGAAGTATGGTGCCTTGTGAGGTAAGATTTTTGATCAATTATTGTGCATGAATTGTAGTCTAGAACTTTCCCCAAGTGTGTTCAAGGCAAAATCTGAGACCACACTTGGTTTAGAGGATGACCTGAGGCCATTCTTGAACTGTCACATGACCTAAATCCCACCTTAACAATTTTCTCTAGTTAACCCATTTGAACCTCTTTCCATTTTATTTCATTTCTTGGTGATGACCATACTATGACACCCTACCACTTTTTAAAATCCCTCTTTTGGAACCCAACTTTCTTAAACACATCGCATAATTCTATTGTGGGCAAGTATAGTCAAATGCCTAAGTTTGGGGGAAAAAGAGATGTGCAAGATTGTTAAGAGTGGTGTTTGCTTGGTTGTATCATTAAGCACTTTGTAAGACAAAGGATGTGCCTGTACACGAATGCATAGAGCCTAGCCCCTAGAAAATGATTTAAATAAGTTTATCAGAAAAAAAAGGAGGGGGGCTTGAATGGTTAAGGAGTAGAAAATCTATTGAAAGAGACGAAGAAGAAATTGAAGAGGGTAGTTCATAAGTGTGTTTAGCAAAAGGATGTTGGAGATTAAAAGAACCAAAAGAAAAGAAGCAAGGGCAAGTAAGGTGGAAAGATTGAAAGAAGTGAGCCTAAGAAGTGATAAAGTGATTGTGTTTAGGGAGATTTTCTAGTCATTTGATCCATAATCTCATTCCCTCACCCTAACCTTAATTAATTCCCACAAGTTCTTGATGAATTCAAACCTGTAGGTCTCCATTAGTGGCGAATAACACAAAGGGCAAGCCTATGGTTCTACTTGTTGTACTTGAATTTCTTTGAGAGACTGAGTAAAAATTCTTTCTATCTTCATGCTCCTTTTGAATTACATTGTTTTCTGTGAGTGGAGCAAACTTTTGCATGTGAGTGGAATCGACACCTTGAAGTGGAGAGTGGTATCTTACTTTCAATGAGGAAAAATAAGCAAGACAAGCTGAAATTTGAAATTGAGGCAATCTTTGAAGGTCTTATGTCACACCTTGAAAAGCTTCTTGATTTGAAACTCTTACTTATTGATATCTTACACCTTTTCTTGTTGAAAATTAACTCTTGATAAGAGATGCGTGATGTACTTGTTTGTCATGACTTGATGGAGGAACCGATTGAACTATGTAGGCTTAGTTGTCTAGTGTAGTTTCTTGTAGTTGTTTTAGAGTTAAGAATTCCCTTGTTTTCATTGTGATCATTCTTGATTGCTTGAGGATAAGCAATAGTTTAAGTTTGGGGAGTTGATAAGTTTGCAATTTACCAACTTCTTCGCATTTTTAAGCTTGAATTATCCTTTTATTCTCCGTTGATTCAATGTAATTCTCATGTTTTATGGCTTTTTTGTGCAGATAATGAATGAATACGAGGTCGAGCTATCCATACGAGTCAAATGGGATGCGAGAAGTGAAGAAAAGGAGCTTAAAACCAACATGTTGGGAGAGTAGAAGCCACCTGCGCACACATGTCATAATCTGCGCAGGCAGGTGGCAAGGTTGATGTCACACCTCGAATCCCTTCGAGACATGATTGGCACCCGAAGCCGACAAGGCCCGGGAGAACCAACCTTTGCTGCTATACATTCATATGCATGCCATAGGAAACACTACCATCACATAAGAACATGAAAGGCTAATATCGGAGAACATGGAACATGTGATATATATATACATACATTTGAGAAACTTGGTCGTTGAGGCCATCAAAACAAGACTCCATGAGTCATCTTATTTACATATACCCACATTAGTCTACAAAAGCCTCTAACAGATGCATTGACCAAAACAAACTAAAAGTCGGGACAAGTCCCCGGTTTATACACCATGTACATCACCAAAACATATATACACTCTGACTCAGAGAAGCCCCGAATAAGCTGGAGCTCACCAATGAACTGCTGACAATTGGCAATCTACTGAGGAGGCCTACTGGTACCTGCGCCTGCAGCAAGTAAGGTAAATTCCACAAGAGGGGTCAGTACGAAATAAGTACTGAGTATGTAAGGCTCAAATGAAACTGTACAACACGTGAATATTTCAATGAACTCAAGATAAATGAATAATCGATGTGAATAAGTTACCATTTTGCATTTTGGAATCCATGTGTATTTCTTTCATTACTTTCATTACTTTCTTTAAGATCAATGCTTGTGTATCAATACGTATGTCACAATGTACCCGGCCCCCAACTGATCAGTGGGTCTTTACATAACATATAGTTATGTTGGGATCGGCTAAAGCTAGGCTTATGCCCCCAGAGCTACCACCCTTGGGATCGGCTCGAGCTAGGCTTATGCCCCCAGAGCTGCCACCCTTAAATCAACATATCAGGTTCGGCTCGAGCTAGGTTATTACCCCCAGAGCTGCCCCCTGTCAGGTTCGGCTTGAGCTAGGCTTTCGCCCCTAAATCTGCCCCCTGATCCAATAATATCGGGATCGGCTTGAGCTAGGCATTTTGCCCCCAAAGCTGCCACCCGTACTTGATCATTAACCACATTTGCATTACTTTGATCTTTACTTTGAGATTGATACAATGATAGTCATAATGTCACTTGAACTTTAGAACATAACATTGTTGGAAGCTTTGGATCATTAACCAATGAGTGAGAGACATGTGAATAACTTGGCAACATAACATGATTGGAAACGTAGCCTTTGAGGAAACATAACACTGTTGGACTAGACAATAATAAATGAACAAAACACATGAGTATGATCACTGTTAGAAATTTGGAACACAACCTTATTGTACTTTTGGAATGTTATAAATGAATATGAAACATGAGACATGAGATTCGCAATTGATCAATAAGTAGGAAACATGTGATAACAACCTTTGGTAGCCGGAAATAGGATGCCATAGCACATTTCGGAATAGGACAGGTGTAACATAAGTATGAGTACTATGGGACAAGGTAACCTTACATACCTTCACTTCCAAATACGAATATACAAGCCTATGTATGAACACAGTAGTCCAGCTTCTTCCTTACTTCTTACTCTACAATACAAGTTCATACCGGAACTTACATTAGCACTATTCACTATAAAGGCGTACAAGATGATAATGAACCATGTGACTACTATATAACATCATGTCACCCCCTTACAATACAATCCAATGCATTTCCATATCAACAACACCATAACATTACACATATTGACCAAAATATCATACATCAATAGCATTTCACACCTCACGAACCCTTTACGTTTTTCCCTTTATGATTCCGTTGCATTTAATCCTTTATAACCATATATGAACCACCTTCTATACTTAATACAGTCCAAAACACCTCCATACAATAATTTAAGGTCATTAAAACGACACCACAAGTTGATAATTACATCCCAAAAGGGTATCGGGGCTTTCGGGGATCAACTAGGGACGGAAACATACAAAATCAATTCTGGAGGTGACCTGCGCTGCCACCTGCGCAGGCAGGTGGATGAAATGCGCGTGCATATGGCTCCTGGAAAATTCCAGGGTCTTCTGCGTTGGCATCTGCGCCCGCAGATGCCCTCGTCTGCGGGGGCGGATGCCCATTTTGGTCCGAAATGACTTTTTTTGGGTATTTTAAGGCCATGAATGGTCCATGATCACAATCAAACATATTTGAACATAGTTTTGATCCTCCTAAACATCAAAATTCATCCATGGCCTCACAACACCCATAACGACACCCAGAACCACATTTCACGGCCAATACGACACCAAAACCACAATCAATTTCTCAATATCAATTCCAAATGTTATGCACAAGAATAAAACAAAGTTGTCAATATTTACTCCACCAAGTTCACTTCCTTCACAACCACAAGTCCATCACCAAGTTTACAAGACAAATCAACCTCCGATTTAAGCAAACATGTAACCTTTCACTTATTGTGAACTTTTCAATATTACACCAACATAACCAACACAATATACACCATGTATTATGCATAAAATATATTAATCCATCATAATAAACACTTACCAAGTCTTACCAATTGATGATCTTGGCCCAAAGAGTGATTTAGGGTTCTTGAGAGCAAAGGAGTTTTTGTTGGAACTTTCTAGAAATGAGATGAGAGTTTAATGGGATTAAAAATCTGATTTTTTTCCTTATATAGCCCCTCATGTCTCCCTTATATTTTGCCTCCACATTTAATGCAAAGTTGATTTGGTCAAATGGACCAACTTTAGAAGAATGGGTCAAAAATTCTCTTATTGGGCCATGTCTTCTTTGTATTTTTGGGCCTCATTTAAGGGCCCATTTGTCTAAGACTTGTAAATGCCCACAATTCTATACGAAATTCATCAATTCTCCCATGTTTTTATTTTTCCCCATATGTTTCGGTCGTCAGCTAAACTTAGAAACGTACGGGGTGTTACATTCTTCCCCCCTTAGAAACATTCGTCCTCGAATGTTAGCGGCATCCTCTCATGTACAACACATGCATTCTTATATTACCATCACTATACATATACACGCATAGATACTTGCTTATTCGTTCCTCACTCCCAAACTGTGAACTCTTCCTTCCTTTTGGAACAATTATTGGTACTTTGGTCTTATCACTTTGTTTTCAGCTTCTCATCATTTCTTTACTAACCCTTGCACTTGTCGGTCTAAAATAGCCATAAGCATCTCTTCCTAATGGAATCCTCCATAACCTGTATAGTCCCGTGGGGAGCAATAGAAAATTAAACTCTTTTGCACCTTCGACAAATTGCACATGGCACGTTATATAAGGCCAAATCTCCCCATTACCTCTTTCATGAGTAACGCTTTTACCTACTCATCTATGACCACCACATCTACAATATCATTTTGACATGTTCTTTTAACTATACCTTATTCACCGACAGGTGAAGATATTTCCATTGATTTAACTAATAACTCCAGTACCCCATTAGTTGCGAGTCATAATAGCCGATGGATTAACATACTATAAAGTGGAACTCGTACCAATCAATACATATGCATCACGTGAAAATAGGGTAATATACCTGTACCTTCATCAGGAGCTGCCTCCTCATTCTGCCGGTCCACCAGAGCATAGGTGCGATTGTGGGCTCCGCTGGAACTAGCTGCCCCTCTAAAATCTCTACCACGACCAATAGACTAAACGCCTCTGCCAGGGGAAGGAGCCGATGCTGATGATGCAACGGTTGATCCCGTAGGTCGTGCAGTACCACTCGCACCCCTTTGTGGGCATTCTCTCATCATATGCCCCACTGTGCCACACCAGAAATAAGCATTTGTCCCCATTCGGCATGTACCTGCACGACTACGCCCGCAGTGCTAACACTGCTGACGGGGAAATCCTACTATGTGCAAGCCTTGCTCTCCACTGCTCTGTCCAGATGGACTACCTCTAGGCCCTCGGAATTGAGAGTGAGTACCTGCTATTTAATGAGAGAATGAGGATCTAGGCGGTAGCATCCAAGATCTAGATTCTTCCGGGGACACCATAGACTGCCCCGTAGATCTAGCCCTTTTTGATGGCCCTTGCTCAGATTCCTATGTCCCTCTTCTCTGTCTCTGATCTTCCATTTTTTGGGCGAAGGCCTGAATTCTTGCTATATCCATGTCTTTTTTCAAGGCTGCAATGGTGCAATCCCTTACCAAATATGGTTCTAATCTGTCCACGTATCGATGGACCCTATCCGTCATTATAGCCACCACGTTTGGCGCATATCTAGCCAAGGAATTGAACTGAAGACTGTATTCCCGAACACTCATGTCCCCTTGGCGTAAATTCAGAAACTGATCGGCACGTGCCTCCCGAATTTCATAAGGGAGGTAATGATCAAGGAACGCTGTTTTAAATTCTCCCCAACTAGCTGGGAGTGCATCAATACCCCTTGACCTTTTCCAGTCCTCATACCACAATATTGTCTCTCCTTTCAACCTGTACGCAGCAAGTTCAACTGTTTCAACCCCCATCACGTGCATAACTTCCAAGGCCCTCTGAATTTGATCCACGAAGTCCTGTGGATCTGCTTCCAAGTCTGACCCAGTGAATATAGGAGGGTCCAATTTTAGAAAATCCTGTGTTCTGCGACTTGCCATTCTAGCCGCATCATCGTCATGTGTCATTGCACCAGCTCGTCCCTGGCTTTGTGTAGCCACTAACTGTGTCAATAGATGTACAGCATTTCTAAGATCCTGCTCTGTAGCATTCATCGGTGGTTCTGCGGGTGCTTCTCTACCGATTGGCTCTTCCGAAACTGGGAAGGTAGATGAAGACCACGATGATATTTCAGCATTCGCTCCACCTTGACTAGCTTGGTCAGGTGGTAATCTGCTCATTCCTTCTCCAGCAGGCACATCAACCTGCTTCCCTTTACCCCTTCCTCTTCTAGTGTTCGGCATTGTTACTATATCAAAGAGAAACAATTACTATGGTCAAACACGATTCAACTTACAACACTGGCTCTATTGCACGATCTAGAATTGAAGAAAAGAAACAACATCCTAAATGTCCCGTAGCCTCCTACTTATAAATGTGGTGCACAACACATTGATAAGTAAGACTCTACTCAGACACGGCTTTGTAGACACCCTTAGAACAACCTGCTCTGATACCACTTTGTCACGCCTCGAATCCCATCGATACATGATTGGCACCCGAAGCCGACAAGGCCCGAGAGAACCAACCTTTGCTGCTATACATTCATATGCATGCCATAGGAAACACTACCATCACATAAGAACATGAAAGGCTAATATCGGAGAACATGGAACATGTGATATATATATACATACATTTGAGAAACTTGGCCGTTGAGGCCATCAAAACAAGAGTCCATGAGTCATCTTATTTACATATACCCACATTAGTCTACAAAAGCCTCTAACAGATGCATTGACCAAAACAAACCAAAAGTCGGGACAAGTCCCCGCTTTATACACCATGTACATCACCAAAACATATATACACTCTGACTCGGAGAAGCCCCGAATAACCTGGAGCTCACCAATGAACTGCTGACAATTGGCAATCTACTGAGGAGGCCTACTGGTACCTGCGCCTGCAGCAAGTAAGGTAAATTCCCCAAGAGGGGTCAGTATGAAATAAGTACTGAGTATGTAAGGCTCAAATGAAACTGTACAACACGTGAATATTTCAATGAACTCAAGATAAATGAATAATCGATGTGAATAAGTTACCATTTTGCATTTTGGAATCCATGTGTATTGCTTTCATTACTTTCATTACTTTCTTTACGATCAATGCTTGCGTATCAATACGTATGTTACAATGTACCCGGGCCCCAACTGATCAGTGGGTCTTTACATAACATATAGTTATGTTGGGATCGGCTCGAGCTAGGCTTATGCCCCCAGAGCTGCCACCCTTGGGATCGGCTCGAGCTAGGCTTATGCCCCCAGAGCTGCCACCCTTAAATCAACATATCAGGTTCGTCTCGAGCTAGGTTATTACCCCCAGAGCTGCCCCCTGTCAGTTCGGCTTGAGCTAGGCTTTCGCCCCTAAAGCTGCCCCCTGATCCAATAATATCGGGATCGGCTTGAGCTAGGCATTTTACCCCCAAAGCTGCCACCCGTACTTGATCATTAACCACATTTGCATTACTTTGATCTTTACTTTGAGATTGATACAATGATAGTCATAATGTCACTTGAACTTTAGAACATAACATTGTTGGAAGCTTTGGATCATTAACCAATGAGTGAGAGACATGTGAATAACTTGGCAACATAATATGATTGGAAACGTAGCCTTTGAGGAAACATAACACTGTTGGACTAGACAATAATAAATGAACAAAACACATGAGTATGATCACTGTTAGAAATTTGGAACACAACCTTATTGGACTTTTGGAATGTTATAAATGAATATGAAACATGAGACATGAGATTCGCAATTGATCAATAAGTAGGAAACATGTGAAAATAACCTTTGGTAGCCGAAAATAGGATGCCATAGCACATTTCGGAATAGGACAGGTGTAACATAAGTATGAGTACTATGGGACAAGGTAACCTTACATACCTTCACTTCCAAATACGAATATACAAGCCTATGTATGAACACAGTAGTCCAGCTTCTTCCTTACTTCTTACTCTACAATACAAGTTCATACCGGAACTTACATTAGCAACTATTCACTATAAAGGCGTACAAGACGATAATGAACCATGTGACTACTATATAACGTCATGTCACCCCCTTACAATACAATCCAATGCATTTCCATATCAACAACACCATAACATTACACATATTGACCAAAATATCATACATCAATAGCATTTCACACCTCACGTACCCTTTACGTTTTTCCCTTTATCATTCTGTTGCATTTACTCCTTTATAACAATATGTGAACCACCTTATATACTTCATATAGTCCAATACACCTCCATACGATACTTTAAGGTCATTAAAATGACACCATAAGTTGATAATTACATCCCAAAAGGGTATCGGGGCTTTCGGGGATCAACTAGGGACGGAAACATACAAAATCAATTCTGGAGGTGACCTGCGCTGACACCTGCACATGAAGGTGTCTGAAATGCGCGTGCATATGGCTTCTGGAAAATTCCAGGTCCTTCTGCGTTGGCATCTGCTCCCGCAGATGCCCTCGTCTGCGGGGGCGGATGCCCGTTTTGGTCCGAAATGACTTTTTTTGGGTCTTTTAAGGCCATGAATGGTCCATGATCACAATCAAACATATTTGAACATAGTTTTTATCCTCTTAAACAGAAAAATTCAGCCATGGCCTCACAACACCCATAACGACACCCAGAACCACATTTCACGGCCAATACGACACCAAAACCACAATCAATTTCTCAATATCAATTCCAAATGTTATGCACAAGAATAAAACAAAGTTGTCAATATTTACTCCACCAAGTTCACTTCGTTCACAACCACAAATCCATCACCAAGTTTACAAGACAAATCAACCTCCGATTTAAGCAAACATGTAACCTTTCACTTATTGTGAACTTCTCAATATTACACCAACATAACCAACACAATATACACCATGTATTATGCATAAAATATATTAATACATCATAATAAACACTTACCAAGTCTTACCAATTGATGATCTTGGCCCAAAGAGTGATTTAGGGTTCTTGAGAGCAAAGGAGTTTTTGTTGGAACTTTCTAGAAATGAGATGAGAGTTTAATGGGATTAAAAATCTGATTTTTTTCCTTATATTGCCCCTCATGTCTCCCTTATATTTTTCCTTCACATTTAATGCAAAGTTGATTTGGTCAAATGGACCAACTTTAGAAGAATGGGTCAAAAATTCCCTTATTGGGCCATGTCTTCTTTGTATTTTTGGGCCTCATTTAAGGGCCCATTTGTCTAAGACTTGTAAATGCCCACAATTCTATACAAAATTCATCAATTCTCCCATGTTTTTATTTTTCCCCACATGTTTCGGTCGTCAGCTAAACTTAGAAACGTACGGGGTGTTACAGTTGAGCTGAGGCAGTGGCACCTACGTTGAGCCTCTACACGCACATGTCAGCCACCTGCACTGGTACATACTCCAGCAGGTGGCCAGTGCGGTGGCAATTTCATATTTTTGAAGAATGTGGATTTGGGGTTTTAAAAGGGGGTTTCAGCTTTAGAACAGTATCTTGGTATTTTTTGAAGCTTAAGAAATATAGAGTGAAGCCCTAAGAGTGAAATTAGTGAATTTATTTTGCTTTTTATTGTATTTGGATCTCAATTCTTGTGATTAATCTTTGATTCAATGGAAGAATGGAACGAGAATTTGGGTAATTTTTCTCTTTCTCTCTCAATGAGTAGCTAATTTCTTTGCTTGGGGTTATGCTTGATTAAGGTGTGATAATTGTATGAGTGTTGTTTATTTGTCTTCCTAATTAGCTAAATGTTGTGGGTTTTGCTTCTATTCCATGATTCTCATCTAAAATTAGAGGTTGCAAACTCTAATTAATTCTAGAACCCTTATCATCCTTAACAAAGGGGATGAGGGTGAGGAATAAGAGTGAACAATAACTTGATGTACATTATTTACTAGTATCTCTTAGACATAAGGATGCTAATTGAGGTTTTTGATTGCTTATATAGTTACACTTGTGAGGTGTTCGAAAGATCCTACTTGTGAGATTTTAGTGTGTAATTGACAAATTGAAGCTAAATACCCTTAATCTAGCCTACCCATGACTAATAGCTAAACCTAGACAAATGTTTAACTACCCATACATCATTCACTATTACAATGGCAAAACCCCAAGTCTCATGTCATACTTGAGTTCAACTCTATTTCTCTAATCTTCGGAATTTACAATTTACTGGCGATTATCTTGACAATTACAAGTGTTTGAACTAAAACCCCCCAATTTACTTTCTCGTTTATTTATTATAGCATTACGAGCCAACTTTTAGTTGCCTGCAGCACTTGAGATTGAAGGTCGTGTTCTCATTTCCTGTGGATTCGACCCCGACTCTTGTTGGGTAAAATATATTGATGACGATCGCTTATACTCTTGAAGTATAATTTGAACGTTATCATACTCCCTCACACTCATATTCCTTTGACGAAGATTTAAAAATTGATCTGCACGGGCTTCCCGAATTTCAAATGGAAGATAATGATCAAGAAATGCCTCTTTGAAATCTTTCCAACTAACTGAAGATGCATCTGTAACCCTAGGTCGTTTCCAATCTTCGTACCATAAAGTATAAAACACCTCACATTATCTTTATAGTATTTTCATTACTTAAAATTTGAATTTTTTATTTTATCTAGTTAAGATTTTAGTTATATGATATTATAATCTTATCCACATTATGACTTAATTTTTCATAATTTAATTTTTTTCCATTTCATATTCAAATGAGATTTTTTCACCTTTAAATTCAAATTACGCAAAATATGTCACATCAATTTGTATTCTTTTTTGCTAAAATACTCGTGAGCACTATAAATTGATTGGGATATATTCTATATACGATCATTTGAAAATATTATATTTAATTAAATATGTAATTGTAGATATTAATTCGATCTAATATTAAATTAGTAGTTATGACTGAAATTATTGAAATAATATAATTACTTTGATAAATAAAATATTGACAATTTCAAGCTAGTTTATTTCATATAATCTTTTTAAAGTTAAAATTTTGGATCCCAAAACAAAATGTCAGTAAAAAATATGATAAGAAAATTAGAGTAAATTCTTCTTCTTATATAACAAATATGATCACTCAATTAAAAATTAAAAATACATCAAGAAGATCTTGCTGGACCTATTGTTGAATATTAAACACATAATTTCACATTGATTATCATATCATAATTATAAAATTAATATTTAATAAGAAACACAGCAGATTAAACACTATAAAAAATAAGCTGATGTAAATAAAGGAGAGAAAATGAAAAACAATTGTACTTTTTTTTAGTTAAAATTATACTTTAACATTATATTCTTTTGACATCAACACTTAATCGAAAGTTTTTTACTGATTTGGCTTCTTCTCCATCGAAGCTTTATCGCCAAAATACTTTTGATGTCGGGTTTTCTCGTATGACATTTTTTCTGTCTAACGAGAAATGAAATAGTGTAAGATTTAGTGTCGATGTGATAAAGATAAAAATTTGTTGAAATATATAAGAAATAAGGAAATATAAGCCATAAGTGATCCCCTGTTGAAATTTATCAATTTATCACTGGGAGTAGCACCAAGTTCAATTGGTATTTAGAATTTAGTCCATTTTGTTGCCAGTTCATAAGTACACAAAAAATCTCGAAACATCAGATGAAATAAATAAATTATCATAAAAAATAGAAAAACTTATAATAAATATGAGCATTTATTTTAAATAATGTAATATAAAAGTACTAACAAAAAGAGTCGACTTCTCAACTATGGGTGGATTTATTCTTTTATTTACGTAATTGAATGTATTTGTTTTTCTCAAAAATCAAATGAAAAAAATCATAATGAAAAATATTACTTACTTGAATTCAAGCTTGGATATAATAGAAAAATAGATTAGCGTACAATTTTATCATCACTCATTTGCAAAAAAAAAAGAAGGAAAATGTTAAAACAAAAAAAAGTTGTTTCTTAAAAAATGAAGAATATGAAGAATGCAGTAAATTAATTCATGAAGAAAGCTAATGATCAATAACAAATTTCATTGTAGAA